>CM062290.1:303978940-304561440 GCA_031216915.1 Pictodentalium vernedei | reverse complement strand
AAATCAATAAAGCGTTTACGCGTAATACACAGCTTGAATTTCTCGATGGAATCAAGACAGATATCGACCGAATCTCATCTTTCTTGGGTATATGATTTAAATTTTATCTAAATAAGATCTTGAAAAATAGAAGACATTCTGAGAGATGTATCGAACATACACGAGGCAAGCAATCAAAACTGGCAGATGGATTGATAAGGGATTAATGTCACTTCAAGCATGTGACTACATCGGAACAGCAACATTGCTTTAAAAGGTTTAGTCAGGTATTCAAGTATGCTTCGCGGTTGAGAGATCCCTTCCACTCAAGATGGGATGGCGGAACTCTTTCACCATCAATAAAAATAATTTCCCCAAGTGGACTACATGACAACTTTCCGAACTTTTTGACCGTTTCGCACAGGCGAATAAATAGAAACGAACTGTTTACTGTTTCAGTGCCATGGTTATTCCGATCAGCTCAAAATGGTACAGAAAATTTCCAGTGTTTCCACAAAGCTCCCATCTTCAGGCAAGATGCGTTAAAACGTATTAATGTTTCAGTCCTGGAAATGAGACGGGTGTGAGTGTAATTCCTCCCGTCAGTACCCGTGTTTTCTATTTTACGGGAGCTAAAAAATGCACTCATTGAAAAATATTGTGGAGCACTAATATACTGAGAGGGCAAAAAATGTGTGTTGTTGTGAGAAAACTGCACTCTGCAGCCAGTGGCAAGTTACTGTCATAATTCAGCAATTCCTGATACATTTAGCCCCTTGAACGCGATCGGCCGCTTTTCTGGCCAGGAACATGATACGTCATAACGTCATTAAATAGGCTGGCTGTTCAGTAAATGTGTGGGGTAGAGCAATCAATATTTTCAACGTGCAGCCTCGAGGCTGCACGTTGAAAATATTGATTGGTCTACCCCAAATAATGAATATGGACTCTTCTAATTGCTGCCATTGAACTGGCATGGAAGATACCACTAGATTTCAAAGGGTTAAGGTTTCTGGTGTTTGGTGACAGTATTCCCTCAAAAATTCATATACTAAAATTTTACGGGTGAAATTTACTCCCGTCTCTGAATTCACGGGAGCTTAAAACTGCACCCGTCAATTTTATTCATTTCCAGCACTGATGTTTGTCAAAGTGCTTGGCAAATAATCTGGGGCGTACAAAAACACTTTAACTGTTTACCAAACACAATCAGAATACGACACTTGAAGAAAAAAGAAAACTGCGATCCATTGTTTTACTATAAAAGCAGGACCAGTTTATCACAGCAAACAATCACAAGTTCACCTCCTGGTGTTCCCAGAGGGATATACTGTGACAAAAAATTGATAATGACGTTGACCTTCTAAAACGAGTTGTGCACGGCATCATACCGCTGCAGTTGAATATTTTCCTAGTGCAGAAAGACATTTTCAGTTTTAGTAAAACGCACCGACGTGAAAGTAAACGCCATTTTTCTATAAAAAAATGTTCATGTTTTATTTATTTAATTTACATTTTCGAAACGACGCATGATATCTTTTAATTGTAAACTAACACTTGTAGATCTTTTTATTCACTGAAAATAAACTCACAAGAACATCTTGACGCGTGAAGGTCAGACCCGAAGTTAGGATCTTGGTCAGCGTTTGGGAGTCCGCCCACGACCACGTCTGTAGGCTGCTGAAAAAAATATTGATCGCTGGAGCGCCAACATTCCCTCCGGAAAAAGGTAAACCATATGAAGAAACCAAAACTTTCGTTATGTCAAAATGCCCTCATGTTTCATATTTCCTTTGCATGAAAAAGGCTTGTTGTATAAGTGTTAACGACAAACAAGTAGTCACGGACACGTATATTATTAATATTTTCAAGAATTACGTTTGTTAAACAAAACTAATTCTTTAATTACTTTTGTTGAACAAAAGTAATTCTTTAAAATAATAATAATAAGCGAAAGTTTGGGGCCTGTTTATTCATTCTTATTTTATTTAACTTGTTACCCAATGTAACTGCAAAAGCGTCCCATGGGAGCGCGGTGGCTCAGTGGTAGACTGTTGGACTTCTATACTAGAGGTTCCGAGATCGATCCCCGTCCGGGACGACCCGCGTTGTGTGCTTGGGAAAGGCACTTTATCCCGGTTGCCTACGTGTGGGCACGATGATGCCGTGTACTAAGGCGTACTGCATGTCGATGGTGCACATGTCTTCAACCGTTGTAACCCTGCTTGAGCGGAGCTTGAACAGAGTTAGAATGTTGAGCTGCTGACAGTTGCTCGTCGATGCTCGGTGGTTGTCTCCGGGTACTCCGGCTTCCTCCACCCGTAAAACTGTCACGGTCACGATTAGCCATTGTGCATAAGTATGTGACCTTAAACACCAATAAACAAATAAATAAATAACCATCCCGTGCTATTCACAAACTCAGTTTTCATTATTTTTTCCTTTTTTGTTCCCAAAACATAGCTTATGACCACTCATTGGAACAAGCTCAACGAGCTCGTCCCAATGAGTGGTCATAAGCTATATTTTCGACGCAAAATTTTGGTTGCAAGTGTCGTCTGCCTTTCGTGTTAGGTTAAAGGAATTTATTGAGTTAGGTTTCAAGTTTGTATCGACGGTCGACGACCCGGAAACAGTGTCAGAAAACTTTAACTCTCCCCCACCATAACGGACATTTTTTTAGGTCCTAGCTTCGGGCCTGCTGAACAAGTGCTCACTATAAAAGTATCACACTGTGGGCAGGGCTACGGACTGGGTTCTGGTGGCGTTCTTGGGTCCTTTCCTTCTCTTTCTCGGTGGATGGGAATAGTACCATTGTACTGCTAAATGGACCTTACGGGGTAATCCAACCCAAAACCATTCATGCGTGCCTTCGCTCGGCACACTGCCATGACGTTTAAATTAGCATAAAGCGGCTATTTGTCCAGTATGTACGATTATCCAGAAACTAGTTAAAAAAGTTTTTTTTTTAAAGTATTTGAAAGTTTTTGTCGGTGAAAGTAATATCGCGGTTATGCCACAAAGTTTGAAAATATTAACACAGTAAAATAGGCATCGGCAATATTTATAGAATAAATAGGTACTCGGGGCGGCAATCAGATTAAACCACGAGCTGGATATGGGTTTTAACCACGAGGAAATTCCAAATGGTTAAAACCCTTATTTTCCGAGTGGTTTAAATTTTATTACCGGCTATAGTGCATATTTGTTTTATTGATGTCATGCCCTTAATAAATAAACGACGTTGTCACTTAAAATGGAGAAAAAACGATACTTTCTATCGGAAACACATGAGTTTGTTTTGTTTACATCTGCGCCGGAGGGCAATACTTCCGGCTGCACGTGAATGCTTGATTGACAGTTAAACACACCATCAAAGTTGATTGAATTTACCGTGCTATTTCAGTCAAATTATTTGTAACAATTCTTTTATTTTAAATATTTAATTGTAGGTATTTTAAACTTAAAAAAGTCACTGCACGTAGTAGATAGTACCGCAAAACGTCGTATGTTTGAATGAAACATCTCCAAGTGTGATTGTGTTTTTGTAATGGAATTCCCATTGAAAACGTTTTAATCGCAGTAGAAGCTTTACATCGGTAGTGGGTTTAAAAGCTAAAATTTAACATCCGGGCTTTTCACAGGTAGAAACATAGGTGAGAATGGTATAAAAACAGCTTTCATATATATCTACATAATTACATTGATAATGTAGTTATATGTTTTGGGGTCCAAATACTCAATTCCCATTGGTCAGCGGGGTGAAAACGTCATGACCAAATGTAATTCATTTTCCAATGAATACATTTGGTCGAACTTTGATACGCATTTACGGTAGAGCACAGTTGACAAAATGTAATTCGGGCGGTGTTTGGGCAGGGTTTTTTTAACTGTTAGCGCCTGTCGCGGTGATCAACTCCGCTGCTGTTTCTTTGGTTACATTTCCCAACTGTGGCATAAAGCCCGTTACAAAAATACTCGTTTCCATTTCTAAAGGTGTGAAAATTAAAAATCAGAGTTGTGCGCTTTGTATTTTGTGTGAGGCTGGTTTTTCGCCTCGTTCGTTCGTACATGTTTTATTTCCTCTTTCTGCTTTGTTGTTTGGTAAAAGGTAGTTTAAACAGTTACGGAATGTAATTATAAGAATTGAATGCAATTTTATAATCTTTATTGGAGAATGAACGTGTGGGAGTGGGTATAATTTGTACCCATACCCATTTCCACACGTTCATACTCCAATAAAGATTATAAAAATTGCATTAAATTCTTAATAAAATTCTGTTTGCATGCATTTACGAAGTATATTTCTGCACCTTTAGTTACGAGTATTTGGCGAGTAAATGCCGAGGACAATAAAGCTGTGGGCTATTGTTTCGTCAAGGCATATTTCGAAGAGAGTTTACCACACCTCAGTCGCTACTATCAACGTCTTTTAAATCCAGAAGAAGAGAAAAAAAATACTTCCATTTGACAACCAACAGTTCGTTTCTGACAATCTTCTCCAGTATGCATCAGTGTCATCTCGTCGACTAATCAATTAAATTATCATGTGACAGCACACTCGCAAATTCCGTCCGCAAAAACGTAAAACCATTATCACAGCCAAACAAGGGCATAATAATTCGATATTACAAAACTGTCAGCAATTACTGACAGTCCAAAGTAAGACTTGCATGAATTTCCGATACCTTCGACGTATGTTTTATTATGCTGAGAACGTTTTAGATAGAACCAGACGTGTACTAGATGGAACCACGAGATGCTGTGTTACATTTCTCCATCAGTGCAGTGCAAGAGCAACAGACGCAGTCTGGCAGCAGGTTCCAACCCTACATTATTTAAATGACGTATACTTTAATGCTGACATTTTATTGGTCATTCCCAGCCTAATGCTGAATTACATACAGAACTAGCAGGGTTACCCGGTGTTGCTCGGGCGGAGGAGAGTATTATAACTGTTAGTGCCCCTCTACACTCCACCCCCACCCCATCCCGGCTCTTTTTTAAACCTCACCATTAGATTCCTGGTAAAAAATTACCCCTAGTAGACCTCTTTGAAGACGTATATCGGTGAGAAAAATTTTGGTCATAACTTTTGGTGCCCCTCTACACCCCCACCCCGATACATCTTTTAAACCTCACCATTAGATTCCTGATGAAAACGTACCCCTAGTAGACCTCTTTGAAGACATATATCGGTAAAAAAAATGGGTCATAACTTTTGGTGCCCCCTACACCCCACCCCCACCCCACACACTTTTTTAAACCTGACGATGACCTCCGTCATAAAAAAGTACTCCTAGTAGACCCATTTTGGACACTCGGGGTGGCCCCATATTCATTTCTATAGCGGAGAGACAGACAGACATACATACAGACATTCTAAAATATAGTATAGAAGATATATCCATGGTAGCTTGGTGTACCAAATGTTCACCACGAGTGGTGAAGTGGTGTTAACCGCGAGCCTTTGGCAAATGTTCAGCGAGCCTTTACCAAATGTTCAGCACTCGTGGTGACCACGAGTGCTGAACATTTGGTACACCAAGCTACTTTGGGTATATTTTATTTATACAATGATCGTCAGATTATTAAGAGTCGCTATTATTTTCTCTCGATTTTACTGAGCACCAGGCGTACATACGTGCGAATCTGTTTTTGTTCACACAAACATCAGTGGGCGGTACTTCCGCTGTCAAATTTATCGCCGAAACGAAATGGAAAATGAAACGGGGCCTTTTTCATTTTAATAGCGTAATAACATACCATTTCGAGTTATGGATGCTTTATTAACACGAGACAATGCATGTTTGTTAATTTTTGGTGTCTTGTGGGGTAAACTTATTTAAAAACGTAATAAATAATTGCCACTTTCATTTCACTCTTCGTGAGGCGACGTGCGATAAATATAGACAAGTTCGCATTCAGGTCGACGTCACCAAAGGTCAGCTTGGATGTAGTTCTACAGTAGGTGTAAATTTTAACTACTGAAATCCCATTGCTGGCGTGTTCACCACGGTTGGTGTGTAAAGCTAAAATTTATGTCATAGGCTTTTCATATATTGTAGAATAGGTAATCATGGTATAAAACACAACCACATTACAGTACGGCCGCTGTGGACTGGTCAATTTCCACGGGTGGGCAAAATTTCCACGCACGCAATAATATTAAATTCCAAAACGCGAATTATAGGAATAGTCATCAAAAATAGGGACAACCCCGTGCTTCATCAATTAAAATTTTGCTGATGCTGATTTCTATTACTGTAAACGCATCCGTGGACATCACTGCCCACCCGTGGATTACGACCAGTTCACGGCGACTGTGTTGTAGATTTATGGGCGGGCTTAATATAAATGTTTTTTGCAAATTGCGGTTTAAGATCACTTTGAGTATGTATCTCTATTTATCACATGACTCGTCCGTTTTGTTCACTTTAAAACATTTGATATTTTGTTTTCATATTAATCAGTGATAAATAAAGCCTTCTGTCAATTTCATTGGTCAATTTCAAAACTAGACAATTTGATTGGCTGAACAAAATACAACTGGGTCACATTTGCATAATTTCAGTAGGGAGAATTTACGTTATCTGTCCTATTTAGGATGGGTTATATTGTATTAATCGTTTACCTAACGTAACGGCAAAACCGTCTCGCGCAATGCAAGAAAAACGCCATTCATTTTTTTTTATATTTTCACTTTTTCTTCCAAACATAGGTTATGACCCCCCTCCCCCCCCCCCCCTCATTGGATCTAGCGTGTCGCGCTCGTTCAAATGAGGGGTCATAAGCTATGTTTTGGGAGCAAAAAATGAATTTTTTTAGTTATACGAGGATGTTTTTTCCAAGTGCCGTCTGCAACTGAAGTTAGGTGATGGGTTAAAAAGTCATACTAAGTGGTTAATTTGTGTGTGTGTGTGTGTGTCATATGATAAACAGAATATGAAATGAGTGTTTTTCTCGTATAATATTTATGAAACGAGTTTAAGAATTTTCCGTTTGGGCTCGCCAGAGGCTCGCCCAAATGGAAAATTCTTAAACTCGTTTCATAAATATTATATGAGAAAAACACTCATTCCATATCCTCTATATATTACCTCGTACAAATATCCCAGAATCCCATTGGTTGTACGTAATATGCACACTTCACAAACATAAACTTTATACGACTGACAGATTGTCTCCCCTTTATTGGTTGATCTTTCATAATGTTGGCAGACGATAACTGCTTCACGTTATTTATTTATTTATTTATTTATTTATTGGTGTTTAAGGTCATATATATCTGCATAATTCCAAATCGCGACAGCAATATGGAGATAATGTAAAGTTTAGTCAATCGTTTATACCCATATTGCTCATTTTAGCGGACTTTCGCGCCAATCATTCGTGACTTAGTCCTATTTTACCAGTAAAACGTACCTTGTTCACTACACCAAACAAGCGCGACTTCACTTCCCGAGGTTCCACCAGAGTAACCGCTTCACGTTAAACAAGGGAGAATTCTATAATTTATTTTTGATCGCAGTTGTCAGTTCATTGCATAGAACAAAATATTCGTCGGTATTATTCGTTACACAGTTTGTTAGTGACCTAATATGGTATAAACGATGTTAGTAAGTTACATATTAGGTGAATGCTCACAAATTTGAGGCATTTTCCTAAAGAGTGGTATAACTAGAGATAGCCGCGAAGGGTGGCAAATCCCGCCGAAAAATCTCCCTTATACAGTAACCTTGGTAATATATTACACTAAATTAACACAGCCACTGTTGGTATAATGTACTCAAATAATACAGATAGGATTACCCGTATTTGATGACATGTCAAGTTTGGTTTCAATCAGGATCGATAAAATTTCCAGTTGAAGGTCACTGTGACCGTGTCCTTTGGCACAATGACCTAAAAATATGTAGGGTTCTTCCTCTCATCATGCTCAACCAACATGCCAAATTGCGTTTCGATCAGGAATGCATAATTTTAATAAATAAGAGAGCCGAAACCAGCTACGATCGATAAAATTTCAATTTCAAGGTCACCATGACCTTGACTTTTGGCATTATAACCTAAAAAATAAATAGGGTTCTTCCTTTCATCATGCCCAACCCATAGGCCAAGTTTAGTATCGATCGGACATGCAACACTTCAATTAGAGAAGCCAACATGTGACCTTGACCTTTGGCACAATGACCTCAAAATAAATAGGGTTCTTTCCGTCATCATACCTAACCCACATGCCAAGTTTGGTTTCAGTTTACCAAGCGAAACTTTAATTAGAGACCGGAAACCAACACTGATACAAATTGAAGTTCAAGGTGAACGTGACCTTTACCTTTAGCACAATGATCCCAAAATAAATAGGCTTCTTCTATTCCTCTCATCATGCCTAACCCACATGCCACGTTTGTATGGGGGCACGGTGGCGTTGTGTACTAAGGCGTACTGCACGTCGATGGTGCACTTGTCCTCAACCAATGCTAACCCTGCTTGTGTGTTGAGTTGGTATGTTGAGGAGCTGACAGTTGCTCGCCTTTGCTCGGTCGTTCTCTCCGGGTACTCCGGCTTCCTCCACCCGTAAAACTGTCACGGTCATGATTAGCCATTGCGCATAAATATGTGACCTTAAACACCAATAAATAAATAAATAAATAAATAAATAAATAAATAAATAAATAAATAAATAAATTACAGCGCGGAAATCAACACTGATAAAAATTAAAGTTCAAGGTCACTGTGCCCTTGACCTTTGGCACAATAATCCCAAAATAAATAGGGTTCTTCCTCTCATTATGCCAAACCCACACACCAAATTTGGTTTCAGTCGGCCGAGCAAAAGTTTACTTAGAGAGCGGAAACAGCTCTGTCTACAGACGGACAGACAGACGGACAGCGCTACGGCTTTATCCCCCGGGGGTGGGTGGGGGGGGGGGGGGAATAAAAATACAGAAGCTTGCTTTTTACAAGTTTTCCCAATCAGTTTGGACGTTTGCCTATTATGCTCTGCTGAAACCCATTTAAAAATCAGAAAACGGCGATTTCAACATCCTTGGATGTCCTGTAACATTTCATCTGATCATTAAATCAAAAGCATGTGTACCGTGACATCTAATACAGACACTGTCCTTTTCATTAACCCCCCTGCACACGGATGTCAAAATATCTAAAGTTCAGGGTGCGAATTTTTCCCATAATGCAACTAGAAATTTAACCAATTCAATCTTGTTTGACAGAGCTCATTGAGCTCTGTCAAACAAGATTGAATTGGTTAAATTCCCAGTTGCATTATGGGAAAAATGGCTACTTGAAATTTGGATATTTTGACATCAGAGTGAAGGGAGTTAATGTAATATAAAAGTCCAGAAGGTGAGATTTGCTAACTTTTTTTCTGGGAAGAATAATGAAAGTGTCAATGACACTGTAGCTTAACTTGTCTGTGTGTTATGTTTGATGAAAAGGATAATGTTCAATGTTTATGAAAGGATTATGAAATAAGACAATAATTATGATAATAATAATAACTCTTTGGCCAGCCGCTGATTTGTCGCGGTCCTCATAAGAGAAGGCCATCATTCCCCCTGCACCCCACCCCCTCTTCCCCTCCTCTCCTCCCAGCATTCAGATATAAACTGCTTAATAGTGTCCCTCACTTCCTCTTTTTCAATTTCTTCAATAAGCATTCCTACCCTCTCCCTCGTGTCCCCCTTCAGCCATCTATCCTTTGTTTCTTCACCCCACTTCTGCATTATTCTTCCAGTAAATTTTATTCTATGAGGTATATACTGTAGGCATTCCAAGAGAAAATGTTCCAGGGTCTCCACTACTCCAGAGTGGCACATTTGGCATCCCTTTTCTCCATCTCTCCCAATTTCCCCCCGAAGCTCCAGTGATCCTGATCTCAGTTTGAACAGCAGTGACCCTCCAAAGGTGCCATCTAGGTACTTCTCAAAAGCTGGCTTTTCTTTATATTGTAACCCCTGCAGTGATCTTTTC
The DNA here is from genome assembly GCA_031216915.1 of Pictodentalium vernedei. Taxonomy (NCBI): domain Eukaryota; kingdom Metazoa; phylum Mollusca; class Scaphopoda; order Dentaliida; family Dentaliidae; genus Pictodentalium; species Pictodentalium vernedei. The sequence continues at coordinate 304,551,468 of CM062290.1, read as the reverse complement.
ACGCTAACCCCTGCTCGCCAGTTTCGATTGCAATCTTCCATGACTCTCTCTTTGACAAACCTTTTGCCTTCTTTCATTCCTACTTCTATGTTTGTGACCTCTATAGAGTAATTGTCCATTAGTTCCCTCACATGTTTTGACCACCCCGTATCTATATTAATATGATAATAATTTAGTATTGGTAGGTGTGATACTGATAGATATTCTTAATGACGGATTATCTGTTAACTAATTAGCTTGCCACAAAACCGGGGTTTATCTTTTGTTACTTTTAATAAACGAAAAGCAGTCTGCTGTTTTCGTTTTTAAAATTAACAAAAGGAACGTTGACTTTATATTCTACTTGCGGCAAAGGCGTTTTGTCACCAATTACTTGCTTCCTAATTGGACCTTCCTTATTAATTGCAAGTGAGATGTTCATGGCGACATAACCCAAGGAAGGTTGCAAATGAGACTGACGGGTCTAGGCAATATTTCAAGTGTCACCACTGCTTTATTGATAATCCCAATACCAAACCGCTTTTTCCAAATAGGCAGTGGCAGTTGGATCGAAACATTTTGTAATCAATGCTGATAAACGAAGTTAACAAACCACGGAATTGATGGAACACGATGCTGATCAGAGGATCCATTTCGTTCCAATTTCCAATGAAGTAAGAACCTCATCCCCGCCAACGCGTTCAAGTTGACAAGAGAGTTCACCTTTCAGGTACGTGCTCCAAGGCCATCTGTATGGTAATAGTTATCAGATAATACTGTCTGCTTCAAACAAGTTGCTGCCCGTTATAAGTGGAACGTTTCATTGAACATAACTTTACAAACCCAAAGACAAATTGAAATTGCTTTCCAATCTAACTCCGTTTTCAATTGACTTCTGACGGTTGTCCAGATTGCAATTGATTTTTTATCTAAACAGGGTTACAATAAGCTCAGTGTAACAATCATCTCATGTAAACATTGTTTGGTTATCTGATCAGCTTGATCGATGTTGAGGAGATAGAAAACTTATCGGCCACGTTATTGGAGAACAATGGCTCCTGACTGGTATGCACTGCCTGTCCAACCAATCAATTTAAAATCGATTGCAGACAGTCCAATATGAAACTTCTTAAGTTGCTTTCACATTTGTCCGTTCTGTGCATCCGTTTTAAGATTGGGTAAAACGCACCAGACAGAACATACATTCTGTCGTTGAGTCGTTCACATATCGTCGCTTGGACGCTAGAATGTCCTATGTCACCTGTGGGACATAGGACATTCTAGCACCCAGGCGACGATATGTCCGTAAAACGGAGGAAACGCACGGCGACAGAAACACTTCTTCTGTCTGGTACGTCCTCCCTGCGTAAAACCGTGATTCCGTGTGACGTCATTTCGCAGGATATCCCCACAAAGTGCATGTCTTGTTGACGTTCGAACGTTGTCTTCGAAAGCAATCAAAATATTATATTATGCCAGTAAAATACTCCCTGGTTACTCGTAGTCTGTCTACACATTTCTCCTCATCACATTACAAATTATTGAATACAAGATCGATGAAGGCACCTTAGATTTTTCGGTTTTTTTTCACAATCTCATATTTCTAAAAGCAGCGTGGTTGACGTTTCCACCTCTGGTGATAGAATGCTGGCGAGAAAACGAATATATCGACCCTTGAGTGTAACAAAACGCCATCTGCAATGCTTTAGCACTGCAGGTGACGCCTTGTTTCACACAATGGACGATATTTTCATCATCCGAAGATTCTATAGCGACAAGGCAGAGGTTCCCCGTGTATCCCCATTTTTGTTTTCATACAAATCGAAGTATCGCACTACTAGTAACGCATCCGTAAGACGGAGGGAGTATTCGGGAGTAAACGGACAAATGTGAAAGAAACAAACGAAACATTTGAAGTAAACGGATGTGTAAGAAGGATAAATATTAATGCGGCTTTACTCTGACTGGGAAAATTGAAGCGAAAACAAAAAGTGAGGCGGAGTTCCGGCGGAAGAAACAAAAGTCAAGAAAGGCAAAAATTAAAGGAGATAGCATATGGCTGATACAACATATTACATAATTCAACCTGAGGACATTTGAGGTGAGCCCGAGAGAAGGTGGGGTGGCGTTTCCTTGACACACAAATATAAAACAAACATCAAAAATGACACTCGACTTAGTTCTTGACTTCGAAAATGAACTCCCGTCGATTCTAAATGCATAATCGGAAATGCCTTTACGCAGGCCCTATGCGAACAAATAAGTGTAAACGAGATATATTGTTAAAAACAGGTGTTCTGTGATAATCTGATGCTTAGTCAACATGATTTATCACGTGGTTGAGGGGAGATCATTTCCACACAGCTCTCCCCCGCTTCCACACATAAACTGGCCACTTCCCAGTGTTGCGGCAGGTACTACCATGCAATATGAAACAGAAACAAGTCTCAAAGATATACCTTCTCGACACAACGCAGTTACCGCTGATCAAGATCGAATCAAGGACCTTTCGGTTTGAAATCCAGTGCTCAAACCATCAAGCAACCGCGATAATGACTAGTAGGATTTCTGGGAATTGAATATGAGGCTTCATTGGTGTAACTTGAAACATATCCAATTTCAATGGGCTTCAAGACACGATTTTTTGTCAGATCAACACATGCAATCGACGTACTTATGAAAATGTATTAACAGACATGCACTTATTTGATTAACATACATATACTTATTTTTATTGAAAATAATAACGTTGTAAAATACTGAAGGAATTGCAGGTGATGGATACTAGTATTATTATATGACAGAAAAAATCTGGTAATTTAATTGGCTAAAACACTCGTCAGAAGTGTTGATATACTCCAGTATTGCTGATCTATTCTATTTTTATCGAAATCGAGTCGATATTTCATCGCTTTGTCATTGTAGTCTATAAATAGCACAGGTAGGTTGATATAATGATTCCAAATACCTGTTTGCGATAAAAATAAAAATAGTATTTCCAGCTTGCTTCTTCCTTTAATTTCCCTGTTCCAATGTTTAGGAACTGTTCAAATATAACAATTAACTTCAACATGAACAAATAAGTTACTGCAATTTGCTTCTTACACAATACAAGTCAAAATAAGTTGTAGCATAACCGCAGTAAACTAAGGATTCTGCCGCTCCTGCACTGATAAGATCAGAATCTGACATCATTTTCTGGAAAGCTCTCAGTGAGAGCTTTCCAGAAAATAATGTCAGCTTCTGGTCTTATCAGCGTAGGAAGAGCAAGATACATAGTTTATAGTGGTTATTCTACAACTAATTTTGACTTGTACTGTATATATGTGTTGAAATTAAATTTATATTGTTACATATGAATATGCTGTTTTTCTTCGAAAAATATGAAATAAAGCAAGGAATTTGCAAACAATTTTTCTGTCATAATCATAAAACAATAATTGACTTTCCTACGGCATCGGTGAATATTACTTTTCTCGGGTTGATAATTACCTTTATCACATGACTTCTCTCTTTTCTCGGCGTATTACCCTTTCATATTTGCAATAAATATTAATTAGTGCTTCAGAACATCTTCAGCTGATTTTATTGGTCAGTTTCAAAAGAACGCCTTCTGATTGGTTATCACCGCAAAGATCTGTGCCAAATTAATGCGCTTGTAAATAGAAGTATTTCAAAACATCAACAAAGCCACGATGCCTGATTTTATTCACTAAAATACCAATGATACGAAATGTATATATACTTGAAAATTAGTATTTATAACGCCGAATTGTGGAAATATATTTTAACGCGGTTATGGCGTATGACTGCGTGCAGCTGTGACGCGCCACTGTCAAATGCATGACGTTCAAGGTGAAATTCTATTCTTTAATCCTTGTTTTCTATCTAAAAACTGTTCTGTCATATGATAATCAGAATATGAAATTCGTGTTTTTCACACTCTATTTATGAAACTCGTCTACGAATTATCCGTTTTGCCGAGCTCGGCAAAACGGAAAATTCGTAGACGAGTTTCATAAATAGACTATGGCCAAAACACCCATTCCAAATCCTGAATATATCAACCTCAAGGAAGGTAAAAACTCTCGACCCGTACAGTATCACACAAGTAAAATAATATAGTTTTCAGACCACGGTAGAAATCCACTGCTCCACTTCCCGGGCACTCCGCGAGATAGCCCATGTTACTTACACTTAAATAACGTGGTTTTGGATCATGGTTAAACCCACACTTCTCCCCGGGAATACCTTCTTCACGAATTAAATACCAGATACATCAAGAACTAATTTGCGTCACCAACCCCCACAAGAAAGAGTTATTAAGACAATACATCCGACATGGAGCTTGTGTTGAATCGATCAGATGCTCGAGTGTTCCAGTATGAGAAGTCTCAAAGCAACTCCAACATATCGTCAGTAATAATTCATCGCATCATACCATAAATCATATCTTATGTGAGTCCTTTCCGAATAGAAAGTTTATATGTCTTGGGTACTTGCCCAACCAGTCACGGGGGTAAAGTACATTTGTAAAAATATCAATTCAAATGTTATGTTCTGATATTGTCTTAAAGGTAAACCTAAGGTTTTTGCGAGACGACGGTGCGCAGGGGCGGTGTGGGTTAAACTAGCCCCTTATGACCCCTTAGCAGTATAATGATAATCCCCAACGTCTAGCAGCCGCAAGGGAATAGAATCAAATGAGCGAAGAAAGCCATCAGGACCCTATCCGCCCCACGCCGGGTATTCTGTGGTAGTTGTTTGTCAAGGTATGTGGAGTCAGTCATTAACACTGTGTTACTCTGATTTTGTCTCGTATAGACTGTCTCTTACAGTTTTCCATTTGATAGTAGTTCCGGGGGTAGCGTCTTTGTGGGTGCTCAGGCAAGTATAAACTGTCACTCTGCTAATTTAAGTGAACCTCGTAGCAGCCCTTATTGGCAAGTATATTCTGCATCTGGCTCCATAGGCCGGGCCACCGCACAATACACATCCAGCAAGCGAGGGTGTCGGTAATGGAGCACATACGTTGTCAAAGGTTTCACGCCCCCAGGGACGGTCGATGCTTCCAGATGGCTGTGAGCTTCTGTCAGTGTTTGCCGAGTATGGTTACAGAGGAACCGATCTGATCTCTTTTGAAAAGCCCACAGATGAGATATGACAAGAGAAAAGCTGCTGTGAAACTGCGTATTGTTCACGACGCTGTTGGTCCAAAATTCTGATGTACATGTAGTTTTCGCGGGAATAAAATCTCTCAACCTATTGTCTTTGGTGTTTTCAAGCCAGCTGATGAGTTTGACTTCAACGGGCACCCGATCGACAACACTCCACCCTATCCGCCAACAGTCGGAATATTTGTCTACCGCCACACCCACTAGCTTTTACCTCCAGGTGAAAGCTCGTGAGCGTGGGACAGACCATCGAAGTACAAGAATTCAATAATAATACTGCGTTTTTCACGTGTCTAAATGGCTCCCTCTCGTTGATGACGAGCGCGGCTTTTAGCGCTCGATACACAGAAGGGACAGGCGCTGCCGGATACGCGCGTAATTGCGCCCGTCTTCCGAGGAGGCCCGTAGAAAATCTCGTATTCTACAAAGTTCATACGACTGGAGATGCATAAAACATATATTCTTCCCATATAGTTTCTGCATGGAATATAGTTTATCAATATTCGAGCTAATCCCAAGGATGTTTATTCATTCACAGATTGCGACATGTTGCGTTCTCAGCCAGCTGCTTGTAAACTTGTTGATAGGTTCTCCCCGGTTTCTTTTATTGAACAGAAGAATATATCGATTCTCAGCTGACAACGGTCGCGTGATTCTGCTTCGTGAGCCTGTTCGATTCTTCCGGAAACAATCGGTATATGTCATGCTGAGAATATGAATGACTCCGTATTTCATCTTACACTCGGTATAATCACAGACAAGTGCATTCAATCCATAGCTACAGAAGCAAAAGACAGATAACACACAATAAAAAAAAAGATTACTGGCCTATTAGGTCGGCGCAACTGTCGCGGGTTAAAGTTACAGGGTTTAACCCTTTATCCAACCCAACGGCCAAAACCGGCCAGCGCAAGTAAATTTCATTTTTTGTCTCAAAAACATAGATTATGACCCCTCTTTGGAACGAGCTCGTCGAGCTCGTTCCAATGAGGGTCATAACCTATGTTTTTGAGACAAAAAAATGAAAAAAATTAGTCATTCAAGAATTTTGTTTGCAAGTATCGTCAGATTTTCATGTTAGGTAAAGGGTTAACACCAAAAGCTACAAATCTGAAAATAAGCAGCCTGATATGGTTAGCGACTGGCGAAATTTGCGTGATTGACCGGCATCAATTGAGTTGTGCATGACATAATTTCCAGTTTGTTTATATATGGTGGTTAACGATTTATTCGACAGTCAGGATCATTTCGTGTGGGAGAGTTTCACAGGTGGCGGAACCCGGAGAACCACAGAGCAAAGGCGAACAACTGTCAAACTCTCAAGCAGAAGTTGAAGGCAAATGCACGATCGACGTGCAGTTCACCTTAGCATACAACATCACCGTGCCCAAACAGGATTGACTGCCTTGCTCAAGGACACTACGCAGTTATCATTGAGCATGATCGAACCGTGGACCTTTCGATTCGAAATCCAATGCTCGAATCCTCTGATAGGTACCAAATTTTGGATATCAACCAAAAACTGTTGGTACCTGTCACAAAGTCAAGCATAAAATGCCCCTCTCCCACACAAAAGAAAAACTATTTGCAGGCTTGGGCAACAATCGCACAGTCGTCCTGCCAATGTTAAGTGTGCAAATCTAGAGGGGTGGCTCAGGGGTGTGTTCCAATTTATGAACGGGGGAAGGATTCTCCACTCTGATAAACTCACAACCGGCAAATTATCTTATTGGAACAGTGATACTAAGGTCTGGCAAAACTGCAGCATTAGAAGAGGTTAAGAATGAGCTTGGTTGGATGGGGATCAGGACAGGTTATTGTTGATGAAGCTGTGAGACCATAACTATTTAGTAAGTCGCCTTGACAACCGGCAGTGCAAACAAATGACCTATAATATTTGGGATTGTGATTGGGCAATACTGTCGAGGTCACTGGAGCTTCAGGCCATAAAGTTTGAGAGGAACGATTTTCATCGTTCCTCTGGTGAATATCTAAATAAAAAACAGATAACCGAAAAGTTGTTCGTCTGGAACTACAAACAGTTCGTCAAAAAGTTGTGTCTTATCACCTTATTTGGCAGCACTGTTTTAAAATGTTCCTGTGGGAAAACCCCTCTCTTCAACTCCCTAAGACAGCTGACGACCCTTGTGGTTGCCGCAGATGCTTTCGAAATCTGTGACCTGTCAACAGGGGTGGCGCCAGGGATTTCTCGACAGGGGGGCTGACCTCTCCGACAGTGGGGCTAACCTCTCCGACAGTGGGGCTATAACATTTGACCTCCCAAACGAAGGAAAATGAGTGAAAATTGGTAAATTGGAGAACCAAAATAGAAGCAAATTGAGTATGTTTGTTGATTATTTAACCCTTTACCTAACCTTGAAAAGCAGACGACACTTGCAAACATAATTCTTGAATAACTAATTTTTTTCATTTTTTGTCTCAAAAACATAGGTTATGACCCCTAGTTGGAACGAGCTCGTCGAGTTCGTTCCAACGAGGGGTCATAACCTATGTTTCTGAGACAAAAAATGAAAAAATAATGAAAATTAATTGGCGATTTTTGAGAATAGCGCTAGCTGGTTTTGGCCGTTACCTTAGGTAAAGGGTTAAAGTAAACATATTATAATAAGGTCGGGAAATATTTCATCTATAAAGCCAGTTTGACGAACGATATTAAGAAATTTCGTGAGAATCACTATTCTCTATCAAAGTTCCAGTGCTGCACGGGGTCGAGACTGACAAGACGAGATATCTACATTCGATTGTCGGAAATTTCTCGTGAAGTCGGGTTTACGAGACTCTCCGACGGACTGACTAGCCCCCTCTGACCCCCCTCCCCCTGGCGCCACCACTGCCTGTCAAACAGTGGATCCATCGTGGACGGGTCAAAATACATGGGTTGTCATTTTTTCCACGCATATAATTCAGAGATGACACCAAGCAAAATTTCCACCAATGAAAATTGGTGTAAATTTCGCTAGGTACATGTTATGCATAGCGGATCATCTCTGAATTATATGCGTGAAAAAATGCCCACCCATAGATTTTGACCCACCCACGATCGCTGTACTGGAATCGGTCCTCTTTATTACAGTACGTGGAGAGTGTATTATCACTAAATCACCCGCAGAGTGGATATTTCACCCGAGCATCAATTGCAAATTTGTTGCAAAGAAAAACCATCATAAGCAAAGTTCCAGCCAATGGACCTCCGGGTTAAACCCGGAGGTCCATTGGCTGAAACATTGCTTGTGTTTGTTGTCGATGTGTACACAATTTGAAAGTTATAGCTTGGGTGATAACCCCACTCCGCGGGTGATTTAGTTACAATCCACTCTCCACGTACTGTACACAACAAACAGGTTGTTGAACAAAAATACAAAATCTTATTTTGGCCAGTTTTTGGCCTCCAAAACATAGGTTCTGGTACCACATTGGAAGGAACTCACGAGATCGTTCCAATAAAGTAATAATAATAATAACTCCTCGACCTTCCGCTGATTTGTCTTGGTACTCTAACGAGGAGGCCTACATTAATCCAGTGCCCCGCCGGGGGTATTCCTCCCTTACTCTCTCTCCTGAACTCCCTGCATTCAGTCAAAAACCGTTTCATAATTCCCCGCACTGGCGCCTTCTCGATCTCTGATTGGCTGAAACATTGCTTGAAACATTGTTTGTGTTTTTTGTCCATATGTACATAATTTGAAAGCGCTACTTTGGGTGATAACTCCACTCCACGGGTGATTTAGTTACAATCCACTCTCCACGTACTGTACATCCAGATGAACGGGAAATAGGTTATCTCAAAATTTGAGATTTTATTCTCTGAGCTCGGTACAGGACAATTCTGAAAGACGGTGATCAGGTGTGCTCGTAATTTGGGAGTGATGGAGGCGCTGAGCACTTTCTTTTGGAATGTACAAAATAGCAGTCTGAACAGAACAAGATTGGCTGGGGTGGGGATGGGGGGGGGGGGTAAAATAAGAAAGGTGGGTGGCTATGAAGGCTATGTGATTACTGAGCGATACACAGGAGAGGGTAAGTATGCTGATCAGTGAAATTGGGAAGAAAGAAGTACGAGATAGTATCAAACAGTTCGTTCGTGGGTGTTGGAAGAAGAGGGGAGGTGGGGAGGGAAAGGGGCGGCATTTGGGACCCCAGGGGTAAGTAACAAACTTTTCTCATACGAGAATCGCGGCAAATAAATGCCTGAACAAAAAAATATTATTATATAATTTTTTCTCTCACGTTCCCTTTCTTTCATCTGATTGGCTGAGGGCTGATATACTATTTCCGATAGTTTTACCTATGATGGTTCTAAACATAATCGCGCACTATACAATTTCTACAAAATAGGCGTGGAATATTATACTACTCAAAGTTTGCTAGGCACCAAATATTTGACACATCGTTGTGAAATTTGCTGGTGATATATTTGCGATATCTTTGGTGGATATGATTGAGGAATGTATTAAGATGGTCCCCAGTGTTTACATTAGCTCTCTTGGCAGGCAGACTATTGGTGACAGTCATGGAAAACATGTACCCCTTGATTTTCAAGATGTTTTCGTGTACAGTCTACATGTACGTGACATGTGTAGGGTATCAATCTTCATTTCAACATAAACCCTTGTGATTTAATGATGGAATATGGCAAATGCAAATGTAAGAAGACATTTGTCTGAAGCAGAAATGTGGCAGGCTGTAGGGATGGTGGAGCAATCGTCAGCTTGGTGAAGCCCTTGGTCTACACCATACGGTGATCACCAGAGCCTGGGCAGGATTTCAGCAGTATGACACACCAGTAAGACGACATGGTGGGGCAGAGACAGGGCAACATCTGCAACTTAAGATCGGTTTTTGATCATTCAGGTCCGTAGGAACCACTTTGCCACAGCAGCCCAGCTTCGCAGTGACCTTCAGAATGCATCCGGGGTAAATGTTTCGACACAGACTATCCGGGAAAGGTTGCACGAAGGTGGTCTCCTATCGAGAAGACCATGTATTTACATTCCGCTGTCCCAGAACCACCGCCAGGCACGATATGAATGGGTCATGGACCACGTTGGATGGACTGGAGAAGATTGGCGACCTGTCCTTTTTACAGATGAGTCAAGGTACTGCCTAGACCACACAGATAGGCGTTCTAGGGTATGGAGAAGACCAGGAGAGCGATTCCATGCAGCCAACATTGCAGAGCATGACCGCTCTGGGGTCAGTCATGGTCTGGGGCGGCATGGATGGGATGGACATACAGAGCTCTGTGTCTCTGAACGTGGTACATTGACTGCACAATGGTATATTGATGAGATCCTGGATGTCCACGTCAGATTGTATGCAGGTGCAGTGGGTGATAGATTCATTCTGATGGACGATAATGCCCGTCCTTATGTTGCCCATGCTGTCGGGGAGTACCATCAGAGGAAGGGGATTGAGCGTATGGACTGGCCAGCAAGATCCCCTGATCTCAATCCAATCGAACAAGTCTGGAATGAGTTGCAGCTTGCAATTTCAGCCCATTCAGTCCAGCCAAGAGGTGTCCAGGAGCTTGGTGCCATGCTGGTCCAAGAATGGAACAACATCCCACAAAGGACCACCAGGAGCCTGATTGGGAGCATGAGAAAGCGTTGTCCAACTGTATTTAACAGTAATGGGTCTCATACTCGATATTGAATCCATACCAGTTCGCTCCGTCAACTTTTTGGCACATTGAAAAAATTTCCTCTTTTACCAATAATATCCATTTTCCACGGTTATCGTATTCAAAAGCTAAAAAATAATGTCAAACACAAATAAAATCTTAATTTCTTTACTTAAATTATTAAAGATATAATTAAATAAAACATATATACACTTTTCATTACAATATTTCAACTAAAACGTAAAACAGGTAGTTGGATATACTTGGTGCTTGGCAAACTTTGAGTAGTTTTTATAGAACACATGTTCGGAACGCAACGCGCCCTTCTAAGATATATTTTCAAGAGTTTTATTATTTCCAAGTTCAAGTTGAAATTGTACACAAGAGTGTTGTTCTAGCATTATCTACTGCACGTAAAAGATCACTCAGCTTTGCAACTCCCTCACTAGGGAATGCACTGCCACGAAATTTAATGGAAACCTCCAATACTGAAAGTTTCAAAAAGGGTTTAAAAACCCATCTCTTTCGGACAGCCTTTGACTGCTATTTTTTTCTTTTTGATTGGCAGTTAATACTGTGAGTGCTTTTGAACAGATTATTATTATTATTATTATTATTATTATTATTATTATTATTATTATTATTATTATTATTATTATTATATAAAGTATCTTCCTAGAATTTTTCGTACACCTGCTGGAGACGAGATGCTAAATATATCCAACATTCCATGAATTCATTTATACTGATTGATAAAAACCCCCATCTTCTACATCCAAAACGCTTGTTACAGACAAGGGTCTTGACAATAGGTAGTGTACTGAAATCCTGATGGGTAGTAAAACTCTACCGTGGTTTGTTGGAAACATACAATAATTATTGCATTTCATGTCGTTGACTGTTTAATAAATATAGCATGGCTTTGAGCTGACTATGCCAAAATAGTGGTCCTCGAGGAGAGGATAGTCCCGACGCGTAGCGGAGGGACTATTCTCTCTTCGAGGACCACTATTTTGGCATAGTCAACGAAAAGTCATGCTATATTTATTATATTAGATGTGTGTGTGTGTGTGTGTGGAGGGGTGGGGGGGGGGGGGGGGCGGGGGTTCTTCATCGGTCATATATGCAAGATAATATTCTTATTCACAGCCAAAGAGAAAAGGAAATAGTTCAGGGTTTAAACAGGTAAACTAAGTTAATTCTGCCACTCATAGTTCTGGGATAGAGAGGTAGAGAACCAAAACCTCAAGAAACACAATACCATTATTCCATTAACCCCCTCCCCGCCCCCAACACCTACTATAAACATCACTTTCGATACACATATTTTTATTTCTCCAAACTAAATGTAATAATGTATATGGGAAGAGATGTCTGTAAAGTATTTACGCTTCAATGGAATTTTCTAAGCGAATTCGAATGTTACTATTTATAACCGTGCACTATTACCGTTCACTATTCTTTTTTTAAAAAATGATAGTAGGTCTGTGCCATCTAATATACAAAAATAGTGATCCCCGAGAAAAAATAGTCCACGTGCTTCTGGCGCTTCTGGCTCGTGGACTTTTCTTCTCTGAGGATTACTATTTTGGCATTGTCAACTCCAAGACGTTCTCTATTTATAATATTTGAGATGAGATTTAGTATTATCCACTAAAATGAAGTAAGAAATTGAAAATTACCTGACGCCACTAAAACTATTATTGGCTTTGCCATTCATTCAGGGGTAATGAATATTATCCCCTCCAAGAAACCCCCCCCCCCCCCCCCCCTCACCCTCGGCAGCTTGTTAGGAGTGCATAATTTGACTTCAAGTCAAGTGGGTTTTCTATCCGACGTCACTAGTTTTGTAACTCCCCCAATCTGAGAGTTTGTACTGAGGTCCAAGCACCGGCCCTCCAAACACCCCTGAATGTATTTCTAAATACACTTGAATGTATTGCTCATCGTCAATTTACATTCCTTAGACCAGCTTAACCCTTTACTCAACGCAGACAATATCAAAATTTATTATTTGAAAAATCATTTTTTAACATTTTTCAAAACATTTCAGCAAAACCCTATCATGTGACCCCCTCATTGGAACGAGCTCGACGAGCTCGTTCCAAAGAGGGGGTCACATGATATGGTTTTGTTGAAAGTTTTTGAAAAATAATATTTTTTTAGATGCTATATTTGCATATTACGCGGGCGGATGTGGGCGATTCGTTGGGTAAAGAGTTAAGCGTTATTGATACCAGTCAAATCTGATACGTCCTTGCTTGTGCTAGACGCTTATTCGAGATACTTTGACTCTCCCCACGCATAACACGGCCCAATGTGAAAAAGAAGAATATTATTTATTTATTTATTGCTGTTTAAAGTCACAACTTATGCACAATGGCTAATCGTGACCAAGACAGTTTTACGGGTGGAGGAAGCCGGAGTACCCGGAGAGAATCACCGAGCCTCGACGAGCAACTGTCAGCTCCTCAACATTCTAACTCTGTCCAAGCTCCGCTCAAGCAGGGTTACAGTGATTGAAGACATGTGCACCATCGACGTGCAGTACGCCTTAGGACACGACGTCTCGTGTCCCCATGTAGGCAACCGAGATAAAGTGCCTTGCCCAAGGACACAACGCGGGTCGTCTCGGGCGGGGATCGAACTCGGGACCTCTAGCATAAAAGACCAACAGTCTACCACTGAGCCACCGCGCTCCAGAAGAAGAAGAAGAAGAAGAAGAAGAAGAAGAAGAAGAAGAAGAAGAAGAAGAAGAAGAAAAAAAGAAGAAGAAGAAGAAGAAGAAGAAAAAAAGAAGAAGAAGAAGAAGAAAGAAGAAGAAAGAAGAAGAAAGAAGAAGAAGAAGAAGAAGAAGAAGAAGAAGAAGAAATGAGCAGACAAATTTGCTTATAGTTTGTTCTTTCTGTTATTTGGATTTTACGACACTGTCAACAGACAAGGTCATGTCGCGTCAAACAGTTTTACGGGTGGAAAACGCTGGAATACACCGAGAGAAACATCGAGCAGCTGCAAGTAACTGTCGGACTCTCCAACTTACTGACACGGCACATTCAGGGTTAGCATTGGTCGAAAGAAAATGTAATATTGACGCGATGTACGCCTTAGTATCTCCAACTTGGGCAATTGAGATCAAGTGTCTTGCCCAAGAACATCAGGCAGAATCCAACCGTCGACCTTTCACTTTGAAGTCCAATACTCGACCTAACACTCTAAAGTTCGTTGGGTTAAAAATTAACAAATATCAACTGGGTTGAGTGAATATGAACCCCATTTGGGTTCATATTCACTCAGCCCAGTTGATTTTGGTTTACTTCTAACTCAACTGATTTTAGAATGAATGATCCACCGCTTTTCCCTGCAAAAAGGTTGAGCTATTGTATATTTCGTTTGGTTCGGTATCCGCCAGGGAAAACTGTTCCAACCTATTTGCTGCATATACCCACATGGGAATAACCCATCAAGACAATTAATTGTATAACCACATATCGATTTTTCGCACTCTTGCTGAAATTAATTTAAGCTGATGTCTCAAGCTCGGGGCGGACCGGACGCCGTGTACAACGCTGGAATAATTCAATTAATCCCTTCTTCAAACTTGATGTTGGTGCAGATATAAGAAAAACATGAACTGTAGTGACACGGACTAGCGGAGATCCTTGGAGTAAATTAATATTCTAGACATGTAGAACGCGATAATATCGAGAACTATGTCTGTGTACTGACAGAACGAGAAATTATGTGGCTTCCATCACAGCTGCCTTTCAGCGAACGGGACTGCGAATTTGAGGTGCGTGCGCTTCCGCGTCTTAGCACTTCTAGCCCAAGAACATTAGGTTTCACTAGGGAAAAAATCGGAGAAAGCTGATTTTTTCAGGGAATGTCGAGTACATGTCACTGAACGATTAGACAAAAGTCCCCTAAAATCCCAGTTGAGCTTTTTTTTCTACAGCCTTTTTTCGAAAACGCGTTTGAAAAAAATATAAAAAAATCGCACGAACTTTGTAACCTCGAATTGATCCAACTGTATTTTTTGTTTACGCGTATTTCGAGCTACATAATGTCTAATATACATTTACCTAGAGGAAAATGTGCATTCTGTGACAATTTCTGCGAAAAATTATTGAAAATTCACAAAAAAGTATCGGATTTACGCAAAAAATGACGATTTTCCTAACGGATTTGCCCAAAGGGTCGTAGTACAGAACGGGATGTTAGTTGGACAGACGATAAAAAATCCACCACCATTTGAAGACTTTTATCATTGCTTACAAAATAGACATTATGGAAGACCCCCTCTGCTTCTGGCCGAGTTCCCCTTTTGGCATAAAATTCGTCAGCATGAGAACTCAACTATTTTCGGGCTTGGGACCGAACAGACACGTCTGTGTCTGGCAGCATTAGATCAATAAATAATATTTACAGAATGTACAAAAATCAATAAATAATATTTACAGAATGTACAAATCAATCAACATGGATTAAGTTACATTGACTATTATCAACGCTATATACAGAAATGACATGACCTATATACATATTATTCATCGAACTCAGAAATTTCCGACAGGACAGTGTTTCTGTGGTTGTTACAAGAATCCGAACTGCAATTACACAAACCTGAGCAAGAGAGTCCTGCCTTCTTACACCCACACCTTTTTGTACAAGCACTCTTGCAACCACAACTGATCAGATTCAGTAGGTTATCGGGGGCACATGGCTTTGTGGCTGCAGTCGGTACAAGAAGTCCATTGTCTAGCGACCACCCCCAATCTGTCGGAGGAAGCGAAGTGCCCAGCCATTGTTGGACCTGGAGATAACATCTGTAGACATGTTGTGCAGCATCGCTGCTTGGTGGGAGTGAGGCTAGGTCGATGGGTTTATTCAGTTTAGATTTTGCTACATAACGCTTGTAAGTGACATATCTATATTGGTCGAGAGAGGAAACAGTTTTACTCCCGTATAAGATCAGGAGAAGTTGTTCCCCGGCAGCGGCTACTGCACTTGGTGTACTGTCATCCGCCAAAATTGTGTTGACATACTGTTGTGAGTCGCTAGTAACATCGGAGACAATTGTACTGAATACTTTCTTCTTACCAACTCGAAAGAGTGCAGAAGTAGTGTCACAACCACTTATAGAATGTGCTACAAGGAGGTTGCTTCTATGGTCACCCATTTTGGTTGCTATTTCACTAAACTGAAACTAGTAAGTTTGGGGTAATGGAATACATTATGTGAATATTACATCCCGGTTGAACTCGAGAGGTAAGAATGACTAACAAGTCTGTGTCTGTTCCCACAACGACAACATTGTTGTCATCTTGAGCGATGTCAAGTGCAGTTTCGGCCATCAGTACATCAGCATCAGCCTCGGCCTGCTTGGACTGAATATTGATAGCAGATAGCTCCTGCATTAGAAGATCGATCAGTTGGGTTTTGTTCTTGGCATTTGCAAGGAAATCGGATTGGGGTGTGGTGGCTGGTAACTCGGGTGAGATATTGATATCAATGGAATACCTGTCTTTAGATCTACGGGCTTGTTCCATGCCCTTTGTCGACATTGTACAAGCATAACCATCAAAAACAACCACGACGTTCGCCCCAAAATGTCTCACTAGATAATTGGAATATGATGTACATATGTCCTTATATGACGACTGTTTAGGCCATACAACTGCCCTCAATAACAATCCACCATCTACAACAAACAGAGAATGTTCTGGGATTTTAGTTTGCTCGGAACCGTATGTTTTGAGGATCTTACCGAGCGTGCTTTTCTGTGTCTTCCTCATTCCAGCAGAATCAAACAATGCTGGTGGTTTCGGGGCGAGTTCATATTTGAGATACTCTTCCATCTCTGCTTGTGACTGAATAACACGTGATACGGTTGAACAGAATTGTGGGGTCAATCACTACCTTACTTCCACGGACTTTGATGCTATTTGCCATCGATGCGAAAGACTTCACAGTGTCAACACGTCGTAGTTTGATGCTGTTGCACGTTTTGCTTACAACATTCGACACGCAACATTCACCAATTTTGCGAACTTGGTCACAGTTCACAGTTTCGTCGGCCACAAGCCCGGTCGCTATAGAGACTAATTGTAGTGGATCTCTATTCTGAAAGGGGGAATGCACTCTGAGCCAGTTCAATAATTTGGTGATATCATTGGCATCAGTCAATTGTGAACTTTGACGGAGATCCCGATGTTGTTCGCCATGACCAGTGTGAACATGAACAAAATTTTCGAGAGCATTACATATCGGAAGGCAAAGAGGTAGTCCATGTACCCATTTCGCAACAGTGTTATCGGTTATTCCCCTGCCATGTGTGAGACCACCAGGGAGCTTGAACATTCTCATTAAACACTGCTCTATGGTCTGATCAGAATATATCCCCGTCCCAGAATTTATCTGAGCGCCTTATGGTAAAGTAACCTTTCTCAGTGAATAACTTCAAATCATCCTGTTGCATTATTTCTGTTAGCTCATTCATCTGCTGCAAATAGAGATGAGAACTTTTTGCGTATGCAAAATGACCACCTGCGTGAAATACTGGAATCATATTGCGAACACAATATGTGTGGAGTTCCCAGTCGCCTGTGCGCTCTGCTCTCAAGAACAACTGGAGAAGACCTATTTGCTCGTAGTATTGTACCCAAAGCTTTCCTGTGCGTTCTACGGACGCATTCTGGAGCAGTTCGTGTAATTTTGACAGTAGATGGTTGACACTTTCTTGATTGACAGCGTCAGCTGTTGTACAGTCACCTCTGGCAAGTCAACAGAATATTTCATTGACTTCTGTGCAGTCTATGTTATCTAGTGTTCGGCTTTCTTCAAACACAAGTTTTGTAATGGCAATTTGTGTTAGCAAATGGGCACGAACTGCTCTTGAATATGCATGACCACTGATCAAATGATGGATTGACCCACCAGCATAAACAGTCCCCCAAAGTTCATCCAAGCCGCTACCAGCCATGATCGAACCAATTGCCCCTAAATATGACATAATCATATGGAAGCCGCCGAGTCTAACGAAAACTTTTGTCAACTTATCTGACGAAGACACAATCTCCACTGCTTTGATATAAAGTGGTTGGTCAAACGTCACTGGACAAACGTTCAGTCCCTGTTTCTCACATTCAGTTTGTGCAAACATGAGAGCAGTGTAAATTGTGCTCGGGTTGGATGGATCAAAATTGAAACAATGATGCTATAATACGGTATTTGAATGAGAAAAGTCGATGCCGTTTGAATTTGAGTTTAGGGGGTATGGTTAATATTTCACACGTTTCACCAGTTCATTATGGAATAAATGACTATTGTTATATATCATTATAAAGCCACTGCTTTTCTGCAATTTTTGATATATAATTTAACTCCCAAAGTCGTCGTAGATTTGATTTAATGGACGTTGTGTACCGTTGTGTGTATGAAAACAATAATTTTTTTTTCGTAATTTTGTATATTTTCGTGAATATTTCACCATTGAGTGTGAGAATTGGTACAAAGTTGGCATTTTCTGTTGGGGATATGTATTCTCAATATAATTCAGCACGATATTTATGATTCTCACCCTACTAAGGCGAATAAGAATGAGAAATATGGAGCTGGGTCGAATTTTTTTTTAAATGTTTTTTTTCATCAAAAAAACGCTATAACTAAAAAAGCTCAACTCGGATTCGCGGGGACTTTTCACACTTTATCCGCAATGTGTGTACCGGAAACATATAAAAAATCAGCTTTCTCCGATTTTTTTCCTTACTTTCTCATTTTTATGTCTGATGTGCCTGGATTATTCTGAAGGGTTGGTTAGGTGAGTTGTTCGGAAATACCAGTTTTTTGGAGCACTATACACTGCAAAAAATATAGGTTCTCTTTAGAACCAAAACTGGTTCTAATCTTGTCCCTGAGATGGAACCAAATCTGTTTAAACAGTATTTATTTCAAATCAAATAAATTTATAAAGATTAACATTAAAAATATTAACAGAATTAAACATAAATTGTGGGGGTTTCAGTCGTAAGTTTAGAGCTTATACGAGGTTGTCTCAAATCATTATTAAGCAAAGGAGATATGAACAGTTGGCATATCGAACCAGTTTTGGTTCTGTATAGAACCAATATACCAGGTATTTATATTCGCTTTGTTTCAAAATGTTTGGCGACTGCGTTGAATAAGCTCCAAGTTTACTGCTGAATCTACTTCAGTTCATGTATTATTCTGTTAAAATTGAATGCTAATCTTGGTAAATTTATTTGATTTAAAATAAATACTGTTTAAACTAAGCTGGTTCCATCTCAGGGACAAGATTAGAACCAGTTTTGGTTCTAAAGAGAACCTATATTTCTTGCAGTGTAATGCTCTATTTAGAATATAGGGAAGTTAATTTCTCATTTATTAGAACACAGGACTTCAGATCGAAAGATCGAAGGTGTGATTCTGAGCCATGTCATCTGCGTTGCGTCCTTATATTTCACCCCAATTGCCAAAGTCAGAGCATGGGGGCGCAATGTACTTAGGCGCAAAGCACACAGACGGTACATATGCCCTCAGCCGATGTTAACCCTGCTTGTACGGGGTCAGTAAGTTAGAGAGTCCGATAGTTACTCACTGCTGCTTAGAGATGGGCAATATACCGAACAAGAAGAATGTTACTAAGATAACACATGCCCCCCCCCCTTGTGACCTTCACCTTGCAGATGCGGCGGAAACTATTATACGCGACACACCTTCTGACTGTCCTTAACATTTGTAAAAAGTTTAACCATTGTGCTATGATTCGATTCCGAGTTATGGCTAAGACACGAATATTGACCGATTTTTATAGTCACCTTGAAATGTGACCTTGACCTTGAAGGTACGAACCCGGCTATGGTGCATGACACAGCCTCCCATGGTCCTTTATAATTGTGTGAAGTTTGATGACTGTGGCCCTAACAGTTTTCGAGTTATTGGCTCGGCAACACACACGGACACACGGACACACGCACACTTCAATCACTATATGCCACCCGACCCAAGTCAGGGGGGGGGGGGCGGGGGGTGGGGGGGGGCATAAAATCCGAACCGATACCAATATCTTGGGGATAGCGAAAAACCGAACCGATACCAATATCATGGGGATAGCGAAAAACCGAACCGAACCAATCGTTGGATACAGAAACCCTCTGAATTCAAATTTTCCTACATTCGCTTTTTATAAGTCCCTGTTGAGTCTTGATAACAGTTGAGAGGTTCATTTTCATGAAAGAGGTGACTGATTTTCTTTTCAGTTTTGTTGACCCTCAATGGACTGGGCAACTCTCCTGAATTCCCACTAGACTACAACCTCTACATGTCCAATTGCTTAGCAATGATTTCTAGTAAGGTCTTGGCTGCCTGTTAAGGCAGCCAAGTCCTGACTAGAAATTACTGCCCAGGTGTTTTGTTTATTGTTTGTCAGCGGGACCTCCTAAAGATGTCATGTCAGGGCATATGCTCTAAGATCGCAAAAGCTTGAAATAGGTCTTTAAACATTAAGGTGTATTTAGAACAAGTCACAAAATTACTGTAGATATGATTTGTGGTCGTAAAAGAATGCCACTGTTGAGCTCATTGGCAGTGGCATTTATAGTGTTGTGGTGGGATGATACTACAACAACTTATTCTGTTTTTCCTGATGTGAATTACTCTTTGGTGCAAAAGCAAATCTCAGTCAAGTCAGATACCTCAAAATACCAACACCGCCCATCTGTACTACTGCCTGTTGGTCCTCCCCGGGTACTCCGACTACGTTGAATGTACGACACTACATGATCTTGACTGTTAAAAGTATGATTTCACCCAAATAAATAAATAAATAAATAAATAAATAAATAAATAAATAAATAAATAAATAAATGCTAGACCTGTAATCAATGCCGTTGGCATCAGCACATGATTGATACAAGTCAAAACAAATGTATGAAACTCAAGTGAGAGTACTTTCATGAAAGCAGTATCTGTATACAGTACAAGTAAAAATAAGTTGAAGCATAACTGCAATAAACTAAGTATACTGCTGCTCCTACACTGATAAGATCAGAATCTGACATCATTTTCTGAAAAGCTCTCAGTCAGAGCTTTCCAGAAAATAATGTCAGCTTCTGGTCTTGTCAGTGTAGGAAGAGAAAGACACATAGTTTATAGTGGTTTTCCTACAACTTATTTTGACTTGTACTGTATGTCTTCCTCAATAACGATACACTGTTATTGGTTATTACCATCACGTGGATTTCCAAGATAGTCTATTGAAGTCGAGACCTTTTCTCTAGTTATATATCGACGAGTCCGCGGGTAATAAGCAATTTATCTTACAATATTCCTCCCTTTCTTGATCTGTGTATTCGCATATATTTTGACAATCATTCAGCGGATATGAATTATTTTTTTTATGAATGAAGATAATGACGTTATGGTATTATATTCTTGAGCCGTGAGTGACGTAATCCACGTTCATTTGTTCACTTGTAGTATAATCTCCGAAGTTTATAGATGTGTTTCAGCTGTCGGTTTTTGTTTATCATATTTTTCAGGCTAAAGGCATGATATGTCTATATAAAAATATCATAATTGCCCAAACGATCTAGTCTAATTTATTTTGCTCAGTTGGTGATTTATTTATCATTTAATTACTTTTTATAAAAACGGTGGCCTCGACATGTGTAATCAGTTTTTGGTAAGCGCAAGTTATCGTGATATTCTATTCATTTCCATAATACGACAGTATCCTGAATGATAAACACAAAATAAATATCTCGTTTTTTATTCATCGAGCACTTGGCAGTCACCAATAACAGTCTAGGAGATATCATCCTCTGAGTTCCAATGTGTTCTATGTGCCAGTAGGCACATAGAACATATTGGAAAACGGGGGACGATATGTTTATGGGTACCGGCAGATCTCATGAAGTGTACTCCGAATAAAAAAAAAGGCTAATGAAGAACACAATAAATATGAGACTTTTCAAATACGTGCTAAGGAAGTCTCAGATGGGTATGAATATTTGAGACAAAACACAACACGAGCCACATTTAAGTTCCATCAATTGTTTATAATTATGTCGCCAACTTCAGAGTCCACATAACTCTTCTTCCGTAGAAAAAAGTACTGCTTCGCTTTCCGGGGTTTCCACGGGGAGAAGAAAGCTCTTCGTATTTACTTTTTTCAAAAAAAATATACAGATGCCCTCCCCAAAGTGTCACACGCAAATGTAGGCACAGTCACAACATATCACGAATGTTAAAAAGTAAAAGTAAAAGCAGGTGGATGTAAGTTAGGGTGAGTCTAATTCAATACGACTAATGGCCGTATTGAATTGCTCAATGGTGGGGAGTGATGGGGTATGCAGGGGGAGTTTATTCCAATGATACACTGTTCTGGGGAAGAATGAGTACTTATAATAGTCAGTGATGGCCGAAATCTGTCTATAACACCACGGGTGACTGTGGCGGGGTATTCTGGATTGTGGGGTTAGGTGGTCTTCAGCGGGAATGGCAACTAATTTATGAGTAATCTTATACATGAGGGAGAGCCGGGAGTCTATGCGCCGAAGGTCTAAGCGGCGCCAGTTTAGGGACTGTAGCATATCTGTAACACTGGAAGTGCGTCCATAGTCAGACTTTACCCATATTTGTTCTCCACTTTGGCATACTTCATTTTTACTTTTTACTAACAATCTTTGTGGCTGGCGTGCCGATTTGTTCATGTCTAAGTCCCCGCGAGGGGTTCGACATTAATGGAAGATAAATAGATAACACGAGCGGTCGTTTTTCCAGCCAGCAACATCATATGTCATAACGTCATTAAATTGGTTGGCTGGGGGCGCGGTGGCTCAGTAGGTAGAGGTGCAGGCTGCAAGCCGAGAGGTTCTCGGTTCGAATCCCACCTGCGACAAACGCGTTGTGTCTTTGGGCAAGATATTTCATCTCCATTGCCCGCGTGGGGGCACGGTGGCGTTGTGTACTAAGGCGTAATGCACGTCGATGGTGCACTTGTCTTCAACCAATGCTAACCCTGCTTGTGTGGAGTTAGCATGTTGGGGAGCTGACAGTTGCTCGCCGTCGCTCGGTGGTTCTCTCCGGGTACTCCGGCTTCCTCCACCCGTAAAACTGTCACGGTCATGATTAGCCATTGTGCATAAATATGTGACCTTAAAACACCAATACATAAATAAATAAATAAATAAATAAATAAATCAATCAATCAATAGGATGGCTGTTCAGTAAATGTGTAGGGTAGCCCAATCAATATTTTCAGCGTGCAGCCTCGGAGCTGCACGCTGAAAATATTGATTGGTCTACCCCAAAAAAGGAATATGAACTCTTCTAATTGCTGTCATTGAACTGGCATGGGAGATACCACTAGAGTTCAAAGGGTTAAACACCCAAACACCTTTTGATAAGCCCGTTTTTCTTCGATAAGGATAACGCCAATGGCTGTAGGTCGTCAAAGTCTAGTAAATTCTTAGATTAGAAAAGCACAGCAGCGAGGTGGATATTCAGCCCCAAACCGATGCTTAAAGGCCTGAAAACACTATTGCCAAGGAATATGGTTAAAATTTTCTTGAGTATTCAGAAGTTTAAAAGAAATCAATCAGCAAAATTTGCCATTGAGATGCTTTTAACAGAATCGCATCGTTTGTGATGAAAGCGTCACGGAATAAAATAAACATTCAGAAAGCAAAAAACTCGACACCCATTTATCAGACAGACAACTTTGAGAATTTCGTGGTCGGAATTAATACTGCATTTATTCTTCGTAAATTTGATTATCTGTTCAAAGAGTGAGAATTTCGAAACACTAAGGTCACCGAAAAATGTCAGGTTTAACTTCCTTGAGGTTCGAAGTAGAGAGAGTCGCTTTGATCGTAAGCGAAACTGACAGACAAAACGAATGTATTGATTGCGTAAAAATACGACTTGGAGCTTCAGAATTCCGATGAGAATTATTCTAACACTGGCGACCTCGTACTCATAGAAAGAATCACCCCCATATAACTTCCAGGTTAGTGGAACGACCTAAATTGTTGATCAGAGAAGTTTATTTTTTTTATTCTAAACCACCAGGACAAACTCCACAAATCAGTCTTTTTTTATCACATAATCGCCACCAAATAGCTCACTACGGAACATATCATCCACAACGCGTCTAATACGGAAAAGACGTCAGAAATCAACGTCGACGTCGCATTGTTAACTGGTAGAGTGCTAAATTATTTTTCTCATCAAATTTGTTCGCAAATCTTTGCCTTATTACAATTTATTGCACGTCTGTTCTATGGAATCCCCATCTGCAGCAACACTAAACCATGCGGAAAATGAAATTCTGTTCCGCACATATGTGCGGAACGAAAATCGTTGGCGGACTATTTTTAAACAGAAGCAAAATTTCATTAGAATTTTCTACAAATCGCGCAACGCGATTATAATTTGAATCGCTACTGATAGCTGAAAATTATCCCACGAGTTCCGATGTGTTCTATGTGCCAGTAGGCACATAGAACACATTGGAACTCAGGGGACGAGATAGTAACACGAGGTCCCTTCGGAAACTAGGTTGGCGATAAAATGTGTTCTTTTTGTTGATAGTTGTCAAATGAATTGCGGAGTGTTCTAATAATTGTTTTCATAGACTAGAAGGCGTGTAATAAACACAGAACGATATACGCGTGTGAATGGGTTAATCGATATGGCACTTGTGCCATCGCGGAAGGATAAAACTCGAGGCCTGTGGCCTCTCGTTTTATCCTTCCGCGCTGGCACTCGTGTCATATCGATTAACCCATTCACATGCGTGTGCCGTTCTGTGTATTTATGGGAGAGTGCCTGTAGGCCGTGTGAGCCGTGCCTGGTGGCCGTGTGAGCCATGCCTGTAGGCCGTGTGAGCCGTGCCTGTAGGCACTCTCCTATAAATTGTAACGAGAAAAATCCATACAGACCAAATAATTTAGATTCAAAGAGAATATGAAGGACACCCAAAGAGTTTGAAGCCTCTGAGTAAAGTGCAAATATGGGCTTTCAGAACTCAACCAGGTAATAAGAATTCTGGTACCGATACTAAAAAAACCCTCAACAAGAAAAAAATCCCCCCAAAAGAACAACAAGAAGAAGAAAAAAGTGGGTAGTCTCCATATATTAGAAACCCGTTCCAAGTTTATAGTAAAATTCACTTAACGAGTTCAGAAAATTAGGTCTGGTTATGTCTAGACCTAATTTTTACAAGACGAGTTTAATAAATTTCACCACAAACTGGGGACGAGTTAAATTGTTATTGATCACTTCAATGAAAACCCTATAAAAGATGACTAAATTGATTGAGAAACAAACAGTTCACTCATTGGTGCCATTTGCGCGGCGTCACGGCCGTCGATTCATTTTCCAAGATGAGAATGCAAGAGCACATAGGGCCCGTGTTGCTACAGAGTTCCTTCAGGAGCAGAACATTACTACACTGCCTTGGCCAGCACTAAGTCCAGACCTTTCACCAATCGAGAACGTCTGCGATATGCTTGGCAGGCGCCTACGACAACGTCAACATCTCCCATACCAATGTCCAGGAACTTTCCGCTGCAGGAAGTTTGGAATAACATCAGTCAAGCTGATATTGGACGTTTGGTGGGGAGTATACCACGTCGGGTCCGCGCTTGTCTTGGATTGAATGTGGTAAATTCTCTGACTGACCCCCCCCCCCCCCACCCCACCCCCCATGTCTTCTACAGCTCAGTGCGTGGAATGTGTGCTTGCCAGGCACCCAACTATCGCTGAAATCATCCACCAGATGTCACAGTGCAATGTCTCAACAGTATTTTGGTTGACAATATAAATATATTTCTTCATATATCTCACTTTTATCAAATATCTCCTACTTTTTTGAATTGTATATTTTAAAAAGCAAGACAGATTTACCAAAGTACAAATTTTGTTATGCGCTTATACATCAAACAGTTATTCAAGACAAAATGAAATAATTCCAGTCTCGCCGTTCAAAATTATAAAAAAATATTGTCGCTAATCGATAGAACAAACAGACATTCAGCGACACTTGTCATATCGACCAAAGTAAATAGCAAATGGTGATCGCCAACTTGCCTATCATACAAAAATGTTATGTGATAAACTTTTATATATAGAGATTATTACCATTATGTGGATGTACAAAATATGTATCCGAGTCGAGCTCCGGGTTCTAAGGTCAAATTATAACGAGTCGAAGACGAGTCGTGATCTAACCTTAGAACCCGAATCGAGACTCGGATACATATTTTGTACATCCACATAATGGTAAAAATAATCATTTTATCTTACAATATATTGGGGATAAGTCAAGAATGTAGACGAATATATAACGAACTATATTCGTACGATGGACAAAAATAAAAAAAAGGAACTCGCGCGAAAGGAACGTGCTTTGTATCCGACCCCCTGATACAAACATCTGTATCAGGGGGTCGGATACACGACAGTTGCGGAGTTAATAGAGACAAAATACATGTTGATTGTAAGATAAAAACTTTTATATTAACACTTATCACATGGAAAGATGACCGAATGGAAAGATGACTGACCGTCCATGTCTTCTACAGCTCAGTGCGTGGCATGTATGCTTGTCAGGCACCCACCCTATCATACAAAAATGTTATGTGATAAACTGACCGTCCATGTCTTCTACAGCTCAGTGCTTGGAACGTGTGCTTGTCAGGCACCCAGCTATCGCTGAAATCATTCACCAGATGTCATGTGATTTATATGAACACTTATCATACAAAAGTGTTATGTGATAAATTAATCGGCGAGTTCCTGGACATTGGTAGGGGGATGTTGGCGTTGTCGTAGGCGCCTGCCACACAAACAATACATCTGCAATGATCCCTTACATATTCTTTATCCAAAGTAATTAAAGAGCCATGCACAGTTCATATATCTTACCTCCTGCAACGTTTTTGAATTTCAAAGGGTTAAGCTGTGTATAAATCACACAGAGTCTGTTCAAATCTATATGCCGTCAATAGTCAGAATGATTTCCCTTTCTTTATTCATCAAGCAAAATGATTGAAAAGATTACCGCTTCACGTTAAACAAGTAATAATTCTATCATTATATATCGCAACCACCATTTCAACAGAAACAAAGTGTAGTCGTTAAGATATATTGGTTACATACTTTTTATTGACCTAATATGGTACATGTGTGTCAGTTAATTCCATGTATGGAATTAACTGACACACATGTACCATATTAGGTCACTAACCAATCGAGTAACTAAAAATATATCCCATATCATTGTTGCCAATAGAAAGCCTTCAGACTAAGGCGTGGCTATTAACCAGATTGCAGGGGGCAGTTTGTAGGTCAACCCCGTGGTTAGAATTAAAGCCCGATCTCTCCACTTTGTAAAGAGTTTCAGTCATTTATATACAAACAGCCACGAATTGGTTAAAAACCTCTGCCATTCCAATTTGAACGTAACCTTAAAGATTACCCAAGAGCTACATGTTATGACAATTTTACTGAAGCAATTAGAAACTGCGATTACATTGTAATAGTGTGTTTTATTGGAAATATTCTGCCATATTTTTAGAAACATTTTAACCATGCTGTGGGATCAGGTCACCGAAGTTAAGCAACGTCGAGCCCGGTTAGTCTTTGGATGGGTGACCGTCTGGGCGATCGATTCGGACTCCCGCGTTCTGTCCTTGGGCAAGGCTCTTAACCCTGATTGTCCCCATGGGGGCACGATGACGCCGTGTACTAAGGCGCACTGCACATCGATGGTGCGCGTGTCTTCAACCAATCTAGCCCTGCATGTGCTGCAGCGCGGAGTTACGATGTTGGGGAGCTGTCAGCTGCTCGTCGTTGCTCGGTGGTTCTCTCCGGGTACTCCGGCTTCCTCCACCCGTAAAACTGTCACCGACACGATATGACCTTGGCTGTTAAAGTGTCGTTAAACCTTAATAAATAAATATTAAATAAATAACCATGCTACGGGAAAAGATTGATGTCAATCAAACAATTCAAATCTTGTAAGTTTTAACTTAACATTTCTCATTACAATTTCTTTCATAATATCATTTTTCAACATGGAAAGCAGACGACACTTGCAAAAAAAATTCTTGAACAAGTAATTTTTTTCATTTTTTGTCTCAAAAACATAGGTTATGACCCCTCGTTGGAACGAGCTCGATGAGCTCGTTCCAACGAGGGGCCATAACCTATGTTTTTGAGACAAAAAAATGAAAAAAATAATTAAAATTAATTGGCGATTTTTGAGAATTGCGCTGGCCGGTTTTGTCCGTTACGTTGGGTAAAGGGTTAATGATATATGATATATTACTTGAACAAAAAATGTTTTCTTAATCAGCAGAAATTTATCTCCACGCCCAAAATCACATATGTTCAGCTAATTTAGTCGCTTGGCCGTCACCCGAAGCAGAAACAACAGTTTTCCGTGAAATTCGTTTATCATTTTAATATATTGGAATAGTTGTTACAGTAAAGAACCATCACTCAAAAACATTACGGAAGGAGACTAGAGCGTACGCTGTAGAATTCTTGCGAGAAAAAATAATCGTTGACAATAACTCTGAAGAAAATTAAAAACACTTCCAACGACACAATTTAATGAGTTTGAAGCGTTGTTCCCAAAAAAGTCTAATACCCAATGCTTCAAAATACATGCGACACTTTCAGAGATGGACGGCATTGGAATTTCTGCTTTGGTATCGGTTTCGGAACTTTTAAAGCGGTATACCTGGGTATCGATTCGGTATTCGGTATCTGATTTGACTGATATTTGCTGATAGTTCTCCAAAGGGGAATTCACATCAGAAAATACAGAATAAGCTGTTCTTGTATTATCCTACTACAGCACTACAAATGCCACTGCCAATGAGCTCAACAGTGGCATTCTTTTACAAGAGTCATATGCAGTAATTTTGAAACTTATTCTATTCACACTTTAACCTGTAAATGCCCAGTTCAGGCGTTTGCAATATCAAAGCATGTGCCCTTACCATGCCATCTTTAACACTTTTGGCGCGACAGGCAGCTAAAGTCGACAGCACGCCAACCCGCGGTAGGCAATTATAGTTGACATTTTAGACAACTGTGTCCATCTCCAAGTGCTATCAATCAAACATCAACTCATTCCCATGTTTCGTGCACGATATTTATTCTATCCAAGAACACTTATATTATCACTGGAAAGCATAAAGGTGCCAACTGCAACGCATCTGCGTTGCAGTTGGCACCTTTACGCTTTGCAATGTCCGTATCATATTGTCTCTAATAATGTAGATCCTACTGTGTTATTTTGACTGCAGAAATACAGAAATCAGTAGAGAATGGCTCCACAAAATCTTACTAAAATGTACGGCAATATATACATAAAATATATATAAAACAAATCACTATCCAATTCTGAAAAACAAACACTCTATGAGATCCCTGGAACGCTTTTAAGAATTATAACTCTTTAGTCTAATAAACCGTATTTTCGTAAAATGCCTGATAATTATCACGCGCTGAGAATTCTGTTTCTCGGGATAATCCGCACCAAAAGAGTTAAGAGGTCCTACTGACAAAACACAAATCACCTGGGCAGTAATTTGTAGTCAAGTCTTGGCTGCCTAAACTGGCAGCCAAGACTTGACTAGAAATCACTGCTAAACAATTGGACATCTACAGATTGTAGTCTAGTGGGAATTCGGGACAACTGTCTAGGCCCTTAAGGGTTAACACAACTGAAAAGAAATTCAATCACTTCTTTCGTGAAAATGAACCCTTAAACTGCTATCAAGCTTCAAATAGGTCTTATAAATAATGAATGTAGGGACATTTTATACTTCTGATGGTTTTGGTATTCAATGATTGGTATTGTTCGGTTTTTCGGCATCTCCATGTCGGTATAGGTTCTGTTTTTCGGAATATTGCCCATCTCTAGCTAATTGGACTATTTTTTGTAGTGGATGCACTTTTGAACAACACACAGGTTTTAACAACCTGATTGGATCGCTATTTGTTTATAGAACCATTTAGACCAGACTCTCAAGTGTCTCAGTGATAGACTGTTGGACTTCTATGCTAGAGGTTCCGAGTTCGATCCCCGTCCGGAACGACCCGCTTTGTGTCCCTGGGCAAGGCGCTTTATCCCGATTGCCTACATGGGGGCACGATGACGCCGTGTACAAAGGCGTACTGCACGTCGATGGTGCACGTGTCTTCAACCGCTGTAATCCTGCTTGAGTGGAGCTTGGACAGAGTTAGAATGTTGATGAGCTGATAGTTGCTCGTCGATGCTCGGTGGTTCTCTCCGGGTACTCCGGCTTCCCCCACCCGTAAAACTGTCACGGTCACAATTAGCCATTGTGCATGAGTATGTGACCTTAAACGCCAATAAATGAATAAATACCAGGCTCTCAAGCCGCTAGTTTAATTCCACAAGGAACCAGTCTAGCCCTTAAATAGTCCAGCGATTAGACTAGAGTTCGCTTTTCCGACCAACTGAAATATTCCAGACGAATGAATCTAAAAAATATGAGAATCATTCATTTTCTGTGAATCAACGCAAGGAATGTTTCTCAATCGCTACGTTTTTTGACAGAGTCATTAATCGCATTATCACTATGAATGCAGACTCGCCACAGCTGAAATTTTTGTGATTACGCCACGTAATTCCACCAATTGTGTTAATATCTTGATATTTTTAAGATGAATTAAATACTTATTGATCAGAATATCTATAAATGGAACACGAACGAATTCCCGTATATCTTTGTGAGTGAAGTGCCGTGACATTATATCAACGGAAGTCTGCGCGGAATCTCCACGAAAAGTGAATGAACAAACAGCCCATAAGGTATGACTGCACTAAATATTTGAATCAGAGTTACCCGCCTTGAAAAGTTGCACCCGAACCTGATGCAATCTCCAAATCAAAGCAGCCTTGGGAAAATATATCGTTTCAATAAACGTTTGAAGCATTCTACTGACATGTTACATTAATGTTGAATGTTCTAGATAAATAAAGAGGGTGATTTGCTGACTTTTGGATCTAAAAAATACAATTGACTATTTCTGTGTTTTTGTTGGGAAGTCCCTGAAAAATATGTGCACGTGATCGGTACTTCCCTTCCTGTTATTTTTTCTCTCTTATTTGTTGCATGACCACCCTGTTTTCGGGACAGAAAAAAATTGTCTGAAGGGCTATACCTGACAAAGATATTTGAATGCCAAAATTAAGTGATTAGATCATAATTTTTTTCGCCTATAATTTTCGTTATAATGGCCGCCTATGGGAAAATATTTAGTGCTGTGATACCGTAGCAGCGTCGAATTCCGGACAGAATTCGACTTATGGTCTGAAAACTTGTATTTAGACATCTGGTATCGGGTTTTGAAATGAGACATAAATGGAATACCAACGAGTCACCGGGCCATTGTGAAATTTATAAAACTCGTTCAGTAAATTAGATCTGGACCGAGCCTCTCTGGCTCGGTCCGGATCTATTGGATCTATTTTACCGAACTCGTTTCGTAATTTTCCCTATAAAATGTGGACTCGTTTGAGATTTTCTATGTAACGATAATGTTTTTACATTGTACCTTTCTGCCAAATTTTCACTTTAGGCCACACAAAGTGGATCGTCGTTTCTCAGGCCACTTTTTGTAAAATTGCATGCGGGCGAGCGGTTTTTTATTTTATTTTTTATTTCAGTAATTACTTCTTTGCCATCAAAAGTTCATGTTCTTGGTTCAAGTTTTAGGTCTCAAAATCTACAGAATAGCATGGGTGGTGGTGTATTTCATCCCTTGAGTGCAAAAAGGCTTTGCAATGCTAAAGCATTGCAAAGCCTTCTTGCACTCAAGGGACAAATTCATCAATTTTTTCAACTTGGGTAAAATATCAGACATAAACCATTTAATTGTAATTTTTTTAAAGTTTTAATTGGTTATAAAAAGAGAGCATGCGGCAGCCAAAAGGACCATGCGGGGGGCCTGAGAAACACATTTTTTATTTTTTTAGGCCTGACCTAATAGTTTTTCTGAAGGATTGTATACTGCCAATCGGTGAGAAAATAATACTTCCATGAACGCTAGCTATTATTGTCTGCTTTTACAATCCTATTTACCAACTCAGTGATGGATTGGGTTGTCGTTTAATGATGAGATAATTACCGTTCTCGTGAGAAGAAACCACCTGACTTTTCAAGCGTTCGAAGAAAATCTTCATCTTTGTTGTGTCAGAAGTATGTTTTTTTCTGTTGCCACCGCAGTGTATCCAGTTGTTGTTGACACGTGACATGAGAACACGTCATTTTAACCCATGACCTTAATCGAAGACAGAGCTGTGAAAAGTGGGTGTGCTGTCAACAACAACTGTTCTTTGTGTACCTCCTAAAACTGGCCTAAAATATATGGACCGGTGAAAACAGATTGGTCGACAAGGCCGACTGGGTCTCTTCGCCAATTACGTCTACAAAACGCGAGCAGATTGTGATTGCCAACGAGCCGATTGTGCCAGCAAGCCGATCTCGAGCCCATCACGTTCACAAAACCAAAGTCGATTGTCCCCACAATCGGATTACGTCTGTAAAATACAAGCCGATTTTCTCTTACCGCCTGCCTTATATGATTGGTGGAAAAAGAACTGAGCTTGCAAGTGTAAATACAATTTTAAAGTGCATATTTTGGAAAAGATATAAAAAATTGGTGACTATTGTCTTCTGAAATGTGTAAGAGAAGACTAAAATTGGGTGGCGGTAGGTAAAAATATGTCTATTTCATTCAGTGCGAAACTAGACGGGAGTACAGGAAACTCCAAATTTAAAGGCAAAATTCACATGGCGGCCTATATTTTTTGTCAGTATATAGTTTTCATGAGATGATAAACTAAATGGATAGATGGTTGTTTTTGCCCAAATCAGCTTGATGAGATGGGGAGAGGAGGAAAGATTAGTACTGTCGTCAATGGAGAAAAAACACCGTATTGTAACCTATATCCAGTATCAGGTTACTGTCAACTGTGACACGAATATGCCATACCAACTATTTTTTCTATGTATTGAGCAAGCAATTGTGATAAAAAATAAATGATAGAATTCTTACTCGTTTAACTGGTAGACTGCTAAATTATTTTTGGTCGTCAAAATTTGTCCATGTGTTTTTGCCTTGTTATAATTTATGGAAGAGTGCCTTGGGGGCACTCTCCCATAAATTGTAACAATGCGAATCCATACACACTAAATAATTTCACTTCAAATACAATAAGAAGCACATACAAAGAAAATAAAGCATTTAAGTTGTGTTACATGCACTTCAGAATCCAGCCCAAATATGGGCTTCCAACACTCTACCAATTAACGTGAAGCGGTTATCGTCTCCTGATATTTTAGAAAATGAACTAACAAAGAGAGGTCACCCTAACGGCCAACCTTATATAGACTTCGCCCGATTGTATCAAATAAATACAAAGATTACATTTGATCCTTTCAAACCAATCAAATCAGAAACTTATAGGTTGCAAGATATTATAAATCTCGTGACGTTTAGTTGGTGGATTCAGTGTCATATGAGGCGAAGTGAGAACAATATTAGGCGAGGCTTTAGCAGATCCTAATATGGTTCTCGCTTAGCCTCATGTTTGCGCCAGCTAACGTATCTATGCCAGCGAACGAAGTGTTTGCAAAGCGATTCATGCTTCCATTAAATTTTCCTATTGGCATTCATTTGTTGACAGACGCAGACGAGTAGTGATGTAATTCAACACCTCATTGATCGTCAACAAAATTATTGATTTATTGCCTCCGACATTTTTGGTTTAGGTGCATTTATAATTCTGCCTGCTTTCCTACGCTTTGGACTGAAAACAAACTTTCTAAACTGCGAATTGGCTGAATTCAGAATGTGTTTTTACGACAAAAACAAAATGACGGGAACTGACAATTAACATACGCTGGTTTTGGTATACTGAATTAATACGGGGTCACTGCTGACCATTATTGTCTCTGTATTCCTAAATGGTTGGTTACTAGTTATGACCCGTTGTTGTTAATCTGTTCGATTGGTGTCGTAAAAATCAATATGTAGTCATAATTCGACAATGACTGGAGAATTTCTGTTTTCAATTCAAAACGGCAGTAAGTATGTTGCAGCTTAAAGATAATTTGGGGGATTTTATTTCATACAGAGAAAAAGATACCGGATAACTGCCTGTCAAACCGGTGGGCGGGTTGCCTCTTAACCCTTTACCCAAC
The DNA here is from genome assembly GCA_031216915.1 of Pictodentalium vernedei. Classification (NCBI taxonomy): domain Eukaryota; kingdom Metazoa; phylum Mollusca; class Scaphopoda; order Dentaliida; family Dentaliidae; genus Pictodentalium; species Pictodentalium vernedei. Next base: position 304,517,401 of record CM062290.1, on the reverse strand, counting down.
GAATCGGCCGAATCCGCCCGCGTAATATGCAACTTCAGCAGTTGAAAAAATATGATTTTTCAAAAAAATTCAACAAAACCATATCATGTGACCCCTCGTTGGAACGAGCTCGTCGAGCTCGTTCCAACGAGGGGTCACATGATATGGTTTTGTTGAAATTTTTTGAAAAATTTAGAAAAATTATATTTAAAATAATAAATTTTGATATCGTCTAGGTTGGGTAAAGGGTTAAAATACCTGGACAACGAATGAAAGAATATGGACAATAGTTTGCTCCTCGGATTCGAGTACGATTTTTATCCGCGAGTGGGGCGCGCGGAGGATTATTTCACGAGGCGTTAGCCGAGTGAAATAATCCGCGCGGCCCACGAGAGGATAAACTCGTACTCGAATCCAAACAGTGAACTTCAGTATTTATTTTATTGTCTTCTTATCTGTATTCCCAAAACAGCCATTTATAATTGATTCCGTGATTACTTTCAAAACATGTAAAAAAAAGTCCGTCAGCGCTGAGAGTGGAATACGATTCTGGAAGTGGAATATCATTTTCGGCGAGTGTGTGTGGGAATACGATTTGTTTTGGGGAAGAAAAACGAAGGAAAATAAAATAGAAACACTTACTTGTATATGTTGAGAAAATGTTTCTTCAACTCCAAAGATGGTAAATTCCAACAGGAACTGAATCCCGAGTCCACTTTCCGTTTACGGTACACAGTTTTGAACGTTTTTGATAACAGCGTAATTATATCCCTGATTGTCTCCTCCTGATCCTCGGGCGAATTCATCAAGAAAGACAACGCACCGGTTGGGAAATACGTCAGTGTACTCATATCACTCGTGTAGGCATCTTCCGTCAGGAACCACGCCGGGGGACTTTCCTTTGATACATTGCTTTGCAATGAGATGTTAAATATCCTTAGTGCAAAGGAAATTCTGGCGTGTAGAATAACAATTCTATTTCCGTACTCCAACACAGGAGCTAGGCTTTTGATGATGTCCTCGTCTGTGTCACGATTTGACAAAACTATGTCGTTCTCCATCTTCCACATCTTGCTTGTGGTTCTCTGTTTTATTTCGTTGTAGAAGCCATCCGATATCAGATCAGCATCCACTAATACGCAAAAGTGTGTCCAGAAGTTGGCATCCAGAACCTTTACTAGACCACGGGCCAAATGTGTCTTAGAAGGGTGCATGTTGAGGAACAGGGGGTAATGGAACTGAAAGTAGAAGAAAGAATATTAGATACAAGGCATTGTGAATATTTTTTTAACCCGGTTTCAACTGTTGCTGACATGTTTCTATTTATATACGTTATACATCTCACACCCAAACTAATATTCATAAAATATCATAGGTACTGAATTGTGTTTTTAGCATTTGTTTTATTAGTCACGTAATAAAACGACAATGTTGCCCTATTTGTTTAATGATGTTTGGAGTGACTTATGGCACATGTAGCAACATAGCTATATATTCAATAAATACACGTCGCCGAGAGTGCGACAGCAAAATATCTCATCGGTTCACGTAGTCTTGAGCTATTTATAAACCGATCGATAATGTATAACTCGAGCGAAAACTGAGTTAGCGCCCTTGAATTACGCGAATCAGACGTTCTGTTTATAAACAAAAACACACGTGTAAAAATCGATCAGCTGCGCCATGAAACGTTTCAGAAATTCGACGGAACAAGATGTAACTGAAAACAACAAAATCAAGCGATGAATCAGCAAATACGTTCTTGTAAAAGTGAATCGGGCGGCTGGTAAAATGAATACGCTATAATGTGTTTAGTTGGCGGATGCGGTGTCGTGTGGGGCTCAGGAAAAACAATATTGGGCTCTACTACCGCCTCGCCCAATATTGATTTTGCTTCGCCTCATATGACACAGTATCCGCCAACTAAACAGATCATAACTCTTATTATTTCGACAGCAAACTGTATAAATAGGTATCACTGTACTAAATGTTTGATTGAGAGTTATATACCGTGATATGTTGCACGCGGATATGATGCAATATTTAGAAATAAGGCTCATATAAAACAACTTATTGCTTGAGAAAGCCGTCAAAGCATTGTATTAGGTTTTTACACCAATGCTGAATACTCCAGAAGAAAAAGATGATCTTATTATTTTCTTAAAAAATGCAATTTTACAAAAAAAACTCTCAGAAACAGAAGATCTACTTTGTGGGGCCTAACTGAATGAGTGTTACTCGCCTTGAAGAGAAACAGTGATGTAATCTCCAAAACTATGCATCCTTGACGAAAATATATTATTTTTAAAAACAATTGCAGCATACTTTTTAATTTTTGCATCATGTTCCTGGTTTGTTTTATGTTTTAGGCGGCCTCATTTTTCCATCGGCAATGGTTCGTATCTTGGTTATCTCATGGATGAAAACCTTTCTGCAGACAAGCATGTGTTGCAAGTCTCCAGAACAGCTTTTCATCACCTCCAAAACATCGGTAGAATGAGGGAACGGCAATGCAATTAATTCATGCATTTGTAACGAGTAGATTGGACTATTGTAATTCTCTCCTATATGGCTGCAAACAGTCCCTAGTTAACAAGCTGCAGAATGTTCAGAATTGTGCGGCTAAACTTGTGACCAAGAGTAAAAAATCCTCTTCGGCTTCCCCCTATCTTACAAAAACTTCATTGGTTACCCATTAGTGAAAGAATTAGTTTCAAAGTATTATTGTTTACCTACAAAGCCGTCAACCATCTTGCGCCACCTTATCTTTGCAACCTAGTTAAGAAGTATGAACCTGCTCGTCCTTTGAGATCAGCTACTTCGTGCAATCTTGTTCAGAATGCAGGAAAGCTGGTCACAGCTGGCGATCGGGCCTTCTGCATTACGGCATCACATTTGTGGAATGCGTTACCTGACGACATAAAAAAACCACAGTCACTCGAGTCATTTAAGAGACACTTAAAAACACACCTGTATAATTTGGCTTATTGCTGACCTGCTTGTATTATATAAAATGCACCTTTAGTTTTGTGTGAAGCGTGTGAGCACTTATGTGGATACTCGGCTCTGACCCATATTATTATTGGCTCTAACCCATATTATTATTATTATTATTATTATTATTATTATTATTATTATTATTATTATTATTATTATTATTATTATAATCTACAGAATCGCATGGGCGGTGGTGTATTTCATCTCTTGAGTGCAAGAAGGCTTTGCAATGCTAAAGCATTGCAAAGCCTTGTTGCACCCAAGAGACAAATTTATCATTTTTATTAACTTGGGTAGTATATCAGACATAAACTATTTATTTTTTGTTTTTTTAAGTTTGCATTGGTTATAAAAAGATAGCACGCGGCAGCCAAAAGGACCATGCGTGAGGGCTTGAGAAACAGATATTTTGACTTTTTAGGCCTCATTGAGTACTTTTATACCTTTCATATTCTTCTTAAACCACCTCCAGTTCTAACTGTGTGACATTTAGACCACAAACCAAATACCAAACCAAAGAACTGCGCACGAAAAACACTTTCCTTCATAATATGGAAAATACCTCCGGCAGCTCATTCGTATCTTAATTGATGAAGGTACCTGTTTGTTTGAAAAGTAACATTTATTCCATTCAGATATCTATTACTGTTTTAAAATGTTATAAAAAAATCAGTATTTCTATTTTTTCTTACTTGTTCCCAATGAACCTAACAATTATTTTTATGTCGATGACGTCACGAATGCTAAACTGTAATCTTTGAATTGATCGACTCAACTTGACAAGTAGGTTCGTTATATGGATCCTTTTGGAACTCATAGAAACATGAAAGTAAGATTAAATATAAAATCGTTTACGACAAATATAGCATTATTCTTGTTGGTATCGACAGATTAACCACGTGTAGGTTTAACTTTCTGAAATTCCGATAAATATCGATACATTTTAAATGTAGTTATGAAACATTCCTTGCAGACAAACTCGTTTTAATGAAACTCAGTTCTTGTACTGATACTGCTATTTATTTATTTATTTATTTATTTATTTATTTACCAGCAGATAAACTCGTTTTAATGAAACCCAATTCTTGTACTGCTACTGCTGTTTAAATATTTTAATTAATTAATTAATTAATATTTGATCCTTAAATTCTTGGACTAATTTTACGTTAATAACTAGCGTATATAGAGGATATGGAATGAGTGTTTTTCTCATATGATATTTATGAAACGAGTCTAAGAATTTTCTGTTTAGGTGAGCCCAAACGGTAAATTCGGACGAGTTTCATAAATATTATATGAGAAAAACACTCATTTCGTATTCTATTTATCATATGACACACACACGCACAAATTAGCCACTTAGTATGACTTTTTAACCCATCACCTAACTTGAGTTGCAGACGTTAGGTAAAAGATTAATACAATATAACCCACCCTAAATAGGACAGATAACGTAAATTCTCCCTACTGAAATTATGCAAATGTCACGCAGTTGTATTTTGTTCAGCCAATCAAATTGTCCAGGTTTGAAATTGACCAATGAAGGCGCCCAGCTCTAATTATGCAAATTATGAAAATGTGGCCCAGTTGTATTTTGTTCAGCCAATCAAATTGTCTAGTTTTGAAATTGACCAATGAAATTGACGGAAGGCTTTATTTATCACTGATTAATATGAAAACAAAATATCAAATGTTTTAAAGTGAACAAAACGGACGAGTCAAATAATAAATACATGTACATAGCTGCAGATGATTTAAGGATGTTTCTACATTATTGTTGGCTGCCTGGACAGGCAGCCAACAATGATGTAAAACACCCCCCCCCCCCAAGATAAGCGCGTCCTACCAGGAGAGTTCTCAAGGAAGAACATACTTGAGACAACGTTTTCAGAGCAATATAAAATGTGCTGTTTGTGTTGTATGGGGACTTGAAGGCTAACGTTTAACGACACTTTAAACTGTTAGGGCCATATCGTATCGGTTAGATTTACGGATGGAGGAATACAGAGCACCCGGAGAGAACCATCGAGCATTGGAGAGTAAATGTCGTACTCTCCAACGTACTAACTTTGTACAAGCTAGGTTAGCATTGGTTGAAATATGATAATCGCACTACAATCAACGTGTAGTGCGATTATCATATTGTGCGCCGCCAGTGTTCACTCTGTGGGGTGCCAATGGTGGCAATTGCTCTAAAAAAATTAGTTTGGCGGGAAAAGTAGAGCATTTGGCACCAACACTTGGCACCAAAAATATACCTATTGTAGGCCCAAAGGCCTTGTGTTTATTATTTCAGAGCGTCGTTTTGGATAAAATCTTATCACAGAGGCGAGACAGAATTCACACCTATCACGTAATCTATGGACAACAGTTTATCCATTTAATCCGATTCTCATGAAAACATTTCTTTGTAACTTGATCGTTTTTAATCTTGGTGAATCTTTTTTTTATTATCGTTCTGGAAGATAATAAATTATTCATTACTAGTGAATAAACAGTGAATAAACAGTGAGTAAATAATAATCATGAAATTATTTTGAAAATGTTAACAATAGTCTTTTACAATCAGATTCCATTTGGAACAAAATCTTTCATTTAGCACCCACAAATTCATTTGGCACCGAAGAAAACAATTCTCTTGGCACCACCCAGTGCACCACTCAGCAGCAGTAGTAGTTGTAGTAGTACTAGTAGTAAGTAGCAACAGTAAGCAGTAGTAGTAGTAAGTAGTAGTAGTAGTAGCAGCAGCAGTAGTAGTAAGTAGTAGTAGTAGTAGTAAGTAGTAAGTAGTAGTAATAGTAGTTTATTTACTTATTGGTGTTTAAGATCCCATACTTATGCACAGTGGCTAAGCGTGACCGTAACAGTTTTACGGGTGGAGGAAGCCGAAGTACCCGGAGAGAACCACCGAGCATCGACGAGCAACTGTCAGCTCTTCAACATTATAACTTTGTTCAAGGTCCGCTCAAGCAGGGTTACAGCGGTTGAAGACATGTGCACCATCGACGTACAGTACACCTTAGTACACGGCGTCATCGTGCCGCCATGTAGGCAACCGGGATAAAGTGCCTTGCGGGGATCGAACTCGGGACCTCCACCATAGAAGTCCAACACTCTACCCCAGTAGTAGTAGTAGTAGTAGTAGTAGTAGTAGTAGTAGTAGTAGTAGTAGTAAGTAGCAGTAGTAGTATTAGTAGCAGCAGTAGTACTAGTGTTATTATTAAATGGTTTGGTGTTTGTAATTTAGATACCATTAACAAGTGTATTCGATTAAAATATATACATTTAAGTGGGTTCCATATACTACTACTACTACTACTACTACGAACAGTACTACTACTACTACTACTACTACTACTACTACTACTACTACTACTACTACCTACTACTACTACTACCTACTACTACTACTACTACTACTACTACTGCTACTAACTACTACTACTACTACTACTACTCATATTGTTACATACTACTACTTACTACTACTACTACTACTACTACTACCTACTACTACTACTGCTACTACTACTACTACTACTACTACTACCTACTACTACTACTACTACTACTACTACTACTACTACTACTGCTACTAACTACTACTACTACTACTACTACTACTACTACTACTACTACTACTACTACTACTCCGGTTATCCACATGGGGGCACGATGACGCCGTATACTAAGGCGTACTGCACGTCGATGGTGAGCATGTCATCAACCAATCTAACCCTGCATGTGCTGCAGTTGGGGAGATGGCAGCTGCTCGCCGTAGCTCGGTGGTTCTCTCCGGGTACTCCGGCTTCATCCACCTGAAAAACTTGCGCCGACACGACATGACCTTGACTGTTAAAGTGTCGTTAAACCTTAATAAATAAATAAATAAATAAATAAATAAATAAATAAACACTACTACTACTACTACTACTACTACTACTACTACTACTACTACTACTATACTACTACTACTACTACTACTACTACAGAAGCAGCAGTAGTAGTAGTAGTAGTAATAGTACTAGTAGTAGTGGAGGTAGTAGTAGTAGTGGTAGTAGTAGTAAGTAGTAGTAAGTAGAAGTAGTAACAGCAGTAGTAGTAGGTAGTAGTAGTATAGTGGTAGAAGTAGTAGTATATACTGCCTAGTAGTAGTAGCAGTAGTAGTAGTAGTAGTAGTAGTAGTAGTAGTAGTAGTAAGTAGTAGTAGTAATAATAGTAGTAATAGTAGTAGTAGTAGTAGTAGCAGTAGTGGTAGTAGTAGTAATAGCAGTAGTAGTAATAGCCAATCTTAATAATATTCCTTCGAAAAGGAGGATGAGATATTTAGGAATAATTATATAACTCCATTTATTTAATAAGCTTTTTATGTCGTGAGTAGCTTAGCCAAATATGATCGTTTCGTTAGATAAAGGGTTAGCAAAATAGAATGTGTCCTATAATACGATAGAAGACTTCCAGGAACTGCTGTCAACTCTGTGAGTTGATTGCATTCATTTTTCATGTTCTTTGCATCACAACCTTCATTTTAATGTATCATTTGTGCATATTTAATTTGTATTATGGAATATCAGATGGGTGAATTTCAAAGTAAACAAATTTCCCTTACTTTTATAGTATCTTAACCCTTTACCCAGCGAATCGGCCGCATCCGCCCGCGTAATATGAAAATTCAGTAAAAGAAAAAATATTATTTTTCAAAACATTTCAACAAAACCATATCATGTGACCCCTCGTTGGAACGAGCTCGTCGAGCTCGTTCCAAAGAGGGGTCACATGATATGGTTTTGTTGAAATCTTTTGAAAAATTTGAAAAAATGATATTTGAAATAATAAATTTTGATATCGACTGCGTTGAAAAAGTTTTTGTTGAGCATTGTCTATATAAGAATTGCCCCCTCCCCTCCCCTCCCCTCCCCTCCCCACCCCATCCCCCACCAACAAAGAAAAAAATAATGCAGCAGGTGGGGCACTTTTCTGTATTTGCGCAATAAGCGTTCCAGCAATCCACCTGTCTATAGCTCAGGGTGACAAATACACGCTGCGTAGGCGATATACCGGCTTTTGGGACTGTCTGCAGGCGGCATACAGTAACACGGCCCAACACTACATTATTTTCTATCACATTTGCACGTCATGCATCCTGGAATAATTCGGGAGACGGGTTACCCAGTATCGACTGATGCCGTTCAATATTTGTGAATGACACGGATTGAGTGGGAATGCTGAGTACGTTGTAAATTAAACCAATAGTTCGACAAAGTATTCTTTGAACCCATAACAATGGTGCATTAAGAGGAGAATTAGGAAGATCGATGTGTCATTATTCCGTCAAAACAGAGGCCTACATCTGTCGTAATTCTACTGTAATAGAATTTTTTTTATGAAGTTAGAAAATCTCTGTAAATTATTTGTTGTCTGTGTTGAGCCAATAACATTGCACTTGTAGCATGTGTAAGTTGATTTGTAATAGCTGAAAGAAATTTAAAGTAACTTTGTTGTAGTCTAATGGTAAGAGAAACAAGTTCTCTATGTCACAGAACAGCCATGAATACTAAAAGTAAACTCTCCAATAAACAGAGAAATAAACCTATACAAAACAACCATCGGCAAAATATAGTCATTGCTGCCAATATGGTATATCAACTAAACGAAGAAAGGTTCATTGCCTGAAGTATTCTTAGTTTTCTTGGGTGGAGTCATTCTGTTTTCTTATGATTGAGTGTCCAATGTTAAATCTCACTAACAGCGAGTGAGCCTGAAGGATGAGCTCAACTCAAGGAGTTTCGAGCCATTTTCAATGACTTTTCAAAGAACTGTTCTGACTCTTCTGGGTTATTGCATATAGTTTGAGCAAGAATGCAGCTAACATCTGGAAGCCTAAAGTTGAGTCTGGTTGCCTTCAATTTTGTACAACAGGGACCAAGACAGACTAGTATTGAAGAAGAAACGTAGTTTAATCTTAACAGTCGTTTTGAGTCCAGTGTCGTCTGCCTATTCAGGCAGACGACACTTGATTAAAAACCACTGACAGGCCATTAGTCTTGAGACCTTTAACCAAATGTAGTGTTCAGGCGTGTGTACTACACGGCTGACAATTTCCGTCATTGAAAGAGATTTACAAGTAAGTTAGCTCCCCTTAATTTTCAATTTTAAGTTGTCAGCAAATTTTACACTTGGGTATGGGAATTTTATATAAGAATCGAAATTTCGAAATGTTAGCGAATTTGTATAACTGATATGCGTATCACATTCCCAATCAATTTCAACGTTTGAATATTATTCGCTGTTTAAAACCCATTTGGAGGGGGGGGGGGGGGCGGGGTGGCTCAGTTGGTAGAGGTGCAGGCTGCAAGCCGAGAAGTCCTCGGTTCGAATCTCACCTGCGGCAACCGCGTTGTGTCCTTGAGCAAGACACTTTGCCCACGTGGCGGCACGGTGACGTTGTGTACTAAGGCGTACTGCACGTCGACGGAGCACCTGTCTTCAACCAATGCTAACCCTGCTTGCGTGGAGTTAGTATGCTGGCGAGCTGATGGTTGATCGCCGTTGCTAGGTGGTTCTCTCCGGCTTCCCCCTCCCGTAAAACGGTAGTGGTCATGATTAGCCACTGTGCAGAAATATGTGACCTTAAACACCAATAAAAAGATAAATAAATAAAATAAATAAATAAATAAAACCCATTTAAAAAAAAACCCGGTGCATTGGCCATCTTTTGATGTTCTGTAACTTTCGTCTGTTGATTATATCAACAGTGTGCGTATCGTGACATATAATACAGACACTTGCCTTACCATCTTTATAAATGTCTAGGGGGCAAAATTTGCTTTTTTCCTGGGCAGAATAAAAATCTTGCAAATTACTGTAAAAACTCAGTCACTGAATAAAAAGCCAAAGTGAACGGTTCCTTAGTTGCTTTTAATTAGCTTGTCATAAAAAAGCGAATTTTCCTTTCTGTAACTTTTAATAACCGAAAACAACAGACAGCTCCGAGAGCTGTCTGTTGTTTTTCGTTTATTAAAAGTAAAAAAGGAACCTTCGCTTTATTCAATTTTCCTAATTTCAGGGGAGATAACTTGATAGAAAGTTCATTTTCACGATGAGACAAGTCAGGTATGAGTTAAACGGGGCAGTTTTTGACAATAAATGAAAACTAAAACCCAACACCGTGATACAACACATGAGCAAATTTTATTCAGTAATGTTGAGCAACAGAAATTAAAAACTGCGAAGCATTCTTAAAAATCAATGTCGTTCAATGCAGATAAACACATTTCAAGTACTTTCACGATTTTCGCAAACTACAATGATCCTTTGCAACATATTTTAAAAAAACAAAACTGAAGCTGGTTTCTGTTATAATTATGGAAAAGACCCCAAATTACAATGGACAAATGTAAACGTAAACTTAGAAAGCACAGTGTAAGTATTTAGAGGTTGTTTTGTATATTCGTCTATGGTTCTAGTTTATCACATCCTGGTCCGTAGAACAGTAAAATATTGTCCTTTTGACGTATCACGTCCAGGGGCGGACTGGGCCAACAAAAGTTACCAGGAAATGCTCAAAGGGGAGGACCCGAAGAAAATTTGAATTTTCGACCTGAAAGACAACTGCTTCCTATCATCTGAGCGATCAATGACAGTCTACATAGCGGACATTTCGATAGCGTTTTTGTATCAGCTTTGTCGCTACTTCGACAAAAATTGTTGCAACAAAAGGGGTGGAGACAAATGGGAGAAAATTTTGCTTTTTTGAACTAAAAGAACGCTGTTTCCTGGCATCTGGGCGATCAGTGGCAGACTAGACTGCTGGTATATCGAAATGCCCTCTGTGTGGACTGCCAATGGCAGCCCACACAGAGGAGAATGAGATCCATTTCGCCTTTTGGTCATTTTCACGAAATTCCATGCACCAAAAGATGCTGGACTGCGTCAATTTGGGGGGGGGGGGGGGGAGGCACAAGGACCCACCCCAATAGGGGTCCCACCAGGAAATGTCCCTGTGGACTATACGGCCAGTCCGTCTCTGAGCACATCACAAAATTAAAATTAATTACGATCTTATCTTGTGACCTTCAAAACACATTGTCGATTCTGCCAATTGGCTATAAACGAACCACAACGGTCGATTTACGCTACCGTGATCGTCGGCAGCAGTTTGATGAACACTTTTGAATATCATGGCCCATAATTAACAAAAAGGTGTAAATTCTTCGTACCTACAACAAATGGACACGTACAAAGTAGTAGTCTGAACTATTCAAATGACGAAAACCAATTATACATAGTTGCGATCTCGCCCGTGAGTTGCTGGTTTAGAACATTTATTTACAATTGTATATGTCATTGTTAAACATATTCACACTTATTTAATGATGCATGACAAATATGGGTAATTGGAACACAATGATAATACCCATATAAAATGACCCTGCCCGCCCAGGAAAAACTAGAGATAAAAACATTTTGTTTGAAAAGCTCTAGAAACCTGTGTCCAAAAGCCGAGCTAACAAAATTAACTCTTCATCAGATAGTTGCATCTAAGCACTTAATTCTACGAACTGCACCTCAGAAGAAATCAGCGACAGTACTTGTCTTTTTCAAATTTCTCGGATGCCATAGAATTAAGAAAGGACGCTTGTTTTGTTTACATTGGCATGGCGGGGGTTCGAACCCACGCCGAGAGAGTTTCCTTCGGCACCAACCGCCTAGCGAAACTATACTGAACCACGCACACCACTCGGCCACCGAGGTAAGGAAACTCTCGGCGTGGGTTCGAACCCCCGTCATGCCAAAATTAACTCTGTCAACGCCATCTAGGGTATGATCGCTTGGACTTGCGATCTCAGACTTGAACCAAGTAATTGAACTTCCATTCATATAAATATACGAATTATACTGACCAAGCTGCCATTTAAAAGATGGATACGTAACTGAAAAATTATAACAAACAATATCTAAATTAAGTTTTTGTGTGCTGTAGCCAGCGAGGTCAGGCTAGAATTGAAACCACTGTTCACTTCTGAACCGACCAAAACGTGAAGAATATTCTTCAGTTTCATTGGCCAACCCAACATAAACCCCTCCTCTTTCGGACAAAAAGGACCGTTAAGACAAAACTTTCCCGCTTTTTCTACGAACCGTGGGAAAGTAAAAATTGATACAGGCCGTAATAATTAATATAGACCTTGCGTCCACAGTACAAACGAATGGCAGTCGACAAACTGTCACATCTATAGTGTTGTAAAATGTCTTCCAAAACAGCAACCGTGACACATTGAATACTGTTTTCATTGGTATGACTGTACTGAGTATTTGAATCGGAGTTACCGGTCTTGAAAAGTTGCGAAATGATGTGTCACATGAGGAGAGATAAATGCGGGAGCCAGGGTTCGAACCGTCGACCTCTAGCACACAAAGCGACCGATTTAATACGAGTCTGGGAGAGAGATGCGGACCAACCAGTATGGTTGGTAAATTGCCTTTACACCTCGACCGCTGCAGATGCAATCTCTAAATATAAGCATCCTCAGGACATATATATCGCTCAATAAACGTTTGAAGCATTCTTCTGGCATCTTACATTTTTGTAGAATATTCCAGATAAATAAAGAGGATATTTGATGACTTTTGGACCTAAACAATACAATTGACTATTGTTGTGCTTTTGTTGGGAATTCCCTGAAAAACATATGCACGTGATCGGTATTTCACTTCTTCTCAGTTATTCTCTCTTATTTGTTGTATGACCCCCAATTTTCGGGTCAGAAAAAGTTGCCTGAAGGGCTATACTTGACAAAGATATTTTGAATGCAAAATTAAAGTGATGCGATCATATTTTTTCGCCTGAATTTTATAATGGTCGCCTATGGGAAAATATTTAGTGCCGTAATACCCATTGTGGCCACCTTTGTTTTCTGCTCATTCGGTGTTGGGGACATTAAACATTGGACACGCTCAATCATAAGAAAGCAGAATGACTCCACCCAAGAAAACTAAGAATACTTCACGATAATTATAGGCACTTTCTAATTTTAGAGTAACGGTTAAATTATTGCTCGTGTTTCGGTTTCATTTTATCTTCATTTGATTTCCACATACACTCAAATCGAATTCAATTAACAATATCGTGTGTTCAATGTTACATCATTCTCTAGGCTATCGATTACCCATACTTGTCTCTGGTGACAAATGACTCTATTAAGAGGGTCTACAAGGCACGTGACAATCTCTTAACTGATTCAGTGCAAAATTAGTTTGAAATGGTTCCTTAATCTTAATATAAAAGTTTATTTTTTATTGGTGTTAAAGGCAAGCCTGGAAACAAGCAATCTGCCTTTTGCAGAATGAGGTTCCAAGAGAGGAAATTGGCTGATGCTGACCCATACAGTGGGCCAATTTATCCTTCGGGTACCGCTTTCTCTTTAGGCTTGAGATCGTGATTCAGATTAAGGTTCACAGAGGGTAAATTTAGTGATGCTACCCTGCTGTGCAGGGTAGCATCACCAAATTCACCCTCTGGGGACCTCATTCTGCAGATGATAGTCTGCTTATTTCCAGGTTTGGTCCAAAGCCACATATTTATCTACAATGGCTAATCGCGACCGCAGCATGGATATAAAGTCAAGTTTGGCCAATCGTTTATTCCAATTTTAGAGGACTTCCACCACAAGCATTGGTTACTGAATCCTGTTTTACAAGTAAAATAGGACCGGTTCAACACAGTAAACAAGCATGGTTTCACTTCCAGGGGTTCCTACGGGGAATATATAAGTCAGTGGGTGTGTGTCGTTTTTAAACAAAATGGTTTTAGCCCTAATTAGTTTAAACCATGATATAAAGATACATAGATTTAATTTAAACTGTGTGTTGAGCTTAATAACTTGTTAAACGGACTGGCAGTAACTGATGTGTTATTCATTTTTGTAAGCGACGACAGGTCTAAAATTTAAAAGTTCCTCAAATTTATAGTTAGCAAGATCGAATTTTAAAATTTTTGCTGCCTCGACTTTTATTTGTTGTATGTTAAAGAAAAAAGAATGATGGATCTCCTTTCGTATTCTCCCTCTGATGCGACCATTCCAAATGTACAGAGAGTTTGAAGTGTATTGATCCAAAAAGCTTCCCTTTTTTTTCTAAACTCATGTTTCATCTGATGTATTTTTAACTAACGGTTGTTTAATTGGATGGATTTCAAATCGTCCAAAGAGTAGCCAGGAAGCAGTGTTCAGGCCGTCTGGTACCAATTGTGCTAATGGTTCCAGATGCACTAAACAAATTCGTTTGGTCCACCAAAAATACAACCATGGCTGGCATTTTTCGTCATTGGAAGAGATTTACAGGAAAGTTAGCTCCCCTTAATTTATTAAAGATGTCAGTGAGTAATTTTTATACTGAGGCTGTGGGAAGTTTCGAAATACAAGCGAATTCGTATCATCCATGTACGCATCATTTCACAAACTGTAGGAATTTTCCTGGACAGCAGTAAAAAATACAGAAGCTGGTTTTTTACAATTTCTCCCCAATCAGTTTGAACTTTTCACTATTGTTCTCTGTGGAAACCCATTTAAAAATAAGAAACGACGTTTTCGCCAACTTTTGATGCTCTGTAACTTTCGTACTGTTCATAATATCGACTTTATGCGCATCGTGACATATAATACATACACTCTCGTTTCCATCAATATAAAAAGTCTAGGAGGTGAGATGTGCTATTTTTTCCAGGGAGGAATAAAAACTTGCAAATTACTGTAAGAACACATTCGTTATAAACAAAGAGCCAAAGTGGTCGATTAGTGTTGGTAGGTGTGATACTGATAGATATCCTAACTGTTACGGGCCTGGATTACAATGTATCCCAATAACATAATAATAATAAACCTTTGGCCAGCCGCTGATTTGTCGCGGTTCTCTGATGAGAAGGCCTTGGTTACCCCTGTACTCCCAACTACCTCCCTATTCCCACACTTCTTCTCTACTTCCAACACTCGGAGACGAACTGCTTAAAGACATCCCGTGCCCCATTCTTCCAAATCTCTCCGATTAGCATATTAACCCTGTCATTTGAGTCTCCCACTGACCACATGTCCTTCATTCTCCCATCCCACTTCCCTATTATACACCCAGTGAATCTTATTCTTTTAGACTGGTATTTTGAGCATTCTAGAAGAAAGTGGTCCAGTGTCTCCACCACGTCCAAGTTACACATCCGGCACTCCCTTACACTGTTTTTCCCAATTTTCCCCCTCAGCTCTAGGGACCTCGACCTCAGCTTGAACAATAGTGACCCTCCAAAGGTGCCATCAAGGTACTCTTCAAAACCAGGCTTCTCTTTTTCACGCAGGCCACCCAAAGATCTTTTTGATTTGACTCCCTCTCGCCAATTAAGGTTACCATCCTACATGACCCTTTCTCTGACGATTTTTTTACCCTGGTTTGCCCCAACGTCTAGGTTCGAGATCTCCAATGAGTAGTTCCATTAGTTCCCTCACTTGGACCATCCACCCATCCATAAAGTAAATGGTTGCTCTGTGAATTTGTTGAAGTAGATCAATCAATATTTTCAACGTGCAGCCCCAAGGCTGCACGTTGAAAATCTTAATTGATCTCCTCCCAAAATATGAATATGGGCTCTCATAACTGATGTCATTGAACTGGTGTGGTAGTTACCATAAGTGTCAGGGGTTAATTCCGGATTATCTGTTTCCAATTTGGTTGAAATAAAATTGTCTGTTGTTTTCGTTTATTAAAAGTATCAAAAAGAAACTTGGTTGAGTTTTCTACTGACGCCATGGGCGTTTTCTCAACAATTACTTGCTTCTTAATTGGACTTTCCTCGCACAACGGACACTTAGTGTTGGTAGGTGCAATACTAATAGATATTCGTAATGGCAGATTATCTGTACACTAGTTGCTTCAAAGCCAAGTTTCCTTTCTTACACTTCATAAACTGTCTGTTTATTTTAGTTTATTAAAAATTACAAATTTAAACTTAGCTTTATTTTTTACTGATATTATAGCTTTTTACTACACAATTATTTGCTTCTTGATTTTACCGTCATCGCTCATCTAATAATTTCAAGGGAGATAACTTTATCGAAAGCCGATTTTCATGACGATATGGATCAGGGATGATTTAGCACCACAAATGTGTACCAACAATATACTTTTGGTAGATCACAAAGGCTTTATGTTTTATTTCAGTGAGTCGTTTTCGATAAAAATCGCTACATCACGACACGGAGGGTGGGGGGGGGGGGGGACAGAATTCACGTCTGTCAAGTAATCCATAGACAACAGAAATATCCATGGCTCTTCGTTATCAGTTAATCCATTTAATCTGATTCTTATCAAAACATTTCTTTGTTACTTGACCCTTTACTTAACCTGAAAGGCAGACGACACTTGCAAAAAAAAATTCTTGAATAACTAATTTTTTTCATTTTTTGTCTCAAAAACATAGGTTATGACCCCTCGTTGGAACGAGCTCGACGCCATCGAAGTGGACTTTGAATTTCCCCACACAGTCTTTCCTACCGCGTTTACAAGTGATAAGGTAAATGGCATTGGGTGAATCACAATGCCGGGAGCTGGGTATCTGGTAATGAATTTTTTTTAGACAGAGGAAAGTTCCTCTTTCTGATTATCAAAAAGGCACAAACTGTCCAGTCAGTAACGAGGGTTTATACAACTCAACATCGGGCCACTATACTTGTGCAATTGGAACGAAAGCAATAATTTCTGCAGGAATGTCAGATAATTTTCTCAATGTTTGAGATTTCTGGCTACGCAAAACGCATGTAGAGAACCCACCCTAGATGCCAGGGCGCCAAATAGGGTGGATCAAGTCCCGTTGAAATTTATTTTATTACTTGAGTTGCGGTGAAAATGGATAAGCTGTGAGTTCATGATTCCTTTAAATGTATGTGGAGCTAGATGGAATTAATTGCTTGGAATTGTTCTCTTTTAAACAGGGCCACGTCCAGACAATCATACGAATCTTGAATGATGGTGATCTTTAATTTGATATTTAAATTTTCTAAGAATTCATCAAAATTGTCTTTTGAATGTTCCCAAATAAAAAAAAAATCCGAGATATAAGAGAAGGTGCTTTGAACATTTGCTCAAGACACCACCCTCCCATTCTGAAACACAAGTGCATTCAAACTTAGAACTGAATCTTTTATCTATTAGACAACCCATTTTTGTAATTAATTTTCTCTAAAAAAATCAAAAATTTGTCCAGCCGGGCGTTTTGCATCAGAATATATCGTCCACTGAGTTCCAATGTGTTCTATGTGCCTACTGGCACATAGAACACTGGAACTCAGGGGACGATATGTCGAAGGCATTTTAATTTTTTTTTTACAAATTTAACTCCTTTATCAATATTGATATTGGTATACATACTGTCAATACCCAATGAAATTAAACAAACAGTGTTTGAGACCTTCAGTTTGGAAAGTTTTGATAGGAAATCCTGTGCTCAGATTTCTATTAGCTTTTGGTTTAAGAGGATGATCAACGATATTGCAAAGGATTCCGAATTACAGTCCGAGACATTTGGTCTCTCAGATGGATTTGAGTTATCCGATCACGAAGAACGGACCCTGTGGGTCTTTGGTAAGATGTAAAATTGTCTTGTTTAAGCCCTGACCTTAGCTGTTAAATATCTCCGTTGGTGTTTGTTTATATATATAAATCACCTTCATCGAGGATTAAATTAAATTTTAAATATTAAATTTTTCAACATTGTGTAGAAATGAATCTATTTGTCTTATAATGTTTGGTATTACCGTGTCGTCTCATGGGTTCCTTTATATAATTATCCCGAGACATAACAACTGACCTTCCTCGATCTGCAGGTTTGATAAGAATTTTCGTATTTTTCAGTTTTCCATGAGAGCTTTCCGTTCACCAGCTGCTAAATTCTTTTTATCAGAAATTGTGTTCATGCTTAACACTTTTGAATAATTCAATTGTAAGCTTAAAAAAAATTCGGCAAGCCTGAAAAAAAAGTGTTTTGATTCTCAGACAATCCCTCATTGAATTTGAACCGCCTCATTAGACATTTTTATTGCTTTTTAGTGCAGGGCCGAGAGGTCCTCGGTTCGAATCCCACCCGCGGCCACCGCGTTGTGTCCTTGGGCAAGACACTTCATCTCCATTGCCAACGTGGGGGTACGGTGGCGTTGTGTACTGAGGCATACTGCACGTCGATGGTGCACTTGTCTTCAACCAATGCTAACCCTGCTTGTGTGGAGTTCGTATGTTGGGGAGCTGACAGTTGCTCGGTGGTTCTCTCCGGTACTCCGGCTTCCTCCACCCGTAAAACTGTCGCGGTCATGATTAGCCGTTATGCATAAGTATGTGACCTTAAACACCAATAAATATATAAATAATTGCTTTTTAGTGTCTTCCAGTATTAGTACAAACTCAGGGAGACCCGAACTGTTTTACACTTTTTGACTGATGTATATTTATTTAGTTGCGTCTCCAATATGTTTGCCTTGTTACAAATTATGGGAGAGTGCCTATAGGCCTATAGGCACTCTCCCATAAATTGTAACGAGGCAAATCACCACAGATTAAACTCTTTTATTTCAAAGATAAAATGAAGAGTATCGAATGAATGTGAGGCCCTTGAATTGCAGTACCTACTGTTTGTTTTTAGAGTAATGTTTTATTTTTCAAATTAAAAACGAATCTATTTGGCATTATCAAATTTGGAATGACTTTAAAATCTTTCACTTTCCGAATCACGTGATTGATTTTGCTCAAGTGATTGTCCGAATCACTTGATTTAATTTAATCTTATTATATTTGGTTTACAAGGATTGGCGAACAAGTTATGCAACTTATATTAACGCCTCTCCTTGGCCCTATGGCGTAGTTGTGTGGGATGACCTTCATAGCGGCAACTTCGTGGCCAAGCTCTTCTCGAATACTACGAAGGGATCTTTAGCCTGCACGGAGTGTGTCTCTCTCCGCACAGAGGACAGCCATTTTACGTCCCCATCTGATGGGACGGTACGCTGTGACAGCATCAACCCCACAAATGATGCTGACAGAGAGTGTTTGGACACCTCGAGAACTTTCCCCGACCGGGGATCGATCCTGGGACCTCTGGCATGAGAGACCAGCGCACTTATCCACTCGGCCACCACTCACTTGATTGATTTTGCTCTCTGTCAGTGGGAGTTTCGGAGAGACGTTCAGTTCAACAAAGTAAATGTTTATATTCTAGAACTTCATCCTGATATCGCCATACATTCATGTTCCGCAGTATTCAATTACGAGACCACGTCTATAGTTCTCAGAGTTCAAACCAATATTTAATACTTTTCGTAACTGGACTTGCCTTTGAGTGCTTTAACCCTTTACCTAACATGAAAAGCAGACGACACTTGCAAAAAAAATTCTTGAATAACTAAATTTTTTCATTTTTTGTCTCAAAAACATAGGTTATGACCCCTCGTTGGAACGAGCTCGACGAGCTCGTTCCAACGAGGGGTCATAACCTATGTTTTTGAGACAAAAAGTGAAAATATTTTGAAAATTAATTGGCGATTTTTGAGAATAGCGCTGGCCGGTTTTGGCCGTTACGTTGGGTAAAGGGTTAAACAGAGAACAAATTGTTGAACTTGCCCCAGACTAACACATCGGATATCGGGATGTGGGTCTCGGTCAATACATCCAACAAACAAAATTGAGCAACCGATCATAAGGTTGCTTTTACAAACATTCGGTGGGGTGCTGGTTCTTTTTGTCAAAATTAACTCCGCTCAGATGCCGACTCTGGGAAAGTTCACAATCAAATAAAAATCGAATTGCGACTCTGTGATATGACATTTTGAGCAAACGACATTCCTGGAAAGAGGGGGAGTAGGAGAAGAAGGCGAAGAATAAGTAGAAGCAATAGGAGGCGTTCTAGTGAGAACACTAGGAGAACTAAAAACGAAAATTTTTAAGGGGAGACGAAGGAAGCAGAGGAATAAGGCGATGAGAGTCAGCGTTACTCACTTTACAAGCATCTTCAGGCAAAACACGGATAAGAATTGCTTGCAAATCGAGGCGATTAGTCTAAGAATAGGCGGAGGGAGAGGTAGAAGGAAAAACACGTGCAATAATTGCTTTGCCTTCATCTTTTATTATATTTCTTTTAGCGTTGGAGTAGAGGGACAACACGGTGGGAGTTTGTTTGCTTCCTCGCGTATTGTTCCAATTGAGGTTGTGCGTGAGTGTTTTTGTGGGCGTTAGTGAGTGCGTTGGAGTCTGTTACACCTTGAAAGGAAGGGTGACTTGGATATGAGGAGGACTATCGCCTTTTCCGAAAGCGGAATCATAATAACCCGAAAACTGCTAAAAGAATAAAAATCTAATCTCCGCCCATTACACCAATGATAACATGCTTTATCTAACAATCATATAGATTTTGGCCTGAAAACTACGAGAAACGGTACGTATCACATAATGTGTTCCGATTCCGTATCATATAGACGACTCATTCTGATTCCGTATCATATAGACGACTCGTTTCCGGTAGCGCTACGGGCTATCATAACAGGCACATGGATATATTCTATGTGCGTTTCAGTGATCGACAGAACATTATGTCCCAAAAATGTTTAAAAATAATTTAACCCTTTGTCTAACATAAAAAGTAGACGACACTTTTATTGAATAACTAATTTGTTTTCATTTTTTGTCTCAAAAACATAGGTTATGACCACTCATTGGAACGAGCTCGACGAGCTCGTTCCAATGAGGGATTATAACCTATGTTTTTGAGACAAAAAATGAAAGAATAATGGAAATTACTTGGCGATATTTTGAAAATAGCATTGACCTGTTTTGGCCGTTACGTTGGGTAAAGGGTTAAAATTCAATCTGTTTATGTGACAGAATTGTTAGATAAATGAATTATCATAAATAATGTGCATGTCCTTTGATTTGTATCAGATTCTCGGTGGTGTCCAAACATGGGATCACAACTCGCTGGCAAAGCCAGCTCGTTGAGATCCCATTCTGGACACCACCTCGAATCTGATACAAATCACAGGACATGCACATTATCATGATAATCTGTATATATTAAGTTGAGGAACCGATACATATTATCATAACAGTGTGTTGATCCGTGTCGTAGTATCATGTCGAGTTGGGGTGGCCAGATTGTCGGATCACACGAGCTGGCCGCACTGACACACTAACAGTAACTTGTCGGAGTGTCATCCTGGTTGCCTGCATCATCATGTCGGGCATCACTTATATTCTGATCAGAATTTACTATTGTTCCTGCATCACTAAGATTACTTAGAATGTTTGGGGATTCCTCTGTTAGTTCGAAATCGGTCAGAAACATAGTTTCAATGTCAAAATCTCCCCAAATTTGCCATTTGATTCGAGCATCGAAAACACAATGCTGAACATAAAAATAGCAGACGAACCTTTGTAAACAACGACAACGGCTTCCCTAGTTACGAAGTCTAATTTTAACGGATAAATAGTCCGACGTTATTCATACGGAAATTCTCGGCAATTTCCGTAGGAGTGTGATATAGATCTTTGATCCGGGAAAATCTCACCTGGTGTGACACGACAGTCTGGATAAAATCGTCAAACAGTTGTGGTATTTAGGGTAAAATATCATAGTCATATAATAAAACTCTATATCACATGAAATTTGACGCAATCATATAGCTGTTTCATAAAAGCTGCGCATGTGTAACACAACAAATTTTGGTTGCGTCCCTTGGTTTATTTTACAATTCGCTTGAAATATCGTGACCTTTTTATTTTTCCAGAAGATATCTCTAGTACCTATTTTTTTACACGTATTTCAAACCGTTGCAAGTCTGTACATATATGGCGAATACGGAAGCCCATTACGGTCAAATGCGAAAAGTAACTTTTTTTTAAACGGGGAATGTTTGCGTTATTTCGCAAAACTTTTGCGTAATTTCGCAAATCTTTGCGTTATTTCGCAAAAGTATTGCGTTATTTCGCAAAAGTATTGCGTTATTACGCAAAAGTATTGCGTTATTTCGCAAAAGTATTGCGTTATTTCGCAATAACTTTTGCGTTATTTCGCAATAATTTTTGCGTTATTTCGCAAAAGTATTGCGTTATTTCGCAAAAGTATTGCGTTATTTCGCAAACTATTGCGTTATTTCGCAAAAGTATTGCGTTATTTCGCAAACTATTGCGTTATTTCGCAAAAGTATTGCGTTATTTCGCAATAACCTTTGCGTTATTTCGCAAAAGTATTGCGTTATTTCGCAATAACCTTTGCGTTATTTCGCAAAAGTATTGCATTATTTCGCAATAACCTTTGCGTTATTTCGCAAAAGTATTGCGTTATTTCGCAAAACTATTGCGTTATTTCGAAAAACTTTTGCGTTATTTCGCAAAACTATTGCGTTATTTCGCAATAACTTTTGCGTTATTTCGCAAAACTATCGCGTTATTTCGCAAACTATTGCGTTATTTCGCAAAAGTATTGCGTTATTTCGCAAAAGTATTGCGTTATTTCGCAAACTATTGCGTTATTTCGCAAAAGTATTGCGTTATTTCGCAAACTATTGCGTTATTTCGCAAAAGTATTGCGTTATTTCGCAAACTATTGCGTTATTTCGCAAAAGTATTGCGTTATTTCGCAATAACCTTTGCGTTATTTCGCAAAAGTATTGCGTTATTTCGCAAAAGTATTGCGTTATTTCGCAATAACCTTTGCGTTATTTCGCAAAAGTATTGCATTATTTCGCAATAACCTTTGCGTTATTTCGCAAAAGTATTGCGTTATTTCGCAAAACTATTGCGTTATTTCGCAAAACTTTTGCGTTATTTCGCAAAACTTTTGCGTTATTTCGCAAAACTATTGCGTTATTTCGCAATAACTTTTGCGTTATTTCGCAAAACTATTGCGTTATTTCGCAAAACTTTTGCGTTATTTCGCAATAACTTTGCGTTACTTCGCAAAAAAGTATTCCAGACACAGATCTTGTAGTAAGTCAGCGAATTTCAGCGAATTTCAAGCAGTGTTGTTATACCGTAATATACAACGGCTATACATTAAACATCATGGTACTCAAAGTAAAAGCATGGTGAACCGAAGTTTTATTATACTAAACTATGGTGTACCATAGTACTAAATCATGTTATTGCGTGATAGTATACGACGGTATGCCACGGTAATCAACGGTATCATGGCGTATCGTAATTATTTATTTATATTTATTTATTTATTTATTGATGTTTAAGGTCACATATTTATGCACAATGGCTAATCAGGACCGTGACAGTTTTACGGGTGGAGGAAGCTGGAGTACCCGGAGAGAACCACCGAGCAACGACGAGCAGCTGCCAGCTCCCCAACATCGTAACTCCGCACTGCAGCACAGGCAGGGTTAGATTGGTTGAAGACATGCGTACCATCGACATGCAGTAGGCCTTAGTACACGGCGTCATCGTGCCCCACGCGGGCAATGCAGATGAAGTGTCTTGCCCAAGGACACAACGCGGTTGCCGCAGGTGGGATTCGAACCGAGGACCTCTCGGCTTGCAGCCTGCACCTCTACCTACTGAGCCACCGCGCTCCCCTGGCGTATCGTAATATGTCAGTGTACGTTCCAGATATACCATGGTAAAGTTTGTTACACCATGGTACTATAACATGATCTGTATGGTGGTAAATCGTGTAGTGCAATGGTGCCATATATATGTATACAAAGTCGTGCCCCCACCCCACCCCACCTCCAAAGCACAACCCCCTGATAGTATACCCCCTCCCTTTATCCGAGAGAGTTCTTCTCCGCACAGTACTCTTCCCTCGAGAGAATACCCCCACGTATATTATCCACCGAAAATTCGATGTGCCACGGTAATCAACGGTATCATGGCGTATCGTAACATGTCAGTGTACGTTCCAGATATACCACGGTAAAGTTTGTTACCCCATGGTACTATAACATGATCTGTATGGTGGTAAATCGTGTAGTGCAATGGTGCCATATATATGTATACAAAGTCGTGCCCTCAACCCCACCCCACCTCCAAAGCACAGCCCCCTGATATTATCCCCCCCCCCCCCCATTTATCCGAGAGAGTTCTCCTGACAGTACTCTTCTCTCGAGAGAATACCCCCAAGTATATTATCCACCGAAAATTCCACTGGAAATTTCAAACCGAAATACCCCCCCCCCCCCCGCCCGAGAGAATATCCACCCTGAGAGTACCTACCCGGAGACTTGTCACCCAGAATGTATATGTCTGTATTTAAGGTTTTTAAGCCAAATACTGGAACTCGTGCTGGCCTGTTTTTATACCTACTTGCCGTACATATTGTAATGATTTATTAAAGCAATTACGCCCATCCACCCATATCACGTAAGAGATACGCGCGAATTATGTTGTGTCCATACTATCGGACATATAATACCACAGAAAAACAACATATATACTGCGTTCATAGCGTGTAAAAGGTTACAAAAAACACATAACAGCAAATTAAATTCCGATTATCACCACCAATATTGAAACTGTTTCGAAACAAAGCGGGTGAGTTTCTTCAGACAAGGAGAGAGAGAGAGAGAGAGAGAGAGAGAGAGAGAGAGAGAGAGAGAAAGAGAGAGAGAACAAATCCTGAAACTTGTGTGTGTGGAGGTTTTTTTTTGTTCTCGCCGTGTCTTCGAGAATAAAACACTGGATTAGGGACCCCCCCCCCCCACGCCCAAGAATACTAAACGATGATATTGTATGGTACTATATCGCGCAAGAATACTAAACGATGATATTGTATGGTACTATATCGCGCAGGCCATGGCAGACTTTTGCCATGGCCCGTTGACGGTCCGTTTGTCCGTCTGCACGTTAACACGTCCCAGGCTGCAGGTCGTCTTTAAGGGTCGATTTTTACGAAAGTTCTCATGTACTCTTGTTATGACCGTGCGACGAGAACGAGTGTTTTGAGTTTGATTCTAAATGGTTGACCACCATACAGATTATTTCACAGTACCATAGTATAACAAACTTTACCATGGTACCTTGGACGTACCATGGTATGATATCATAAATTATTTATTTATTTCTGTCTGTCTGTCTGTCTGTCTGCCTGCCTGCCTGCCTGCCTGCCTGCCTGCCTGCCTGCCTGCCTGCATGTCTGTCTGTCTGTCTGTCTGTCTGTCTGTCTGTCTGTCTGTCTGTCTGTCTGTCTGTCTGTCTGTCTGTCTGTCTGTCTGTCTCTCTCTCTCTCTCTCTCTCTCTCTCTCTCTCTCTCTCTCTCTCTCTCTCTCTCTCTCTCTCTCTCTCTCTCTCCCCTATCTTTCTCTCCCTCTCACTCCTGGTCTGCACAACGCTGACGAGTCAGTTGCTGTGAACCTATAAATTCGCGAGAGAACACGCAATCGTTGTTGAACCAAATTCATAGTCTGGTTGTTCGACAGGACTTGGTTGAGGTTCGTTTATACGACCGCTTACTTCGTGTTTCACAATGTCTTGGCGCTGTATATTGAAACTGTCGGACCGACACTTTCGCTTTTAAGCGGCGAGTGCGGAATCCGCAACAGTTCCATCGTGATGATTTGATGACCACCAACTCAGTTCCTTGGTTGTTGGGAAACCAAAGCGACCACGTTATCTCGTCTGTTTCGTCTCCCTCTCTGTCTGTCTGAAGAAATCGAATCGCATTGTTTCGAGACAGCTTCAATGTCGGTGACAGTTTTATGGGTGAAGGAAGCCGGAGTACCCGAGGAGAACCACCGAGCAGCTGTCAGCTCTCCAACATCGCAACTCTGAACTCTGCACCGCAGCACAGGCAGGGTTAGATTGGTTGAAGACATGCGCACCATCGACGTGCAGTACGCCTCAGTACACAGCGTCATCGTGCCCCCATGTAGGCAATCGGGGTGAAGTGTCTTGCCCATGGACACAACGCGGTTGCCGCAGGTGGGATTCGAACCGAGGACTCCTCGGCTTGCAGCTTGCACTTCTAACAACTGAGCCACCGCGCCCCCAATTGGAATTTAATTTGCCGTTTAGTGTTTTTGTAACCTTTTACACGCTATGGACACAGTATATATGTTGTTTCTTCGTGATATTACATTTCCAATACCATGGACACAACATAATTCGCGCGTATCTATTACTTACGTGATGTGGGTGCCTGGGTGGATGGGCGTAATTGCTTTTATAAATCATTACAATATGTACGGCAATTTGCTCGCGGGGGGTGGAGGGGGGGGGGGGGTATATTTCGGGTTGAAATTTCCAGTGAAATTCCCGAAGGACAATATACTAGGGGGTATTCTCTTGGGGGCGGGTACTGCGCGGGGGACTCTCTGGAAGGAAGAGAGCCGCTATCTGGGGGTTATACTTTGGAGGTGGGGTGGGGTGGGGGGCACCATCTTGTATACATATGTACAGCACCACTGCGCTACATGATTTACC
The DNA here is from genome assembly GCA_031216915.1 of Pictodentalium vernedei. Classification (NCBI taxonomy): domain Eukaryota; kingdom Metazoa; phylum Mollusca; class Scaphopoda; order Dentaliida; family Dentaliidae; genus Pictodentalium; species Pictodentalium vernedei. Next base: position 304,490,980 of record CM062290.1, on the reverse strand, counting down.
ACCATACAGATCATGTTGGAGTAAACAAACTTTACCATGGTATACCTGGAACATACAGTGGCGTATTACGATACGCCATGGCACCATGGATTACCGTGGCACACCGTCGTATAGTACCATGCAATAACATGATTTAGTACTATTAGGTACACCATAGTTTAGTATTATACACTTCGCTTTATCATGCTTTTACTTTGGATACCATGGTGTTTAATGTATAGCCGTTGTATTTTAAGGTATAACACCACTGGTTGAAATTCACTGACTGACTACAAGATCGGTACAAGATGGGGTCTGAAATATTTTTTTTTGCGAAATAACGCAATAACTTTGCGAAATAACGCAATAACTTTTGCGAAATAACGCAATACTTTTGCGAAATAACGCAATACTTTTGCGAAATAACGCAATAACTTTTGCGAAATAACGCAATACTTTTGCGAAATAACGCAAAGTTATTGCGAAATAACGCAATACTTTTGCGAAATAACGCAATAATGTTTGCGTTATTTCGCAAAAGTATTGCATTATTTCGCAAAAGTATTGCGTTATTTCGCAATAACTTTGCGTTATTTCGCAAAAGTATTGCGTTATTTCGCAAAAGTATTGCGTTATTTCGCAATAACTTTGCGTTATTTCGCAAAAGTATTGCGTTATTTCGCAAAAGTTATTGCGTTATTTCGCAAAAGTATTGCGTTATTTCGCAAAAGTATTGCGTTATTTCGCAAAAGTATTGCGTTATTTCGCAATAACTTTGCGTTATTTCGCAATAACTTTTGCGTTATTTCGCAAAAGTTATTGCGTTATTTCGCAAAAGTTATTGCGTTATTTCGCAATAACTTTGCGTTATTTCGCAATAACTTTGCGTTATTTCGCAAAAAAAGTATTCCAGACACTGATCTTGCAAGTAAGTCAGTGAATTTCAACCAGTCGTGTTATACCGTAATATACAACGGCTATAGATTAAACATCATAGTACCCAAAGTAAAAGCATGGTGAACCGAAGATTTATTATACTAAACTATGGTGTACCATAGCACTGAATCATGTTATTGCGTGATAGAAAACGACGGTGTGCCACGGTCATCAACGGTATCATGGCGTATCGTAATATGTCACTTTACGTTCCAGATATACCATGGTAAAGTTTGTTACACCATGGAACTATGACATGGTCTGTATTGTGCCCAATCGTGTAGTGCAATGATGCCATATATATATATACAAAGTCGTGCCCTCACCCCACCCCACCTCCAAAGCAGAACCCTCGGATAGTAGCCCCCCCCCCCCCACCCTTTATCCGCACAGTACCCTTCTCCCGAGAGAATATCCCCAAGTATATTATCCACCGAGAATTTCACTGAAAATTTCAAACCGAAATAGCCTCTCCAAACCCCCACTCCCCCCCCCCCCCCCCCCCCCGCCCGAAAGAATACCCGACTGAGAATACCTACCCGGAGTCTTGTCACCCAGAATGTATATGTGTGCATCTAAGGTTTTTAAGCCAGATTCTGGAACTCGTGCTGGCCTCTTCTTATACCCACTTGTCGTACATATTGTAATGATTTATTAAGCCTTTGCACTCTGATGTCAAAATAATTAAATTTCAAGCAACAAATTTTTCCCATAATGCAAGTATAACTTTAACCAATTCAATCTTGTTTGACAGCGCTCAATGAGCTCTGTCAAACAAAATTGAACTGATTAAATATCAAGTTGCATTGTGGGGAAAGTTGCAGCTTGAAATTTTGATATTTCAACATCAGTGTGCAGAGGGTTAAAGCAAGAGAGAGACAGAGACGGAGACAGAGAGACAGAGAAAACACCTGAAACTTGTGTGTGTGGAGATTTTTCATTGTTCTCGCCATGTCTTCGAGGATATAACAATGGATTAGGGACCCCTCCCTCCCCCACCCGCCCCAATAATACCAAACGATGATATTGTATGGTACTATACCGCAGTGTAGCACAGTAATCCATGATATGTGGTCGTGGTTAGCCAATGTGCAGAAATATGTGACCTTAAACACCAATAAATTAATAAAAAAAATGAATAATCCATTCTCCGTCCGAAGTAAGTGGCGGAATAAACGAACTTCAACCAAGTCCAGTCGAAGAACCAGACTATGGATTTGGTTCTACGACGATTGCGTGTTTTTTCGCGATTATATATGTTCACAGCAACTGACTCGTCAACGTTGTGCAGACAAGGAGAGGGGGGGGGGGGGGCAGAGAGACAGAAAGACAGACAGACGGAGAAACAGAGAGTGAGCCTCAAACTTGTGTGTGTGACAGAGCGGGGGGGGGGGGGGGGGGGGGGGGGAGGTGTCGTCCCATGTTGTGAGTACCAAGATAATAGTGCCTGTATCTCCACAAGAGTTTTCTTTGTTCTCGCCATGTCCTTGAGAATAAAACAATGGATTATACTATAATCGCGGTGTACCCACCGTATTCCATGATATGTGGTCATGATTAGCCATTGTGCAGAAATGTGACTTTAAATACCAATAAATAAATAAATAAATAAATAAATAAATAAATAAATAAATAAATAAATAAATAATATCATGGCGTACCATATTATACCCTGGTACGTCCAAGGTACCATGGTAAATTTGTTATGCTATGGTACTGTGACATAATCTGTATGGTGGTCAACCATTTCGAATCAACCCCAAAACACTCGTTCTCGTCACACGGTCATAACAAGAGTACCAGAGAATTTTCGTAAAATCGACACATAAAAGAAGACCTGCAACCTGGGACGTGTTAACGTGCAGACGGACAAACGGACCGTCGACGGGCCATGACAAAATTCTGCTTGACTTTCAAATTGAGATAAACTTTATAAGTAATATAGCACGTATGAGTCGTCTCTTATTACCCGGACTTTGACCGGTGCAGCTAGTGATAAATTCCATAGGAACCAGACTTTTTATAGCACGTATGAATCGTCCCTTATTACCTGGACTTTTTCCGGTGCAGCTAGTGTCAAATTCCCATAGGAACCGGACCTTTACCGGTGCAGCTTTTTCCAGTGCAAACCGCGGCTCCTCACAGCTAGATCAGGCAAATGGGGTAGCTACTGCATGTATAGATGTATAGTATGCTATGGTATGTATAGTGATATACGTACGCATGGGGCAATGGGTATATAGTATGGGTATGTGCTAAAAAATGGTGGTGAAGTGTGAGATTTCTCTTGAAAGCTTTCCCCGCGAAACAGTTGACGTTGCTATTTATGTCGTGGCGTCATGATGCGCACGCGACGTCAAAGAGACGTTGACCACAGTTTTTGTCCACTGTGCATTCCGACATAACGTTATTTGGATCAGGGGATGTCGGGATTCTTGTATGATGAGGAGGGGAGGGGTGGTGATATGTTAGTGGCGGTATATATATCCATGCTGGTATACTGTTAGCCCTTGGGCCTTCATAATATCCTATGGCTGGCAAGGTAGTATAGAATGCCCGGCCAGGCAGTGTTATACTTAGTTGTTTAGATTGGCAGTATAGGATGAATGGTCTGTTGGTCTATTACGCCTTAGTCCTATTAACCTACCGAATCCTTTGTATTATCTTATGGATGGTATTGGTAGTTCGTAATACTAGGTCAGGCGGTATTTTAACCGTTTGCTTAGAACGGGAGCATAGGATTCACGGTATATATCCCTGCAGGTCCCCTGTTAGTTCTCGGTTTTATTAATCCACCGATTGCTTTGTATTATTATGACTGGTTTAGGTAGTAAATTAGGGCAGGTCAAGTGGTATTGTGGGATGGGGTGGGGTAATGCCTGGTAGTATAGAACGGCAGTATAGTATTGGCGATATATACCTCTGTGCCCCCCCCCCCCCCCGAAAGCCTTTAGTACTATTAATCGACTTAAAGCTTTGTGTCATCCAATGACTGGTATAGGTAATATGTAATGCTGGGCCAAACGGTTTTGTGAGGGTGGGGGTGGAGGTAATGCATGGTCGCCTAATGTGGAAGTATAGGATGTACGCTTTGTACCCCTACAGATCCCATGTTAGCCATTAGTACTATTAATCCACCTAATGCTTGATGTCATCCTATGACTGGTATGGGTGGTATGCAGTGCTAGGTCAAACGGTATTACGGGTGGGGGTAATGCCTGGCATTTTAGAAAGGTGGTATAGAATGGGCAGTATATACACCTGTAAGCCCCTAGCTGGGTGGAGCCGTACTTTTGCACCGGCAAAAGTTGCACCGCTAAAAGTCCGATTCCTATGGGAATATAACACTAGCTGCACCGGCAAAAGTCCGGGTAATAAGGGACGATTCATACGTACTATAAAAAGTCCGGTTCCTATGGAATTTAACACTAGCTGCACCGGCAAATGTCCGGTAATAAGGGACGAGTCATAGGCATAAGGGGTATTGTGGGTAGGGGTAATGCCTGGTAGTTTAGAAAGGTAGTAAAGTCTGGGCGGTATATACACATCTAGGCCCCCTGTTAGTGCCTGGTACTATTAACTAACCGATTGGTTTGTTTTATTATATGACTGGTATCGGTAGTACGTCATGGTAGGTCAAGTGGTATTATGGGGTAGGGGTACCGCTTGGTAGTATGTAACGGCAGTATAGCATAGGCTGTATATACCATTGTTAGCCCTTGGTACTACTAATCCACCAGATGCTTCATATTATCAAGCGGTATTGTGGGGGTGGGTTTAATGCCTGGTAGTACAGAACGGTTGCAGAGAATGGTTGGTATATGCCCCTGTAGGTCACATCTTAACCATTAATGAATGGTATTAACCTACCAAATACTCTGTATCGTCGTATTATTGGTAAGGTGGTACGTAATGTCAGTAGTTCCAACCCATTCCAAGTACACTTGTTCTTGTTTCATTTATCCAGATCATCTAATCAGTTCACTTTACGGAAGCTGATGAGCCAATGATATTGCTTCATTTCTCCCAATTTATACATATCCATACAAAGTTGTCTCTCTAGTGTATAACAAAAGCTTATATCATTACTGAATCCATGAGTCTACCGAATAGTTACTGATAATGCTCGAACGACTCGAATCCCATCGAGCAAATGAGCTATCTAGCAATTGCTCGTTTGAGTGACTCGCACATACGACTCGTAGCCTCATTTCGGTATTTGAGGATACCTATGGCCTGGTATTGTATTATTTGAGGATACCCTTCGAGCATACCTTTTATAGGATACTTATGTGAGAATACTATTACCTGTTTGGTCCAGTCTTCTTGGCCACCCTAAGACATACCTATTCCAAATTCCCCTTATAATCAATCGAGCATTGCTCGAACGACTGGAAGCCCATCGAGCAAATTAGCTTTAGAGCAATTGCTCTATCGAGTGACTCCACATTCTTCTCGAACGACTCGAAGTCCATCGAGCAAATGTGCTATCAAGTAGTTGCTCGAACGAGTGACTCGCACATATTGCTCGTGGCCTCATACGACCAAAAAGGGATTTTATAGTCCCGACATTTCCCCCAAAATGATTCCTCAAGTGTGATTCTATAAGTGGCTTTCCAAGTTTCAAAACAACTTGCATACAGCTCGTATACGGGTAGTCTTACCATTGGCTTCCAGCATGTCCCATGCTGTCTGTCTATGCTGTCTCCTAATACTATAGTCTTTTACTATCCTTTCAGCATTACTACTGACATGTAGCACTACTGCAGGCTTGCTAACTTTCTTAGTTTGCTCGAACGACTCGAATCTCATCGAGCAATTGCTCGCTCGAGTGACTCGCATATACGACTCTTGGCCTCATTTCAGACGTTTTTCCAAAAAGGGATTCCATGGAATGTGCGTGGCTGTAGAATCCCTTTTTGGTCACATGTGCCTATCCGACCAAAAAGGGATTCTACAGCTACCCACGTTCCATGGAATACCTTTTTGGAAAACTTCGAGTCATTCCAGCAGTATGTGGAGTTAATCGATCGAGCAATTGCTCTAAAGCTCATTTGCTGGATGGGCTTCGGGTTGTTTGAGCAATGACTTTTCAGTAACTGCTCGATAGCTTAAAAGGGAAATTTAGAATAGTTATCTTGCGGTGGCAAGAAGGCTAGGCCAAACAGGTATTAGTATCCTCAGATAAGTATCCTATGAAAGGTATCCTCGAAATGTATCCTCAAATAATGCAATACCAGGCCATAGGTATCCCCAGATACCGAAATACCGAAATGATGCTAAGAGTCGTATGTGCGAGTCAATCGAACGAGCAATTGCTCGATAGCTCATTTGCTCGATAAGATTCGAGTCGTTCGAGCAGTATAAGTAACTACTCAATAGATTCATGGGTCTAGTAATGATATAAGCTTTTGTTATACACAGGGGATATAACTTTGTATGGATAGGTATAAATTACGGGAAATGAAGCAATATGATTGGTTAATCAGCTTCTGTAAAGTGAGCTAATTGGATGATTTGGATAAATGAAACAAGAACAAGAGTACTTACTGACATTACGTACCACCTTACCAGTAATATGATGATACAAAGTATTCGGTCGGTTAACCCCATCAATGGTTAAGACGGGACCTACAGGGGCATATACCAACCATACTCTGCTGCCGTTCTGTACTACCAGGCATTAATCCCACCCCACAATACCGCTTGATAATATGAAGCAACTGGTGGATTAGTAGTACCAAGGGCTAACAAGAGACCTACAGGGGTATATACTGCCTATGCTATACCGTTATAAACTACCAAGCATTACCCCAACCCCATAATACTACTTGATCTACCAGAGTACTACCTATACCAGCCATGCAATAAAACCAAGCAATCGGTTGGTTAATAGTAACAATCACTAACAGGGGACATACAGGAGTATATACCGTCCATTCTATACTACCCTTCTAAACTACCAGGCATTACCCCTACCCATAATACCGCTTGACCTAGCATTACATACCACCTATACCAGTCATAGGATGACATCTAGCATTAGGCGGATTAATAGTACTAAGGCCTAGCATGGGATCTGTTGGGGTACAAGGCGTACATTCTATACTACCACATTAGGTATTACCTCCACCCCACCCCACAAAACCGCCTGGCCCTGCATTACATATTGCCTATACCAGTCAAGGGTGTCCTCGAAATGTATCCTCAAATAATGCAATACCAGGCCATAGGTATCCCCAGATACCGAAATACCGAAATGATGCTAAGAGTCGTATGTGCGAGTCAATCGAACGAGCAATTGCTCGATAGCTCATTTGCTCGATAAGATTCGAGTCGTTCGAGCAGTATAAGTAACTACTCAATAGATTCATGGGTCTAGTAATGATATAAGCTTTTGTTATACACAGGGGATATAACTTTGTATGGATAGGTATAAATTACGGGAAATGAAGCAATATGATTGGTTAATCAGCTTCTGTAAAGTGAGCTAATTGGATGATTTGGATAAATGAAACAAGAACAAGAGTACTTACTGACATTACGTACCACCTTACCAGTAATATGATGATACAAAGTATTCGGTCGGTTAACCCCATCAATGGTTAAGACGGGACCTACAGGGGCATATACCAACCATACTCTGCTGCCGTTCTGTACTACCAGGCATTAATCCCACCCCACAATACCGCTTGATAATATGAAGCAACTGGTGGATTAGTAGTACCAAGGGCTAACAAGAGACCTACAGGGGTATATACTGCCTATGCTATACCGTTATAAACTACCAAGCATTACCCCAACCCCATAATACTACTTGATCTACCAGAGTACTACCTATACCAGCCATGCAATAAAACCAAGCAATCGGTTGGTTAATAGTAACAATCACTAACAGGGGACATACAGGAGTATATACCGTCCATTCTATACTACCCTTCTAAACTATCAGGCATTACCCCTACCCATAATACCGCTTGACCTAGCATTACATACCACCTATACCAGTCATAGGATGACATCTAGCATTAGGCGGATTAATAGTACTAAGGCCTAGCATGGGATCTGTTGGGGTACAAGGCGTACATTCTATACTACCACATTAGGTATTACCTCCACCCCACCCCACAAAACCGCCTGGCCCTGCATTACATATTGCCTATACCAGTCAAGGGATGACACAAAGCATTAAGTCAATTAGTAGTACCAATGGCTTTCGGGGGGGGGGGGGGGTGCACAGAGGTATGTATCGCCCATACTATACTGCCGTTCTATACCACCAGGCATTACCCTCACCCCACCCCATCCCACGATACCGCTTCACCAGCTATAGCGTGCTACCTATACCAGTCATAATAATACAAAGCGATCGGTTGGATAATACCGAGGACTAGCAGGGGACATACTGGGATATATACCGTGCATCCTATGTCCCCGTTCTAAACAAACGATTTTTATACCTCCTCACCTAGCATTACGAACTACCAATACCAGCCATAAGATAATACAAAGGATTCGATAGGTTAATAGTACTAAGGCGTAATAGACAACAGACCATTCATCCTGTACTGCCACTCTAAACAACTAAGAACAATACTGCCTGGTCGGGCATTCTATACTACCTTGCCAGTCATAGTATATTATGAAGGCCCAAGGGCTAATAGTATACCAGCATGGATATATACCACCATTACCATATCATCCCCCCCCCCCCCTCCATGCAAGATGCCCGACACCCCTGACCAGAATAACGTTATGTCGGAATGTACAGTGGACAACAACTGTGGCCAACGTCTCTATGACTTGATATGCGCTTTGGGGACTAGTGGGCGACCAGGGTGTGGGGACTAGTGGTGACTAATGTTTGGGGACCTGTGTCAGAAATATTGTTTAACCACCGTCTTAACTCAGTGCTAAAGCTTTTGTTACCAACGATGTTGCCGTTTACACTCACGGCCATTGCAACCGCCGTCATCACCGCTGCTCAATTCATCACTGCTACAATGAGATGTGATTGTATACAATGTGTGAATAGAACATGAGCACATGCAAAATGTGCTCACAAAACATGCAGCACATGCACACATATGAGAATTTTGGGACTAGCAAAGATCATATTTTGGGGACTAGTGGGGACGAGGGTTTGGGGACTAGTGGGGACCAAGACTTGGGGGACCAGTGTTTGGGGACCAGTGGTGGATGTTGGGTAGACTAGTTAACAAATAACATAAGAATACATTATATCCAATTCCTTTCGTTTCATCACTGCCAGTTACATTATGCATATTAAAACATAAAAACTTCAACTTGTACAAACTCAATCGTCCAGGAAAGCGTTATCGCCAAAGACATCTTTGAACGGTGCGTACTTCGTTGATCTTCGATCCTTTCTTCCCGAAATGGTGGATAACCGTCTGATGATTGGCGGCGTCTTGGTTTTAGGTGGTTTTGAAACATCTTTAACTTTACTGTTTTCTTTGACTGCTGAATGTGTTTCTTTCGGCGTGTGCCCTCCCGTTTTATTTGTTCGATTTTTAATAGCAAGCTGCTTGGTCTTTGACACCGGAAGCTCGACTTCGTTGGGGGCGAATGGCCCATCTCGTGAGCTCCACTATCCATTTGATCTACATTTTGAATTTCAGTCTTCGTTTGGTCCAATGTGTGAGTTGAAGTAGCAGTCTTTGTTTTTTCTGAAAGTTGCCCGGTACTTGAACGTTTGTTCTCTGGTGTAGCATGACCTTCGCGCGGTTTGGTGGACTTTGTGATTTGGTTCGCTGACTGTTTGGTCACGTCTTTTGTACAACAGTTCTACTAGTGCAGGCGTTGAACCAAGTAAAGTGGTCGTACCCGGAAAAAAATTGGGACAAGCTGATTTTTGTGTCATTTTGAAGAGAAATGTCTCCCGAAGAACATATCTAAAACCCGCAAAAATCCGCTTCGAGGAATTTGTTTTATAGCATTTATACTGATGGTGTAAGAGCGAATTTCGATCAATTTTCCGAAACCAGCATTCCAACGTTTGCGAACGTGAGGACATGGATTTGTGTGAATCCATTTTTATTCCCGCATTTTAAAAAATGCGGGGATATTGTCATGATCTCCGTCCGTACGTCCGTACGTCTGTACGTCCGTACGTCTGTACGTCCGTACGTCCGTACGTCCGGTTTTGTAATTCGAAACGCTGTAACTTTCTACAGTTGTTCGATAGGGTCTGTGCAACCCAAAAATACAACTTTTAAATTTTTGTGCCACCAGGTGGCTTCTGTGGAGCCACTTAAAAAATGCGTTATTTTTTCACTTATCTGCTGAATAGTCCCAACCTATGTAATTCGGAGTTCTAAAATTACACTAGGGTGTTGCTAAATGATCTGTAGATATGTAGGAAGGTTTCGGATTTTTCGGGTGCCACGTGGCTGTGCCACCGTAGCCACTTTTGTGTTTTCTTAGACCGTTTCCGGCAAAAGGCTCGTAGGATATGTAATTCGAAATGCTAAATCCATGCTCAGATGTTGCAGTAGGGTCTATAGATGCGCAAGAAGGTTTCGGATTTTTCGGGTGCCACGAGGCTGTGCCACCGTAGCCACTTTCGTGTTTTCTTAGACCGTTTCTGGCAAAAGGCTCCTAGGGTATGTAATTCGAAACGCTAAAACCATGCTCAAATGTTGCAGTAGGGTCTGTAGATGTGCACGAAGGTTGCAGATTTTTCAGGTGCCACGTGGCTGTGCCACCATTGCCACTTTTGTGTTTTCTTAGACCGTTTCCGGCGAAAGGCTCCTAGGGTATGTAATTCGAAACGCTAAAACCATGCTCAAATGTTGCAGTGGGGTCTGTAGATGCGCACGAAGGTTTCGGATTTTTCAGGTGCCACGTGGCTGTGCCACCGTTGCCACTTTTGTGTTTTCTTAGACCGTTACCGGCGATAGGCTCCTAGGGTATGTAATTCGAAACGCTAAAACCATGCTCAAATGTTGCAGTGGGGTCTGTAGATGTGCACGAAGGTTTCGGATTTTTCAGCTGCCACCTGGCTGCGCCACCATTGCCACTTTCGTGTTTTCTTGGACCGTTTCCGGCGAAAGGCTCCTAGGGTATGTAATTCGAAACGCTAAAACCATGCTCAAATGTTGCAGTGGGGTCTGAAGATGCGCACGAAGGTTTCGGATTTTTCAGGTTCCACGTGGCTGTGCCACCGTTGCCACTTTTGTGTTTTCTTAGACCGTTACCGGCGATAGGCTCCTAGGGTATGTAATTCGAAACGCTAAAACCATGCTCAAATGTTGCAGTGGGGTCTGTAGATGTGCACGAAGGTTTCGGATTTTTCAGCTGCCACCTGGCTGCGCCACCATTGCCACTTTCGTGTTTTCTTGGACCGTTTCCGTCGAAAGGCTCCTAGGGTATGTAATTCGAAACACTAAAACCATGCTCAAATGTTGCAGTAGGGTCTGTAGATGTGCACAAAGGTTTCCGATTTTTCAGGTGCCACGTGGCTGTGCCACCATTGCCACTTTTGTGTTTTCTTAGCCCGTTTGCGGCAAAAGGCTCCTAGGGTATGTAATTCGAAATGCTAAAACCATGCTCAAATGTTGCAGTAGGGTCTGTAGATGCGCACAAAGGTTTCGGATTTTTCAGGTGCCACGTGGCTGTGCCACCGTTGCCACTTTTGTGTTTTCTTAGACCGTTTCCGGCGAAAGGCTCCTAGGGTATGTAATTCGAAATGCTAAAACCATGCTCAAATGTTGCAGTGGGGTCTGTAGATGCGCACAAAGGTTTCAGATTTTTCAGGTGCCACGTGGCTGTGCAACCGTTGCCGCTTTTGTGTTTTCTTAGACCGTTTCCGACGAAAGGCTCCTAGGGTATGTAATTCGAAATGCTAAAACCATGCTCAAATGTTGCAGTGGGGTCTGTAGATGCGCACGAAGGTTTTGGATTTTTCAGCTGCCATGTGGCTGCGCCACCATTGCCACTTTCGTGTTTTCTTGGACCGTTTCCGTCGAAAGGCTCCTAGGGTATGTAATTCGAAACACTAAAACCATGCTCAAATGTTGTAGTGGGGTCTGTAGATGCGCACGAAGGTTTCCGATTTTTCAGGTACCACGTGACTGTGCCACCGTTGCCACTTTTGTGTTTTCTTAGACCGTTTCCGGCGAAAGGCTCCTAGGGTATGTAATTCGAAACGCTAAAACCATTCTCAAATGTTGCATTGGAGTCAGTAGATGCCCACGAAGGTTTCAGATTTTTCAGCTGCCATGTGGCTGCGCCACCATTGCCACTTTCGTGTTTTCTTAGACCGTTTCCGGCGAAAGGCTCCTAGGGTATGTAATTCGAAATGCTAAAAGCACGCTCAGATGTTGCAGTAGGGTCTGTAGATGCACACGAAGGTTTCGGATTTTTCAGGTGCCACGTGGCTGTGCCACCGTTGCCACTTTTGTGTTTTCTTAGACCGTTTCCGACGAAAGGCTCCTAGGGTATGTAATTCGAAACGCTAAAACCATACTCAAATGTTGCAGTGGGGTCTGCAGATGCGCACGAAGGTTTTGGATTTTTCAGGTGCCATGTGGCTGTGCCACCGTTGCCACTTTTGTGTTTTCTTAGACCGTTTCCGGCGAAAGGCTCCTGGGGTATGTAATTCGAAATGCTAAAACCATGCTCAAATGTTGCAGTGGGGTCTGTAGATGCGCACGGAGATTTCGGATTTTTCAGGTGCCACGTGGCTGTGCCACCGTTGCCACTTTTGTGTTTTCTTAGACCGTTTCCGGCGAAAGGCTCCTAGGGTATGTAATTCGAAACACTAAAACCATGCTCAAATGTTTCAGTGGGGTCTGTAGATGTGCACGAAGGTTTCAGATTTTTCAGCTGCCTAGTGGCTGTGCTGTTGCCACTTTCACATTTTCTTAGACCGTTTCCGGTGAAAGGCTCCTAGGGTATGTAATTCGAAATCCTAAAACCATGCTCAAATGTTGCAGTAGGGTCTGTAGGTGCGCACGAAGGTTTTGGATTTTTGGGGTGCCACGTGGCTGTGCTACCGTTGCCTCTTTCATGTTCTCTTAGACCATTTCCGGCGAAAGGCTCCTACAGTATGTATTTCAAAATGGTAAAACCATGCTCAAATGTTACAGTAGGGTCTGTAGATGTGCACAAAGATTTCGGATTGTTCAGGTGCCACGTGGCTGTGCCACCATTGCCACTTTCGTGTTTTCTTAGACCGTTTCCGGCGAAAGTCTCCTAGAGTATGTAATTCGAAACGCTAAAACCATGCTGAGATGTTGCAGTAGAGTCTGTAAATGCGTAGGAAGGTTTTGGATTTTTTGGGTGCTAAGTGGCTGTGTCACCGTTGCCACTTTTGTGTTTTCTTAGACTGTTTCCAGCGAAAGTCTCCTAGGGTAAGTAATTCGAAATGCTTAACACATGCTCAAATGTTGCAGTAAGGTCTGTAGATGCGTACAAAGGTTTCAGATTTTTCAGATGCCACGTGGCGGTGCCACCGTTTTTCTTTCGTGTTTTCTTAGATCATTTCCGGCGAAAAGCTCCCAGAGTATGTAATTTGAAATGCTAAATCTATGCTCAAAAGTTGCAGTAGGGTCTGTAGATGTGCACGAAGGTTTCGGATTTTTGGGGTGCCACCGTTGCCACTTTCATGTTTTCTTAGACCGTTTCCGGCGAAAGGCTCCCAGGGTACATGTATGTAATTCGAAACGCTAAAACCATGCCCAAATGTTGCAGTGAAGTCTGTAGGTGCGCACGAAGCTGTGTCACCTGTGCCACTCAATATGATTTTAGTGTGTCATATAATACATTTCTTCTTTGTATCAAGCATTCATACAAAGTCAAGGATGCAAATGCGGAGATACACTATAGTGTGCTTTGCACACAAGTGACACCATCTAGTTTTTCTACTCACTAACACACAGGGTATACAGAGTGTATACAGAGTCCATAATACCGGTGCACATCCCTTACTAGCTCAGAAATGGCTGAACCTGACGTCGCTCCGAGGAGTTCATGTAGCGTCGGAAGTGGACAGAAATCTATCAACAGGGAAGATTCAGATAGTGTCAAGGAGTTGTATGATAGTAGTATGTCTCGTATGTTTCATCTCTTATTTGCCGGACCACGGTGCCGGACCCCGGAAGTGACATCATGTCACGTGACCCAGTGGCGCCATGTTGTGTTGTCATGGTAACCCGCGTGAGCGGCCATCTTGTGACGTCATCTCCATAGCGATACGTGGTGTTAGTGCGCATACGCAGCTAGGGTGATACGTGTTTCCGTCGTCCATTTTGTATCCTGGAGGCCGCCATCTTGGTTTCTATGGTAGCACGTGGTTGCTATGTTACCCAAAGGCCTACAGCAAGACAGGAGTATGTTCGGAGGGTGTGTTGAATTGAATCGGAGTATCACGAATTACCACAAACAACCCGACAAGTTTTACTATTTCGAATTCTTTCAGAATTCTCTGCTTCTATCTATCTATGCAATAGTTTTGTCTATCTGACCATGTTCCTTTGTCCTGGAGTATACTCCAGTAGCGTAGAAGAGCATATTAACTGGAACAGCTTTGCTTATTGTTACTATATTTGGCTTTTTCTGGTCTATTCTTGTTAGTTTTGACCCTATTCCGAGTACTCTTGTTGTTTCATCTATCTAGATCAGTTATATAGATTATAACTAACCAATCAGATTGCTTGATTTTCCTTAATCTGTATGCAGAGTTATCTCCCTTATTACAACGAAGTCGTATCCGATTCGCATCACCTCTATATCCAATGGCCATATCCCTAGGCACCCCAATTTCGGCACCCCTTTTTGGAAAAAACATATGGTCTTCGGCATCCCCTTTTTGTCATATGTGCTTATGTGAAAAGGCACAGTCTGACACAATGTGTTCTAGCACATAGGCACATGCTGAATGTGTCGATATGTGCTTATATGTGCTTAAGTGAAAAGGCACAACGTGACACAATGTGCCCTAGCGCATAGGCACATACGGTATTTGAGGATACCTATGACCTGGTATTGTTTTATTCGAGAATACCTACTGGAGAATCCTATTTTTTGTCATATGTGCTTATGTGAAAAGGTACAATGTGACACAATGTGCTCTAGCACAAAGGCACATGCTGGATGTGCTGATATGTGCTTATATGTGCTTATGTGAAAAGGCACAATGTGACACAATAGGCCCTAGGCACATACGGGTATTTGAGGATACCTGGTATTGTATAGTTGGAGGATACCAGTTGTAGAAACTTTACATCCGGGTACTTCATGCTACATCAGGGTACTTCTGTTGGGAAAGGTATAAAAAGGGTGTTGGTACGAAAATAAACTCATTTGTGTCCTGACCGTCGTCGAGTGAAGACATGTTACCGATTCGTTGCATATACTGTTCCAAATTATTTTCTAGATCGGATAATGCTCGAATACACGAAAAGGACCATCGTCGGCTCCACTGTGTCCACTAAGTTGTTCGCCCAACCATACAATAGGAAGAGGCGTGAAGAACATAACTGTCCAAGAAGAACAGACGAGGAGAGAGATGCTGGAGATTTAATGACACACCAGAATAAAGTCCTTTTAGAATTTTTACGGGATACTGACAAAGAGGACATCGATGCCGTTCTACGCACTGCTGATGAAGATTTGATCACTTGTTTATGTAAATGTGCTACCAACATCCTCGAAGATAAGATACCACTGAATTTAGCTGAATTTGATGACCTGCGAAACTACGAACATGTATTGAAGCTGTTAACAGATGATGGAATTTCTACCGATATAAAAAGAAGTATATTACGAAAGAGTTGCTTTCTCTCGGCGCTTATCAACGAAGTCCTAGCTCTGAAAAGGGTATAAAAGGAGTGTTGGTGTGGAAATAAACTCATTTGTTCTACGACCACGAAAGAGTGAAGTCATGAAAGTCCACTGCTGCAGATATTGAGATAAAGAATTCTCCAGCAGCTTCACACGTAAGAGACATGAAGATGATTACTGTCCCATGAGGAAATCGGAAAAATCGAGCAACACTACAAGATTAAAGAGAAATTTAGATGCACTGCGAATCCTATCTGATGCGGAACGATATGAAGCCAAGACTATACTCAAGACGGCCAGTGATGATTTGATACAATGTATATGTGATTGTGCCTCAAACATCTTGAAGGGGGCCGTGCCTATAACCAAATCTGAGAGAGCTAAGCTGATTCCATACAAACACCAGACTTGGAGAATTGCCTTACCACAGATAGAACTATCTTTCAGGAAAAGAAGACGGATCATACAGAGAGGAGGATCTTTAGGAAAGTTAATGAAACCCATCATCAATGTTCTGGCCGATATCCTATAAAAGGGTCGTGCTCGTAAGAAACTTTTCATTTGTAATCTGACCTTCGAAGAGAGCGGACACAATGCAATCCAGTTGTGCACCAAAAAAATTGTTCAAGAGATTCGGACACCGATGAGTCGTCGGAACTATCAGAAGATATGGAATATGAAGAAGAAGACAAAGAGGAAGACGAAGAGGAAGAAGAAGACGTTTCTATGATGGGAACTATCGTCCAAAGTGCCTATGACAAATACCTAGACGATTTTGACAACCTCATGAACAAGTATATAGAAGATGGAATGGATAGAGAAGATGCAGTTGAAACAGCATATAGAGCACTTCAAAAGAATGTGAGAGAAGCCATTAGTGAGAAATACATTAATACCCTTGTGTACATTAGAAATTTTTGCAACGATTCAATTCACAAGGAAATTCAAGAAACTGCCAAGCGTCTTCGTGGAGAAGAGGATTTTGACTTCGAAGAATCCCAGAAATATGCTTTAGAAAAGCGAAGATTTCTGTTTGACAACCTTATGACAAACTACTCGTTCCGAGTAGATGATGATGATGAAGAAGACCAAGACGACGATTAGAAAAAAGTATAAAAGAAGTGTTGGAATAAAAATAAATTCATTTCCGTTTTGAACGTCGAAGAGTGAAGATGTCTGTGTCAACAACGGTACTCAGATTCAAAGATGACTTACATATACTGATCTTCAAGAATGATTCTGGATTAAAGCTGACTTCCCAAGAACTGGCTCAAGTGAATGGTGTGGTAAATGCAGCCAAGAGACAAAATCTAGACATGGATGCTGGTGGAAAGAAACAAAGATGTGTGGATACTGGCCGATCAGTAAACAAAAGAATAAAGACAGAACTGACTGATGCTTCCAATTCAAACAAAAAAGCAGTTATTAATCAAATTATGAAACAACACGAAGTTTCTACAGAAAAAAGAAAGATGTTTTCACTAAGAACGAAGTTACGAAGAAGCCTGAAGTTTTCTACTGTGAAAGAAGTTTCCACTAAGAACAAAGTTTCCACTGAAGACAAGTAAAAGATGCCGGCTCCCATAAAGAATGAAGTTACCACTACAAATGAAGATTTAAAGAGGACACAAACCAAGAATGATGTTTCCACTCAAATCACAAATGAAGTTACTACTAAGAATAATGTTCAGAAGACTGAAGTTGCCACTATGGAACAGTTAGAGAAAGAGGAACCCAAATATGCCAGCCAGGAAATTAAAGCAACCAACAGAGCCAAGTTACCAGCAATCAATGAGAGAATGTGTTTTATTAAGAACCTAGCCATGCAATGGGAAGAAGCTCCAACCCACAAGAAGATGAAATGGTTAGCCCATGCGAGAACTACAAAGACAAATGCCTTGAGAAATTGAATTGCATACTTGAATAAAAATGAAATGTTATATATACTGGTTATTATTTATCTACTACCCCAACAGAAGTACCTGGATGTAGCATGAAGTACCCGGATGTAAAGTTTCTACAACTGGTAGCCTTCAACAATACAATACCAGGTATCCTCAAATACCCGTATGTGCCTATGTGCTAGGGCATATTGTGTCACATTATGCCTTTTCACATAAGCACATATAAGCACATATCGGCACATCCGGCATGTGCCTTTGTGCTAGGGCACATTGTGTCACATTGTGCATTTTCACATAAGCACATATGACAAAAAGGGATTCTCCTGTAGGTATCTTCGAATAAAACAATACCAGGTCATAGGTATCCTCACATACCGTATGTGCCTATGTGCTAGGGCACATTGTGCCTTTTCACATAAGCACATATAAGCACATATCGACACATCCAGCATGTGCCTATGTGCTAGGGCTGTTATAGCTCCCATATTATATTGAGATTGATATATCCTTAGTTGATAATTATATGAGATAGATATGTTTTATTTCTGCATTTTCTGACTGGTCTGACTCATTTGCACTGAGTGACCTTTGTTTACATCTTTGTTACACTAATATATTTTGCATATAGCTGTTGATTGTTTAAGTAGGTCAGGGACCTTGTTTACTTGGATTGTGACAGAATCACCTGGAGACTGATAGAAACTGTTAGAATTTTCATCTTCTGGAACATTCTATCTGGTTACTATATAAAGGTTTGTCAACAGAATTCAAAAACTCATTTTGAGAAAGCCATTTCAGAAAGACTCACTTGAGTTGTTTCCATAGGAGATTATTATTGTTTCAGAACAGTGCATTTGTTATAGAAGCAGTGCTTCTTTGTGAATTTGGAAGATTGATTCCAAAAGAGAATTTTGAAGAGAATCTATTCGTCTTGGAAAAGAGAATTTATACTTTCTGTGAAACAGAATAATATTATTTTGTGAAAAGCCAGGATTCTACTGGATTATTTGGATATTACCTGTGGATACAATACTTCTTGGATTTTTACTCCATTTGAATTTTTCGGAGCATTTTAATATATTTTATTGGAGACTACTGAAATTTCTAAGTGAAAATTTTATTACAAATCTATGGGATACTGTTTCTGAGGAGACATTCTTGGATTTAATACTACCAGCTGGTAACTTTCTTCACAAGATTCTTCACCACTGGATTACTGGATTCTGTCAAACTGTATGTTGGGCTAATTCAGTAATTGATAAGTACCACTGTTTTTATTTTCTGTAAACCACTTAGTATGAACGATCTTTGTATCATTTTTTTTTATTTTAATTTTTTTAATTAAATTTCAGAATAGTTAAATTCATAGTTATTGTTGCTGATTCTCAGATTTCTTTCTGTTACCAATATCAATAATATTTCCATACGGTAACAGAAATGCTGGTTCTCGGATTATATAAATAATAATACTGAAATTTTCTAAAAAAAAGTTTAAATGTTTTGAAAGTGAGCCAAAATAATAATTGCAATATGCAAATAAAGTTTTCTCGTTATCTAATATTCAATCCCGGACGAGCCCCCAATTTCTGTTACCGAATGGAAATATTATTGATATTGGTAACAGAAAGAAATCTGAGAATCAGCAACAATAACTATGAATTTAACTATTCTGAAATTTAATTAAAAAAAAGAAAATAAAAAAAATGATACAAAGATTTTTTACACTAATTGGTTTACAGAAAATAAAAACAGTGGTACTTATCAATTATTGAATTAGTCCAAAATACAGTTTGACAGAATCCAGTAATCCAGTGGTGAAGAATCTTGTGAAGAAAGTTACCAGCTGGTAGTATTACATCCAAGAATGTCTCTTCAGAAACAGTATCCCATAGATTTGTAATAAAATTTTCACTTAGAAATTTCAGCAGTCTCCAATAAAATATATTAAAATGCTCCGAAAAATTCAAATGGAGTAAAAATCCAAGAAGTATTGGCGACACAGGTAATATCCAAATAATCCAGTAGAATCATGGCTTTTCACAAAATAATATGATTCTGTTTCACAGAAAGTATAAATTTTCTTTTCGAAGACGAATAGATTCTCTTCAAATTTCTCTTTTGGAATAAATCTTCCAAATTCACAAAGAAGCACTGCTTCAATAACAAATGCACTGTTCTGAAACAATAATAAATTCCTATGGAAACAACTCAAGTGAGTCTTTCTGAAATGGCTTTCTAAAGATGAGTTTTTGAATTCTGTTGACAAACCTTTATACAGTAACCAGATAGAATGTTCCAGAATATGAAAATTCTAACAGTTTCTATCAGTCTCCAGGTGATTCTGTCACAATCCAAGTAAACAAGGTCCCTGACCTACTTGAACAATCTACAACTATATGTACAATATATTAGTGTAACAAAGATGTAAACAAAGGTCACTCAGTGCAAATGAGTAAGACCAGTCAGAAAATGCAGAAATAAAACATATCTATCTCATATAATTATCAACTAAGGATATATCAATCTCAATATAATATGGGGGCTATAACAGCCCTAGCACATAGGCACATGCTGGATGTGTCGATATGTGCTTATATTTGCTTATGTGAAAAGGCACAATGTGCCCTAGCACATAGGCACATACGGTATTTGAGGATACCTATGACCTGGTATTGTTTTATTCGATGATACATACTGGAGAATCCCTTTTTGTCATATGTGCTTATGTGAAAATGCACAATGTGACACAATGTGCCCTAGCACAAAGGCACATGCCGGATGTGCCGATATGTGCTTATATGTGCTTATGTGCAAAGGCACAATGTGACACAATATGCCCTAGCACACAGGCACATACGGGTATTTGAGGGTACCTGGTATTGTATTGTTGAAGGTTCCCAGTTGTAGAAACTTTACATCCGGGAACTTCATGCTACATCCGGGTACTTCTGTTGGGGTAGTAGATAAATAACGACCAGTATATATAACATTTTATTTTTATTCAAGTATGCAATTCAATTTCTCAAGGCATTTGTCTTTGTAGTTCTCGCATGGGCTAACCATTTCATCTTCTTGTGGGTTGGAGCTTCTTCCCATTGCATGGCTAGGTTCTAAATAAAACACATTCTCTCATTGATTGCTGGTAACTTGGCTCTGTTGGTTGCTTTAATTTCCTGGCTGGCATATTTGGGTTCCTCTTTCCCCAGCTGTTCCATAGTGGCAACTTCAGTCTTCTGAACATTATTCTTAGTAGTAACTTCATTTGTGATTTGAGTGGAAACATCTTTCTTGGTTTGTGACCTCTTTAAATCTTCATTTGTAGTGGTAACTTCATTCTTTATGGGAGCTGGCATCTTTTACTTGTCTTCAGTGGAAACTTTGTTCTTAGTGGACACTTCTTTCAGAGTAGAAAACTTCAGGCTTCTTCGTAACTTCATTCTTAGTGAAAACATCTTTCTTTTTTCTGTAGAAACTTCGTGTTGTTTCATAATTTGATTAGTAACTGCTTTCTTGTTTGTATTGGAAGCATCAGTCAGTTCTTCTGCCTTTATTCTTTTGTTTACTGATCGGCCAGTATCCACACATCTTTGTTTCTTTCCACCAACATCCATGTCTAGATTTTGTCTCTTGGCTGCATTTACCACACCATTCACTTGAGCCAGTTCTTGGGAAGTCAGCTTTAATCCAGAATCATTCTTGAAGATCTGTATATGTAAGTCATCTTTGAATCTGAGCACCGTTGTTGACACAGACATCTTCACTCTTCGACGTTCAAAACGGAAATGAATTTATTTTTATACCAACACTTCTTTAGCGATGTGAAGTTAGTTACTTGTTTGACATTTTTTATTCCATCAAAACAAGAAAAATGGCACCTGCTGTAGGGTGGCACAAATGAAGACGAGTTGATTGACATGTTCCCCGTCCACATAAGGCCTTTCTTTATAGGGCAACCAAGGCCCTAAAAGTGACAATATCCCAGAAAACCTTCTAGATGGGCAAATCTGATCAAATAAATGGTGCTGTAGGGTGGCACAAATGAAGACGAGTTGATTGACATGTTGCCCGTCCGCATAAGGCCTTTCTTTATGGGGGAGCCAAGGCCCTAAAAGTGACAACCTCCCAGAAAACCTTCTAGATGGGCAAATCTGATCAAATAAATGGTTCTGTAGGGTGGCACAAATGAAGACGAGTTGATTGACATGTTGCCCGTCCACATAAGGCCTTTCTTTATGGGGCAACCAAGGCCCTAAAAGTGACAACCTCCCAGAAAACCTTCTAGATGGGCAAATCTGATCAAATAAATGGTGCTGTAGGGAGGCACAAATGAAGACGAGTTGACTGACATGTTTCCCTTCCACATAAGGCCTTTCTTTATGGGGCAACCAAGGCCCTAAAAGTGACAACCTCCCAGAAAACCTTCTAGATGGGCAAATCTGATCAAATAAATGGTGCTGTAGGGTTGCAGAAATGAAGACGAGTTGATTGACATGTTGCCCGTCCGCATACGGCCTTTCTTTATGGGGCAACCAAGGCCCTAAATGTGACAACCTCCCAGAAAACCTTCTAGATGGACAAATCTCATCAAATAAAAGGTGCTATAGGTTAACTCGAGTTTAAAGCAAGTGTATCGGCGATATTAACGCAAATTTATCCGCGAGGTTATCGCGACTTTATCCGCGTTGTTAGCGAGAGTTAATTCGCCTGGTTAACGCGAGTTTATCGCCAGTTTATCCGTGAGGTTAGCTCGAGTTTATCTGCGAGGCTAACGCGAGGTTAACGCAATCTTAACGCGAGTTTGACAGGAGTTTATCCGCGAGGTTGACGCGAGATTAACGTTATTTGACCCGCGAGGATAACGGATGTTAATCCGCACGGTTTTCGGGAGTTTGATACGAGGTTACCCACGAGTTTTACGGGAGTTGTGCGCGAGTTTAACGCAAGGTAACGCGAGTTTGACAGCAGTTTATCCGCTAGGCTATCGCGAGTTTGGAGCGAGTTTTTCCGTGAGGTTAACGTGGGTTTAACCGCGAATTTATCCGCAAAGTAAACGCGAGTTCATACGCGAGGTTAACGCGAGTTTAATGCGCATTTTACGCAAGTTAATCCACAAGGTTGACGCGAGATTAACGCTCGTGACCGTGTGGATAACCTCGCGTTAAACACGTGCTAACATCACGGATACTCTCGCATTAACCTCGCGTCAACCTCGCACTAAGAACGCGAATAAACTCCCGTTAAACTCGAATTCACCTCCCGGATGAACTCGCGTTAACCTCGAGTTAACCTCACTTTAAACTCGCGTAAACCCAGCGGATAAACTCGCGATTAAACTCGCGTTAGCTTCGCACATAAACCCGCGCTAATCCCGCGGATGAACACGAGCTAACCACGCGATTTAACTCGCATTAATCTTGCATTAATCCTGGGGGTAAACGCACGTTAACCTCGCGGATTAAGTAGCGTTAAACTTCCGTTAAACTCGCCTTAACATCGGGGATAAATTCGCGTTAAACTCGAGGGTAAACACACGCTAGCATCGCGGATTAACTCACTTTAAAGTTGCGTTACACTCAAGCTAACCTCGCGTTAACCTCACAGATAAACATGCATTAACCCCTCAGATTAATTCCCGTTGAACTCGAGTTAACCTTGATTTACATTCAGTATAACCTAGTGGTTAGACTCCCGTTAATCTCGCGGATAAACTCGTGTTAAGCTCGCGTTAGGGTCGCGCATAAACTCGTGCTCACCTCGTTAACCACGCGAATTAACTCTAGTTCATCTCGCGTTAACCGCGGCGATAAACTCGTGTAAAACTTACGAACAAACACAGGTTAAATTCGCGTTAACCTCGAGGATTAATTCGCGGATAAACTCGCAATAAAAACGCATGTAAACTAACGATAACCTCGTGTGTAAATTCGCGTTAACTTCGCCGATAAACTCGCGTTAAACTCGAGCTAACCTCGCGAATGAACTCGCATTAACGTCGCGCATAGATTCGCATAGATTCGCGCCAAACTCGCGTTAACCTCGTGAATAAACGAACGTTAAATTCGCGCTAATAACGCGAATAAACT
This sequence comes from Pictodentalium vernedei, assembly GCA_031216915.1. Taxonomy (NCBI): domain Eukaryota; kingdom Metazoa; phylum Mollusca; class Scaphopoda; order Dentaliida; family Dentaliidae; genus Pictodentalium; species Pictodentalium vernedei. The sequence continues at coordinate 304,467,270 of CM062290.1, read as the reverse complement.
CGCGATAATCTTTCGTACAGACTCGCATTAATACCGCGGATAAAGTCGCGTTAATCTGGCGGAAAAACTGTCGCGCATAAACTCGTGCTGACCGCGCCGATAAACACAAGTTAACCTCGCGGATTAACTCGCGTTAAACTCGCGTAAAGATCGCGTTAATCTCGCTGACAAACTTACGTTAAGCTCGTGGATGAATACGCGCCAAATCGCGTTAACTTCGCGCATAAACGCCCGTTAAACTGGAATTAACCTCGCAGATAAATTCGTAGTAACCTCGCGAATAAACTCACGTTAATCTCGCGTTGACATCGCGGCTATACTCTCGCCAAACAACGTGGATAAACTCGCGATAACCTTGCAAATAAACTCGCGTTGACATCGTCGATAAACTCGCGTTAAACTCAAATTAACCTCGCGGATAAACTCGTGTTAATCTCGCGTCAACCTTGCGGATAAACTCGCGTTAAACACGCACTGACCTCACGGATAATCTCGCGTCAAACTCGCGCTAACAATGCGGATAAACTCCTGTTAAACTGTTAAACTCGAGTTTATCTCACGGATGAACTCGTGTTAAACTCGAGTTAACCTCGCGTTAAACTCGCGTTAACCTAGCGGTTAGACTCGAGTTAGTCTCCCGGATAAAGTTGCGTTAAGCTCGCGTTAGCGTCGCGCATAAACTCGCGCTAGTCCCGTGGATAAACACGCGTTAACGAATTAACTCGCGTTTATTTCCCGTTAACCTCGGGAATCAACTCTTGCTAAACGTGCGGACAAACATATAAACTCGCGTTGGACTCGAGTTAACCTCGGGGATAACCTCATGTTAACCTCATGAAAAACTCGTGATAATATCGCGGATAAACTTGCGATTACCTTGTGCATAAATTCGCATATCCTGGATAAACACGCGTTAAACTCGTGATAACCTCATGGATAAACTCGCGTTAACCTTGCGGGTTAACTCTTGCTAACAACGCAGCTAAACTCGCGATAACCTCGCGGACAAATTTACGTTAAACTCAAGTTAACCTCGCGTTGTTCTCGGGCTAACAACGCGGATAAACTCGCGATAACCCCCCTCATAAACTTGCGTTAACATCTCCGATAAACTCGCGAAAAACTCAAGTTAACTTCGTGGTGGATAAACGCGTGTTAACCTCGCGGATAAACTCGCGCCAAACGCGTGTTAACCTCGCGGAAAAAACACGCGTTAAACTTGGGTTAACTTCGCGCATCATCTCGCGTTATCGTCGCGGATAAACTCGCGTTCAACTCGACTAAACGCAGCGGATAAACTCGCGTTAAACTGGCATTACCCTTACGGATAGATTCGCATTAACATCGCGAACAAACTCCCGTTAAACTCGCGTTCTTTACACGGATAAACTCGCGTTAACCACGAGTTGCGTTGAACTCGCGGACGGATAAACTCGCGCTAAACTCGAGTTAACCTCCCAAATAAACTGGGTTTAAAGTCGCGTTAACCTTGCTGATTAACTCGCGGATACACTCGCATTAACATCGGGGATAAAGTCGCTTTAAGCTCACGGATTACCTCGCGTTAAATTTGCGGATCAACTCGCGATGACCTCGCGGATAAACTCGCCTCATACTCGCGTAACATCGCGTTTAACTCGCGCTAACAAAGCGGATAAATTCGCGATAACGTCGCATATCAACTCATGTTAACATCGCCAATAAACACGCGCCAATGTCGCGTTAACCTCGTGGACGGTCTCGTATTAACCGCGTGTTAACATCGCCGATAAATGCGCGTTAAACTCGAGTTAACCTCCCGGATAAACTCACGCCAAATAATATCCTTGCGCATAAACTCGCATTACTATTCCGGATAAACTAGCGTTAAACGCGCGCAAACCTCACGGAAAAAAAACCCGCGTTAATCTCGAGTTAACATCGCGGGTTAACTCGCGCTAGCAACGCGCATAAACTCGCGATAACCTCGAGGAAAAATTCGCGTTAAACTCGAGTTAACCTCGCGTTTTACTCGCGCTAACAACGTGGATAAACTTGTAATAACCTCGTGCATAACCTCGCGTTAACATCGATAAACGCGTGTAAAACACGAGGTAACCTCGCGGATAAACTCGTGATAACCTCGCGTATGAACTCGCGCCAAACTCGCGTTTTCTTCGCAGATAAACTCGTGATAACCTCGCGTTAACATTGCCGATAAATTTGCTTTAAACTCATGTCAACCTCGCGTATAAACTGGCGTTAACCTCACGGATATACTACCGCCAAACTCGCGGACGACCACGCATTAAATTCGCGTTAAACTCGCGTTAACATCGCGGATAAACTCGCGTTTAACTCAATTAAACTAGCGTCAAACTGGCGTTAACCTTGCGAATAGACTCGCGTTAATCTCGCGAACAGACTCCTATTAAACATGTATTAATCTCGCGGATAAACTCCAGTTAACCACGAGTATTACCTCGCATTGGACACAGCACGCGTTAAACACGCGTTAAACAAGCGTTAAACACGCGTTAATCACGTGGATATCCTTGCTGATGAACTTGCGGATAAACTCTCGTTAACCGCACGGATAAACACGCCTTTACATCGCGGATTAACTCGGGGAGTCAATCTGCTGGGTTAACGCAAGTTATCCGCTATGTCAATAGGGGCAATATGTCAATCAACTCGTCTTCATCTGTGCCACCCTACAGCACTATCTATTTTAGGGCCTTGGTTGCCCCATAAAGAAAGGCCTTATGTGGACGGGCAACATGTCAGTCAACTCGTCTTCATTTGTGCCACCCTACACCACCATTTATTGTTTCAGATTTGCCCATCTAGAAGGTTTTCAGGGAGGTTGTCACTTTTAGGGCCTTGGTTGTCCCATAAAGAAAGGCCTTGTGCGGACGGGCAACATGTCAATCAACTCGTCTTCATTTCTGCCACCCTACAGAACCATTTATTTGATCAGATTTGCCCATCTAGAAGGTTATCTGGGAGGTTGTCACTTTTACGGCCTTGGTTGCCCCTTAAAGAAAGGCCTTATGTGGACGGGCAACATGTCAATCAACTCGTCTTCATTTCTGCCACCCTACAGCACCATTTATTTGATCATATTTGCCCATCTAGAAGGTTTTCTGGGAGGTTGTCACTTTTAGGGCCTTGGTTGCCCCATAAAGAAAGGCCTTATGTGGACGGGCAACATGTCAATCAACTCATCTTTATTTGTGCCACCTTACACCACCATTTATTTGTTCAGATTTGCCCATCTAGAAGGTTTTCTTGGAGGTTGTCACTTTTAGGGCCTTGGTTGTCCCATAAAAAGGCCTTATGCGGACGGGCAACATGTCAATCAACTCGTCTTCATTTGTGCCACCCTACAGCACCATTTATTTGATCAGATTTGCCCATCTAGAAGGTTTTCTGGGAGGTTGTCACTTTTACGGCCTTGGTTGCCCCATAAAGAAAGGCCTTATGTGGACGGGCAACATGTCAATCAACTCGTCTTCATTTGTGCCACCCTACAGCACCATTTATTTGATCAGATTTGACCATCTAGAAGGTTTTCTGGGAGGTTGTCACTTTTACGGCCTTGGTTGCCCCATAAGGAAAGGCCTTATGTGGACGGGGAACATGTCAATCAACTCGTCTTCATTTGTGCCACCCTACAGCACCATTTATTTGATCAGATTTGACCATCTAGAAGGTTTTCTGGAAGTTGTCACTTTTAGGGCCTTGGTTGCCCCATAAAGAAAGGCCTTATGTGGACGGGCAACATGTCAATCAACTCGTCTTCATTTGTCCCACCCTACAGCACCATTTATTTGATCATATTTGCCCATCTAGAAGGTTTTCTGGGAGGTTGTCACTTTAGGGCCTTGGTTGCCCCATAAAGAAAGGCCCTATGTGGACGGGCAACATGTCAATCAACTCGTCTTCATTTGTGCCACCCCACAGCAGGTGCCATTTTTTCTGTTTTGATGGAATAAAAAATGTCAAAATGTCAAAATGTGAAATAAGTAACTAACTTCACATCGCTCACTTCTTTTATACTTTTTTCTAATCGTCGTCTTCGTCTTCTTCATCATCATCATCTACTCGGAACGAGTAGTTTGTCATAAGGTTGTCGAACAGAAATCTTCGCTTTTCCAAGGCATATTTCTGGGATTCTTCGAAGTCAAAATCCTCTTCTTCACGAAGACGCATGGCAGTTTCTTGAATTTCCTTGTGAATTAAATCGTTGCAAAAATTTCTAATGTACACAAGGATATTAATTTATGTCTCACTAATGGCTTCTCTGACATTCTTTTGAAGTGCTCTATATGCTGTTTCAACTGCATCTTCTCTATCCATTCCATCTTCTATATACTTGTTCATGAGGTTGTCAAAATCGTCTTGGTATTTGTCATAGGCACTTTGGACGATAGTTCCCATCATAGAAACGTCTTCTTCTTCCTCTTCGTCTTCCTCTTCGTCTTCCTCTTCGTCTTCTTCTTCATATTCCATATCTTCTGATAGTTCCGACGACTCATCGTTGTCCGAATCTCTTGAACAATTTTTTTGGTGCACAACTGGATTGCATTGTGTCCGCTCTCTTCGAAGGTCAGATTACAAATGAAAAGTTTCTTACGAGCACGACCCTTTTATAGGATATCGGACAGAACATTGATGATGGGTTTCATTAACTTTCCTAAAGATCCTCCTCTCTGTATGATCCGTCTTCTTTTCCTAAAAGATAGTTCTATCTGTGGTAAGGCAATTCTCCAAGTCTGGTGTTTGTATGGAATCAGCTTAGCTCTCTCAGATTTGGTTATAGGCACTGCCCCCTTCAAGATGTTTGAGGCACAATCACATATACATTGTATCAAATCATCACTGGCCGTCTTGAGTATAGTCTTGGCTTCATATCGTTCCGCATAAGATAGGATTCGCAGTGCATCTAAATTTCTCTTTAATCTTGTAGTGTTGCTCGATTTTTCCGATTTCCTCGTGGGACAGTAATCATCTTCATGTCTCTTAGGTGTGAAGCTGCTGGAGAATTCTTTATCTCAATATCTGCAGCAGTGGACTTTCATGACTTCACTCTTTCGTGGTCGTAGAACAAATGAGTTTATTTCCACACCAGCACTCCTTTTATACCCTTTTCAGAGCTAGGACTTGGTTGATAAGCGCCGAGAGAAAGCAACTCTTTCGTAATATACTTTTTTTTATATCGGTAGAAATTCCATCATCTGTTAACAGCTTCAATACATGTTCGTAGTTTCGCAGGTCATCAAATTCAGCTAAATTCAGTGGTATCTTATCTTCGAGGATGTTGGTAGCACATTTACATAAACAGGTGATCAAATCTTCATCAGCAGTGCGTAGAACGGCATCGATGTCCTCTTTGTCAGCATCCCGTAAAAATTCTAAAAGGACTTTATTCTGGTGTGTCATTAAATCTCCAGCATCTCTCTCCTCGTCTGCTCTTCTTGGACAGTTATGTTCTTCATGCCTCTTCCTATTGTATGGTTGGGCGAACAACTTAGTACAATATCTACAGTGGAGCCGACGATGGTCCTTTTCGTGTCTTCGAGCATTATCCGATCTAGAAAATAATTTGGAACAGTATCTGCAACGAATCGGTAACATGTCTTCACTCGACGACGGTCAGGACACAAATGAGTCTATTTTCGTACCAACACCCTTTTTATACCTTTCCCAACAGAAGTACCCTGTTGTAGCATGAAGTACCCGGATGTAAAGTTTCTACAACTGGTATCCTCCAACAATACAATGCCAGGTATCCTCAAATACCCGTATGTGCCTAGGGCCTATTGTGTCACATTGTGCCTTTTCACATAAGCACATATAAGCACATGTCAGCACATCCAGCATGTGCCTTTGTGCTAGGGCACATTGTGTCACCTTGTGCCTTTTCACATAAGCACATATGACAAAAAGGGATTCTCCAGTAGGTATTCTCGAATAAAACAATACCAGGTCATAGGTATCCTCAAATACCGTATGTGCCTATGTGCTAGGGCACATTGTGTCACATTGTGCGTTTTCACTTAAGCACATATAAGCACATACCGACACATCCAGCATGTGCCTATGTGCTAGGACACATTGTGTTAGATTGTGCCTTATCACATAAGCACAAATGGCAAAAAGGGGATGCCGAAGACCATATGTTTTTTTCCAAAAAGGGGTGCCGAAATTGGGGTGCCTTGGGATATGGCCATTGGATATAGAGGTGATGAGAATCGGATAGGACTTTATTGTAATAAGGGAGATAACTCTGCATACAGATTAAGGAAAATCAAGCAATCTGATTGGTTAGTTATAATCTATATAACTGACCTAGATAGATGAAACAACAAGAGTACTCGGAATAGGGTCAAAACTAACAAGAATAGACCAGAAAAGCCAAATATAGTAACAATAAGCAAAGCTGTTCCAGTTAATATGCTCTTCTACGCTACTGGAGTATACTCCAGGACAAAGGAACATGGTCAGGTAGACAAAACTATTGCATAGATAGATAGAAGCAGAGAATTCTGAAAGAATTCGAAATAGTAAAACTTGTCGGGTTTGTGGTAATTCGTGATACTCCGACTCAATACAACACACCCTCCGAACATACTCCTGTCTTGCTGTAGGCCTTTGGGTAACATAGCAACCACGTGCTACCATAGAAACCAAGATGGCGGCCTCCAGGATACAAAATGGACGACGGAAACACGTATCACCCTAGCTGCGTATGCGCACTAACACCACGTATCACTATGGAGATGACGTCACAAGATGGCCGCTCACGCGGGTTACCATGACAACACAACATGGCGCCACTGGGTCACGTGACATGATGTCACTTCCGGGGTCCGGCACCGTGGTCCGGCAAATAAGAGATGAAACATACGCGACATACTACTATCATACAACTCCTTGACACTATGTAAATCTTCCCTGTTGATAGATTTCTGTCCACTTCCGACGCTACATGAACTCCTCGGAGCGACGTCAGGTTCAGCCATTTCTGAGCTAGTGAGGGATGTGCACCGGTATTATGGACTCTGTATACACTCTGTATACCCTGTGTGTTAGTGAGTAGAAAAAAAATGGATTCACACAAATCCATGTCCTCACGTTCGCAAACGTTGGAATGCTGGTTTCGGAAAATTGATCGAAATTCGCTCTAACACCATCAGTATAAATGCTATAAAACAAATTCCTCGAAGCGGATTTTTGCGGGTTTTGGATACGTTCTTCGGGAGACATTCTCTTCAAAATGACACAAAAATCAGCTTGTCCCAATTTTTTTTTCCGGGTACGACCACTTTACTTGGTTCAACGCCTGCACTAGTAGAACTGTTGTACAAAAGACGTGACCAAACAGTCAGCGAACCAAATCACAAAGTCCACCAAACCGCGCGAAGGTCATGCTACACCAGAGAACAAACGTTCAAGTACCGGGCAACTTTCAGAAAAAACAAAGACTGCTACTTCAACTCACACATTGGACCAAACGAAGACTGAAATTCAAAATGTAGATCAAATGGATAGTGGAGCTCACGAGATGGGCCATTCGCCCCCAACGAAGTCGAGCTTCCGGTGTCAAAGGCCAAGCAGCTTGCTATTAAAAATCGAACAAATAAAACGGGAGGACACACGCCGAAAAAAAACTCATTCAGCAGTCAAAGAAAAAAGTAAAGTTAAATATGTTTCAAAACCACCTAAAACCAAGACGCCGCCAATCATCAGACGGTTTTCCACCATTTCGGGAAGAAAGGATAGAAGATCAACGAAATACGCACCGTTCAAAGATGTCTTTGGCGATAACGCTTTCCTGGACGATTGAGTTTGTACAAGTTGAAGTTTTTATGTTTTAATATGCATAATGTAACTGGCAGTGATGAAACGAAAGGAATTGGATATCATGTATTCTTATGTTATTTGTTAACTAGTCTACCCAACATCCACCACTGGTCCTCAAACACTGGTGCCCCAAGTCTTGGTCCCCACTAGTCCCCAAACCCTCGTCCCCACTAGTCTCCAAAATATGGTCTTTGCTAGTCCCCAAATTCTCATATGTGTGCATGTGCTGCATGTTTTGTGAGCACATTTTGCATGTGCTCATGTTCTATTCACACATTGTATACAATCACATCTCATTGTAGCAGTGATGAATTGAGCAGCGGTGATGACGGCGGTTGCACTGGCCGTGAGTGTAAACGGCAACATCGTTGGTAACAAAAGCTTTAGCACTGAGTTAAGACGGTGGTTAAACAATATTTCTGACACAGGTCCCCAAACATTAGTCACCACTAGTCCCCACACCCTGATCGCCCACTAGTCCCCAAAGCGCATATCAAGTCATAGAGACGTTGGCCACAGTTGTTGTCCACTGTACATTCCGACATAACGTTATTCTGGTCAGGGGGGTCGGGCATCTTGTATGGAGAGGGGGGGGGATGATATGGTAATGGCGGTATATATCCATGCTGGTATACTATTAGCCCTTGGGCCTTCATAATATACTATGACTGGCAAGGTAGTATAGAATGCCCGACCAGGCAGTATTGTTCTTAGTTGTTTAGAGTGGCAGTACAGGATGAATGGTCTGTTGTCTATTACGCCTTAGTACTATTAACCTATCGAATCCTTTGTATTATCTTATGGCTGGTATTGGTAGTTCGTAATGCTAGGTGAGGAGGTATAAAAATCGTTTGTTTAGAACGGGGACATAGGATGCACGGTATATATCCCAGTATGTCCCCTGCTAGTCCTCGGTATTATCCAACCGATTGCTTTGTATTATTATGACTGGTATAGGTAGTACGCTATAGCAGGTGAAGCGGTATCGTGGGATGGGGTGGGGTGGGAGTAATGCCTGGTGGTATAGAACGGCAGTATAGTATGGGCGATACATACCTCTGTGCACCCCCCCCCCCCCCCCGAAAGCCATTGGTACTACTAATTGACTTAATGCTTTGTGTCATCCCATGACTGGTATAGGCAATATGTAATGCAGGGCCAGGCGGTTTTGTGGGGTGGGGTGGAGGTAATACCTAATGTGGTAGTATAGAATGAACGCGTTGTACCCCTACAGATCCCATGCTAGGCCTTAGTACTATTAATCCGCCTAATGCTAGATGTCATCCTATGACTGGTATAGGTGGTATGTAATGCTAGGTCAAGCGGTATTATGGGTAGGGGTAATGCCTGGTAGTTTAGAAGGGTAGTATAGAATGGACGGTATATACTCCTGTATGTCCTGTTAGTGATTGTTACTATTAACCAACCGATTGCTTTGTTTTATTGCATGGCTGGTATAGGTAGTACTCTGGTAGATCAAGTAGTATTATGGGGTGGGGGTAATGCTTGGTAGTTTATAACGGTATAGCATAGGCAGTATATACCCCTGTAGGTCTCTTGTTAGCCCTTGGTACTACTAATCCACCAGTTGCTTCATATTATCAAGCGGTATTGTGGGGTGGGATTAATGGCTGGTGGTACAGAACGGCAGCAGAGTATGGTTGGTATATGCCCCTGTAGGTCCCGTCTTAATCATTGATGGGGTTAACCGACCGAATACTTTGTATCATCATATTACTGGTAAGGTGGTACGTAATGTCAGTAGTTCCAACCCCATTCCAAGTACTCTTGTTCTTGTTTCATTTATCCAAATCATCCAATTAGCTCACTTTACAGAAGCTGATTAACCAATCATATTGCTTCATTTCCCGTAATTTATACCTATCCATACAAAGTTATATCCCCTGTGTATAACAAAAGCTTATATCATTACTAGACCCATGAATCTATTGAGTAGTTACTTATACTGCTCGAACGACTCGAATCTTATCGAGCAAATGAGCTATCGAGCAATTGCTCGTTCGATTGACTCGCACGTACGACTCTTAGCATCATTTCGGTATTTCGGTATCTGGGGATACCTATGGCCTGGTATTGCATTATTTGAGGATACATTTCGAGGATACCTTTCATAGGATACTTATCTGAGGATACTAATACCTGTTTGGCCTAGCCTTCTTGCCACCGCAAGATAACTATTCTAAATTTCCCTTTTAAGCTATCGAGCAGTTACAGAAAAGTCATTGCTCAAACAAGCCGAAGCCCATCCAGCAAATGAGCTTTAGAGCAATTGCTCGATCGATTAACTCCACATACTGCTGGAACGACTCGAAGTTTTCCAAAAAGGTATTCCATGGAACGTGGGTAGCTGTAGAATCCCTTTTTGGTCGGATAGGCACATGTGACCAAAAAGGGATTCTACAGCCACGCACATTCCATGGAATCCCTTTTTGGAAAAACGTCTGAAATGAGGCCAAGAGTCGTATATGCGAGTCACTCGAGCGAGCAATTGCTCGATGAGATTCGAGTCGTTCGAGAAAACTAAGACAGTTAGCAAGCCTGCAGTAGTGCTAAATGTCAGTAGTAATGCTGAAAGGATAGTAAAAGACTATAGTATTAGGAGACAGCAGAGACAGACAGCATAGGACATGCTGGAAGCCAATGGTAAGACTACCCGTATACGAGCTGTATGCAAGTTGTTTTGAAACTTGGAAAGCCACTTACAGAATCACACTTGAGGAATCATTTTTGGGGAAATGTCGGGGCTATAAAATCCCTTTTTGGTCGTATGAGGCCACGAGCAATATGTGCGAGTCACTCGTTCGAGCAACTACTTGATAGCACATTTGCTCGATGGACTTCGAGTCGTTCGAGAAGAATGTGGAGTCGCTCGATCGAGCAATTGCTCTAAAGCTCATTTGCTCGATGGGCTTCCAGTCGTTCGAGCAATGCTCGATTGATTATAAGGGGAATTTGGAATAGGTATGTCTTAGGGTGGCCAAGAAGACTGGACCAAACAGGTAATTGTATTCTCACATAAGTATCCTATAAAAGGTATGCTCGAAGGGTATCCTCAAATGATACAATACCAGGCCATAGGTATCCTCAAATACCGAAATGAGGCTACGAGTCGTATGTGCGAGTCACTCAAACGAGCAATTGCTAGATAGCTCATTTGCTCGATGGGATTCGAGTCGTTCGAGCATTATCAGTAACTATTCGGTAGACTCATGGATTCAGTAATGATATAAGCTTTTGTTATACACTAGGGAGACAACTTTGTATGGATATGTATAAATTGCGAGAAATGAAGCAATATCATTGGCTCATCAGCTTCCGTAAAGTGAACTGATTAGATGATCTGGATAAATGAAACAAGAACAAGTGTACTTGGAATGGGTTGGAACTACTGACATTACGTACCACCTTACCAATAATACGACGATACAGAGTATTTGGTAGGTTAATACCATTCATTAATGGTTAAGATGTGACCTACAGGGGCATATACCAACCATTCTCTGCAACCGTTCTGTACTACCAGGCATTAAAACCCACCCCCACAATACCGCTTGATAATATGAAGCATCTGGTGGATTAGTAGTACCAAGGGCTAACAATGGTATATACAGCCTATGCTATACTGCCGTTACATACTACCAAGCGGTACCCCTACCCCATAATACCACTTGACCTACCATGACGTACTACCGATACCAGTCATATAATAAAACAAACCAATCGGTTAGTTAATAGTACCAGGCACTAACAGGGGGCCTAGATGTGTATATACCGCCCAGACTTTACTACCTTTCTAAACTACCAGGCATTACCCCTACCCACAATACCCCTTATGCCTATGACTCGTCCCTTATTACCGGTCATTTGCCGGTGCAGCTAGTGTTAAATTCCATAGGAACCGGACTTTTTATAGTACGTATGAATCGTCCCTTATTACCCGGACTTTTGCCGGTGCAACTAGTGTTATATTCCCATAGGAATCGGACTTTTAGCGGTGCAACTTTTGCCGGTGCAAAAGTACGGCTCCACCCAGCTAGGGGCTTACAGGTGTATATACTGCCCATTCTATACCACCTTTCTAAAATGCCAGGCATTACCCCCCTCACCCGTAATACCGTTTGACCTAGCACTGCATACCACCCATACCAGTCATAGGATGACATCAAGCATTAGGTGGATTAATAGTACTAATGGCTAACATGGGATCTGTAGGGGTACAACGCGTACATCCTATACTTCCACATTAGGCGATCATGCATTACCTCCACCCCCACCCTCACAAAACCGTTTGGCCCAGCATTACATATTACCTATACCAGTCATGGGATGACACAAAGCTTTAAGTCGATTAATAGTACCAATGGCTTTCGGGGGGGGGGGGGGGGGCACAGAGGTATATATCGCCAATACTATACTGCCGTTCTATACTACCAGGCATTACCCCACCCCATCCCACAATACCACTTGACCTGCCCTAATTTACTACCTAAACCAGGCATAATAATACAAAGCAATCGGTGGATTAATAAAACCGAGAACTAACAGGGGACCTGCAGGGATATATACCGTGAATCCTATGCTCCCGTTCTAAGCAACGGTTAAAATACCGCCTGACCAAGTATTACGAACTACCAATACCATCCATAAGATAATACAAAGGATTCGGTAGGTTAATAGGACTAAGGCGTAATAATTCATCCTATACTGCCAATCTAAACAACTAAGTATAACACTGCCTGGTCGGGCATTCTATACTACCTTGCCAGCCATAGGATATTATGAAGGCCCAAGGGCTAACAGTATACCAGCATGGATATATATACCGCCACTAACATATCACCACCCCTCCTCTCCTCATCATACAAGAATCCCGACATCCCCTGATCCAAATAACGTTATGTCGGAATGCACAGTGGACAAAAACTGTGGTCAACGTCTCTTTGACGTCGCGTGCGCATCATGACGCCACGACATAAATAGCAACATCAACTGTTTCGCGGGGAAAGCTTTCAAGAGAAATCTCACCCTTCACCATCATTTTTTTAGCACATACCCATACTATATACCCATTGCCCCATGCGTACGTAAATCACTATACATACCATAGCATACTATACATCTATACATGCAGTAGCTACCCCATTTGCCTGATCTAGCTGTGAGGAGCCGCGGTTTGCACTGGAAAAAGCTGCACCGGTAAAGGTCCGGTTCCTATGGGAATTTGACACTAGCTGCACCGGAAAAAGTCCAGGTAATAAGGGACGATTCATACGTGCTATAAAAAGTCTGGTTCCTATGGAATTTATCACTAGCTGCACCGGTCAAAGTCCGGGTAATAAGAGACGATTCATACGTACTATATTACTTATAAAGTTTATCGCAATTTGAAAGTCAAGCAGAATTTTGTCATGGCCCGTCGACGGTCCGTTTGTCCGTCTGCGCGTTAACACGTCCCAGGTTGCAGGTCGTCTTTATGTGTCGATTTTACGAAAATTCTCTGGTACTCTTGTTATGACCGTGTGACGAGAACGAGTGTTTTGGGGTTGATTCGAAATGGTTGACCACCATACAGATTATGTCACAGTACCATAGCATAACAAATTTACCATGGTACCTTGGACGTACCAGGGTATAATATGGTACGCCATGATATTATTTATTTATTTATTTATTTATTTATTTATTTATTTATTTATTTATTTATTTATTGGTATTTAAAGTCACATTTCTGCACAATGGCTAATCATGACCACATATCATGGAATACGGTGGTACACCGCGATATAGTATAATCCATTGTTTTATTCTCAAGGACATGGCGAGAACAAAGAAAACTCTTGTGGAGATACAGGCACTATTATCGTGGTACTCACAACATGGGACGACACCCCCCCCCCCCCGCTCTGTCACACACACAAGTTTGAGGCTCACTCTCTGTTTCTCCGTCTGTCTGTCTTTCTGTCTCTCTGCCCCCCCCCCCCCTCTCTCCTTGTCTGCACAACGTTGACGAGTCAGTTGCTGTGAACATATAAAATCGCGAAAAAACACGCAATCGTCGTAGAACCAAATCCATAGTCTGGTTCTTCGACTGGACTTGGTTGAAGTTCGTTTATTCCGCCACTTACTTCGGACCGAGAATGGATTATTCATTTTTTTTATTAATTTATTGGTGTTTAAGGTCACATATTTCTGCACATTGGCTAACCACGACCACATATCATGGATTACTGTGCTACACTGCGGTATAGTACCATACAATATCATCGTTTGGTATTATTGGGGCGGGTGGGGGAGGGAGGGGTCCCTAATCCATTGTTATATCCTCGAAGACATGGCGAGAACAATGAAAAATCTCCACACACACAAGTTTCAGGTGTTTTCTCTGTCTCTCTGTCTCCGTCTCTGTCTCTCTCTTGCTTTAACCCTCTGCACACTGATGTTGAAATATCAAAATTTCAAGCTGCAACTTTTCCCCACAATGCAACTTGATATTTAATCAGTTCAATTTTGTTTGACAGAGCTCATTGAGCGCTGTCAAACAAGATTGAATTGGTTAAAGTTATACTTGCATTATGGGAAAAATTTGTTGCTTGAAATTTAATTATTTTGACATCAGAGTGCAAAGGCTTAATAAATCATTACAATATGTACGACAAGTGGGTATAAGAAGAGGCCAGCACGAGTTCCAGAATCTGGCTTAAAAACCTTAGATGCACACATATACATTCTGGGTGACAAGACTCCGGGTAGGTATTCTCAGTCGGGTATTCTTTCGGGCGGGGGGGAGAGGCTATTTCGGTTTGAAGTTTTCAGTGGAATTCTCGGTGGATAATATACTTGGGGATATTCTCTCGGGAGAAGGGTACTGTGCGGATAAAGGGTGGGGGGGGGGGGGCTACTATCCGAGGGTTCTGCTTTGGAGGTGGGGTGGGGTGAGGGCACGACTTTGTATACATATATATGGCATCATTGCACTACACGATTGGGCACAATACAGACCATGTCATAGTTCAATGGTGTAACAAACTTTACCATGGTATATCTGGAACGTAAAGTGACATATTACGATACGCCATGATACCGTTGATGACCGTGGCACACCGTCGTTTTCTATCACGCAATAACATGATTCAGTGCTATGGTACACCATAGTTTAGTATAATAAATCTTCGGTTCATCATGCTTTTACTTTGGGTACCATGATGTTTAATCTATAGCCGTTGTATATTACGGTATAACACGACTGGTTGAAATTCACTGACTTACTTGCAAGATCAGTGTCTGGAATACTTTTTTGCGAAATAACGCAAAGTTATTGCGAAATAACGCAATAACTTTTGCGAAATAACGCAATAACTTTTGCGAAATAACGCAAAAGTTATTGCGAAATAACGCAAAGTTATTGCGAAATAACGCAATACTTTTGCGAAATAACGCAATACTTTTGCGAAATAACGCAATACTTTTGCGAAATAACGCAATAACTTTTGCGAAATAACGCAATACTTTTGCGAAATAACGCAAAGTTATTGCGAAATAACGCAATACTTTTGCGAAATAACGCAATACTTTTGCGAAATAACGCAAAGTTATTGCGAAATAACGCAATACCTTTGCGAAATAATGCAATACTTTTGCGAAATAACGCAAACATTATTGCGTTATTTCGCAAAAGTATTGCGTTATTTCGCAATAACTTTGCGTTATTTCGCAAAAGTATTGCGTTATTTCGCAAAAGTTATTGCGTTATTTCGCAAAAGTATTGCGTTATTTCGCAAAAGTATTGCGTTATTTCGCAAAAGTTATTGCGTTATTTCGCAAAGTTATTGCGTTATTTCGCAAAGTTATTGCGTTATTTCGCAAAATTATTGCGTTATTTCGCAATAACTTTGCGTTATTTCGCAAAAGTATTGCGTTATTTCGCAAAAGTTATTGCGTTATTTCGCAAAGTTATTGCGTTATTTCGCAAAAAAAAATATTCCAGACCCCATCTTGTACCGATCTTGTAGTCAGTCAGTGAATTTCAACCAGTGGTGTTATACCTTAAAATACAACGGCTATACATTAAACACCATGGTATCCAAAGTAAAAGCATGATAAAGCGAAGTGTATAATACTAAACTATGGTGTACCTAATAGTACTAAATCATGTTATTGCATGGTACTATACGACGGTGTGCCACGGTAATCCATGGTGCCATGGCGTATCGTAATACGCCACTGTATGTTCCAGGTATACCATGGTAAAGTTTGTTTACTCCAACATGATCTGTATGGTGGTAAATCATGTAGCGCAGTGGTGCTGTACATATGTATACAAGATGGTGCCCCCCCCACCCCACCCCACCTCCAAAGTATAGCCCCCAGATAGCGGCTCTCTTCCTTCCAGAGAGTCCCCCGCGCAGTACCCGCCCCCAAGAGAATACCCCCTAGTATATTGTCCTTCTGGAATTTCACTGGAAATTTCAACCCGAAATATACCCCCCCCCCCTCCACCCCCGCGAGCAAATTGCTGTACATATTGTAATGATTTATAAAAGCAATTACGCCCATCCACCCAGGCACCCACATCACGTAAGTAATAGATACGCGCGAATTATGTTGTGTCCATGGTATTGGAAATGTAATATCACGAAGAAACAACATATATACTGTGTCCATAGCGTGTAAAAGGTTACAAAAACACTAAACGGCAAATTAAATTCCAATTGGGGGCGCGGTGGCTCAGTTGTTAGAGGTGCAAGCTGCAAGCCGAGTGGTCCTCGGTTCGAATCCCACCTGCGGCAACCGCGTTGTGTCCATGGGCAAGACACTTCACCCCGATTGCCTACATGGGGGCACGATGACGCTGTGTACTGAGGCGTACTGCACGTCGATGGTGCGCATGTCTTCAACCAATCTAACCCTGCCTGTGCTGCGGTGCAGAGTTCAGAGTTGCGATGTTGGAGAGCTGACAGCTGCTCGGTGGTTCTCGTCGGGTACTCCGGCTTCCTTCACCCATAAAACTGTCACCGACATTGAAGCTGTCTCGAAACAATGCGATTCGATTTCTTCAGACAGAGAGAGAGAGAGACGAAACAGACGTGATAACGTGGTCGCTTTGGTTTCCCAACAACCAAGGAACTGAGTTGGTGGTCATCAAATCATCACGATGGAACTGTTGCGGATTCCGCACTCGCCGCTTAAAAGCGAAAGTGTCGGTCCGACAGTTTCAATATACAGCGCCAAGACATTGTGAAACACGAAGTAAGCGGTGGTATAAACGAACCTCAACCAAGTCCTGTCGAACAACCAGACTATGAATTTGGTTCAACAACGATTGCGTGTTCTCTCGCGAATTTATAGGTTCACAGCAACTGACTCGTCAGCGTTGTGCAGACCAGGAGTGAGAGGGAGAGAAAGATAGGGGAGAGAGAGAGAGAGAGAGAGAGAGAGAGAGAGAGAGAGAGAGAGAGAGAGAGAGAGAGAGAGAGAGAGAGAGACAGACAGACAGACAGACAGACAGACAGACAGACAGACAGACAGACAGACAGACAGACAGACAGACAGACAGACAGACAGACAGACAGACAGGCAGGCAGGCAGGCAGGCAGGCAGGCAGGCAGGCAGGCAGGCAGAAATAAATAAATAATTTATGATATCATACCATGGTACGTCCAAGGTACCATGGTAAAGTTTGTTATACTATGGTACTGTGAAATAATCTGTATGGTGGTCAACCATTTAGAATCAAACTCAAAACACTCGTTCTCGTAGCACGGTCATAACAAGAGTACATGAGAACTTTCGTAAAAATCGACCCTTAAAGACGACCTGCAGCCTGGGACGTGTTAACGTGCAGACGGACAAACGGACCGTCAACGGGCCATGGCAAAATTCTGCCATGGCCTGCGCGATATAGTACCATACAATATCATCGTTTAGTATTCTTGTGCGATATAGTACCATACAATATCATCGTTTAGTATTCTTGGGCGTGGGGGGGGGGGCCGTAATCCAGTGTTTTATTCTCGAAGACACGGCGAGAACAAAGAAAAACCTCCACACACACAAGTTTCAGGATTTGTTCTCTCTCTCTCTCTCTCTCTCTCTCCCTCTCTCTCTCTCTCCTTGTCTGAAGAAACTCAACCGCGTTGTTTCGAAACAGTTTCAATATTGGTGGTGATAATCGGAATTTAATTTGCTGTTATGTGTTTTTTGTAACCTTTTACACGCTATGAACGCAGTATATATGTTGTTTTTCTGTGGTATTATATGTCCGATAGTATGGACACAACATAATTCGCGCGTATCTCTTACGTGATATGGATGGATGGGCGTAATTGCTTTAATAAATCATTACAATATGTACGGCAAGTAGGTATAAAAACAGGCCAGCACGAGTTCCAGTATATGGCTTAAAAACCTTAAATACATACATATACATTCTGGGTGACAAGTCTCCGGGTAGGTACTCTCAGGGTGGATATTCTCTCGGGCGGGGGGTATTTCGGTTTGAAATTTCCAGTGGAATTTTCGGTGGATAATATACTTGGGGGTATTCTCTCGAGAGAAGAGTACTGTCAGGAGAACTCTCTCGGATAAATGGGGGGGGGGGGATAATATCAGGGGGCTGTGCTTTGGAGGTGGGGTGGGGTTGAGGGCACGACTTTGTATACATATATATGGCACCATTGCACTACACGATTTACCACCATACAGATCATGTTATAGTACCATGGTGTAACAAACTTTACCGTGGTATATCTGGAACGTACACTGACATGTTACGATACGCCATGATACCGTTGATTACCGTGGCACATCGAATTTTCGGTGGATAATATACGTGGGGGTATTCTCTCGAGGGAAGAGTACTGTGCGGAGAAGAACTCTCTCGGATAAAGGGAGGGGGTATACTATCAGGGGGTTGTGCTTTGGAGGTGGGGTGGGGTGGGGGCACGACTTTGTATACATATATATGGCACCATTGCACTACACGATTTACCACCATACAGATCATGTTATAGTACCATGGTGTAACAAACTTTACCATGGTATATCTGGAACGTACACTGACATATTACGATACGCCAGGGGAGCGCGGTGGCTCAGTAGGTAGAGGTGCAGGCTGCAAGCCGAGAGGTCCTCGGTTCG
Source organism: Pictodentalium vernedei (assembly GCA_031216915.1). Taxonomy (NCBI): domain Eukaryota; kingdom Metazoa; phylum Mollusca; class Scaphopoda; order Dentaliida; family Dentaliidae; genus Pictodentalium; species Pictodentalium vernedei. The sequence continues at coordinate 304,448,265 of CM062290.1, read as the reverse complement.
AATCCCACCTGCGGCAACCGCTTTGTGTCCTTGGGCAAGACACTTCATCTGCATTGCCCGCGTGGGGCACGATGACGCCGTGTACTAAGGCCTACTGCATGTCGATGGTACGCATGTCTTCAACCAATCTAGCCCTGCCTGTGCTGCAGTGCGGAGTTACGATGTTGGGGAGCTGGCAGCTGCTCGTCGTTGCTCGGTGGTTCTCTCCGGGTACTCCGGCTTCCTCCACCCGTAAAACTGTCACGGTCCTGATTAGCCATTGTGCATAAATATGTGACCTTAAACATCAATAAATAAATAAATAAATAAATAAATAAATAAATAAATATAAATAAATAATTACGATACGCCATGATACCGTTGATTACCGTGGCATACCGTCGTATACTATCACGCAATAACATGATTTAGTACTATGGTACACCATAGTTTAGTATAATAAAACTTCGGTTCACCATGCTTTTACTTTGAGTACCATGATGTTTAATGTATAGCCGTTGTATATTACGGTATAACAACACTGCTTGAAATTCGCTGAAATTCGCTGACTTACTACAAGAACTGTGTCTGGAATACTTTTTTGCGAAATAACGCAAAGTTATTGCGAAATAACGCAAAAGTTTTGCGAAATAACGCAATAGTTTTGCGAAATAACGCAAAAGTTATTGCGAAATAACGCAATAGTTTTGCGAAATAACGCAAAAGTTTTGCGAAATAACGCAAAAGTTTTGCGAAATAACGCAATAGTTTTGCGAAATAACGCAATACTTTTGCGAAATAACGCAAAGGTTATTGCGAAATAATGCAATACTTTTGCGAAATAACGCAAAGGTTATTGCGAAATAACGCAATACTTTTGCGAAATAACGCAATACTTTTGCGAAATAACGCGAAGGTTATTGCGAAATAACGCAATACTTTTGCGAAATAACGCAATAGTTTGCGAAATAACGCAATACTTTTGCGAAATAACGCAATACTTTTGCGAAATAACGCAATACTTTTGCGAAATAACGCAAAAATTATTGCGAAATAACGCAAAAGTTATTGCGAAATAACGCAATACTTTTGCGAAATAACGCAATACTTTTGCGTAATAACGCAATACTTTTGCGAAATAACGCAATACTTTTGCGAAATAACGCAAAGATTTGCGAAATTACGCAAAAGTTTTGCGAAATAACGCAAACATTCCCCGTTTAAAAAAAAGTTACTTTTCGCATTTGACCGTAATGGGCTTCCGTAGTTTTCTCTTGTTAGTTTGATACAGTTAAATATACAACACGTATACCGCAAACTATCAGAATAAGGATAATAAACTTGAGTCCGAGTCCGAGCCCTTAATTCAGCGTGTGATTTCAGTCAGAGACCGAGTCCTCAATTCACATATATACCATAACTATCCCTTTTATGGAATCCCACTGGGAGAATCCCCTTTTTGAAAAACGTCTGTGGTTGTGGAATCCTTTTTTTCCGAGTTGGGGATAATGGTCGTTGGAGATCTCACTCGCTCGATTAATTACTCTATAGCTCATTTCCTCGATAAGGTTGTTAGCACACGATAAAATATACGTTACTAAAAATGGAATATCAATCTTCAACAATTTCCATAATCTTTATTTAGATTGAAAATGATTTCACTGGTGTCTGCAATCGGGGTCCACTGAACTTCATAAATTCGGAAAAAACTAAATTTAAATACTGCCAGAGTAACATTTCATAAATATTATTCATTTGCAACGACGGCACTGGACGTAAAAAGTGCGGACGAGACTTGAAATTGTAATTAAATATACTATTGTAGGGGGTGACTTTCCTTAATTTATGATGATTCTCTATGATTGGACATTATTTTCGCGCCATTCGATTCTGAGGTATAAATAGTGGAGTAGGGCGCCAATCGCTCTCTCTTCCGTTGGCGTACTCATGCGAGACACTCTGTAGCATAATTTGCCCCTAGCATTACTCCTCCAATATGGAATCGGCAATTGGAATGGTAAACTGGTCAGAAGAGTAGAGAGAACCGGTGACGTCACCAAGAGAATGGTATTTATACTGGATTGGAAGAGGAAACCCAGTCGTCGTAATCTGGTTGCTGTATTCATTTGGTGAGTTTAAAAGTACCCGTCCGTTGGAGGAAATAACCCACTTGATGAGCTTGTAACTATTGGTATTGGGTAGTATATATAAGTATTAGTGTATTATTATTATTATATCCCCAAAAAATACCACATTGGCGCAACGACTTAACCGAATTTGTGTGGGCTGACGCCCGAAACTTTTCAAGTTTTAAACTTGCCACTCGCGGCCATATTGCCTTTGTCTTGTTGACACACGAACCCGCCAATTTTAATCCCAGTAAATCCAGTTATTTTGTTTGCCCATCCAATGTAATATTCTTTTGATTTGTTTTTCATTTATTTTGGATTATTTTTTTTTTGCTTTTGTTTTTTATTTTTTTTTGTCACATTGTTGGGAATTTCCCAAATGATTTATTTTTTCATATTTTGTTGTCAATATTGACGAAAATTGTTTTGTGTTAGAGAAAATGGCTACGGCTGTTACACATGATCAAAATCGGGCACCTAGTGTTCCCGAACCACAAATTTACATAAATACATGTGATTTCATGGGATTTTTTGCCTTACCTGGGGTGGATGTCCCCAGAGCTCGCCAGCTGGTGCAGAAACGTGCTCAGTTAGGAAATTTTTCAGAAAGCACTCTGAGAGAGGTTCCTGGTTTGAAGGTAACCAGGGCCCTTTTGAGTACTATAAATTTCGCCCCACATACTCCGGGAGATGAAAATCCCCGTTCAAATTGTTCTAGATGCGTTGAAGCCGAGGACCAAGTTTGCCAGCGTGGGGAAGTAGTGAGTGACCCTTTAGCACTTTCCAGGGTGGGGGAAACTTCTGGTGCTCCACCTTGGTCTCGACCTCAGCGCCCTCCACGTCATCGAGCATCAAGAAATACAGTGGGGGAGAATAGGGAGTCCTGTGACGATCCCTCGTTAACACCTGCTTGGCATATTAGAGGCAGGCCATTTCAAAGTTCTGTTCCAAATAGGCCGGGTCCAGTCCCAGATGCTGCTACTTTTGATATTGACCCTCCACCACCTTATGAATCTGTGGGTTCTGATTATGATACTTTCCAAAATGGTGGGAATGATGGTAGAGACAGAGTTCCACCCAATCCAATGCCCACTCGCCAGGAGGTGAATCCCAACGTGACTAGATGGGGGGGGGGGGGGGGGATTTGAGAATAGACGCCCAGTTAGGCAGAATCGACCCTTTTTTGAGGAAAGGGGAGGGGAGGCGAATTACAGAGATGATTTTCAAGAAAATCGTTGGCTTCCCCAAGGCCGATATAGATATGCTTATGACGAACCCCCTCATATGTACCAGCCTTATGGGGAAGGAGATGCTTATCGTCCACAAGGGGACAGGTGGAGGGGTGAGAGGTATGCCCATGACCCCCAACCTGTGTACCGTCAATTTGGGGGGCAACGTCCCCAAATGCGAGAGATGAGAGATCTGGAAAATAGGTATCGTCGTAGGATGCCTAACCTTCCCAAGAGCTTAGAATACAATGGGACCACCAGCTGGCAAACATTTCGAATGAAGTTCATGCAGTTTGCAGACATGCAAGAATGGACTGCAAGAGAATGTAAGGACAACCTTTGTTGGTGTTTGGATGGCAAAGCAAGCGAGTATTTTGCTACCATAATTCGTCAGGACCCACAAATCTATTTTGTTGATGTGCTGGACAAGTTAGACAAACGCTTCGGAAAGTACGAACTCCCTGAGACTGCACAAATGCAGTTCAATCAGGCCCAGCAGCAACCAGACATGACCCTAGAAGAATGGGCTGATCAGATTTTGACATTGGCTGAAAAAGCATTTGGGCATTTGCCCGAAGAACATATGTTTCGCCAGGCTGTGATGCGTTTCTGCCATGATAAAGGGGCAGGGCATTACGCAGCAAATCAGCGTCCGAAAACAGTCGAGGAAGCTATAGATCAAATTAAATGGTTTCAACACACATCTTTGGCTATTTATGGAAATGTGAGGGAACTAGCTCCAGAACCCAGGGGCCCAACTCAGATTGCAACCCTTTCATGGGATAACTCACATCCCCGTGTGCAGTCAGCTCGGGTGTCTACTCCATCAGTACGACCCAATACAACAGGGCCCAGCCTCAGGATACCCAAAGTGTTGTGTCTGAGTTAGTAACTGAATTTAAGAAATTTTCTGGAGAAACAATTACTGAATTTAGATCAATTGGTACAGTATTATCAAATTTAAATGACAGTATGGCTACCCTGACCATAAAGATTTCCCAATTGATTGAACCAGGTCAGACTCTAAATAGATCAAGGAGTCGATCTCCCTCACCGGGAAGGAGGGGTTGTTGGACATGTGGGTCGATGTCCCATTTTTCAAGAGAGTGCCCTTCCAGAAATCCAAGTAATCGGTCAGCTTCAAAACCTTCTACACCATCAGGGTCACCAAATGACCCCAATACTCGAATTTCACCAATGGTAAAAATTTCGGACGATTCAGAGGATAATTTAAACGAGAACGAGTCGGAAATGTAGGCCGTTTGCCGACTCCAGATTTAAATATAGGCCATAATTCTGTCATTGCTAGGGATAAATTCCCTGAACATTTTTTCCCAAAAGAGGAAACATTAAATGAGATGCCAGATAGTATAACGATTAACCAAGTGGATACTTCGTTGTACTATACTGTACCAGTGATATTGGAAAACGTCAAATTAGATGCTCTTATTGATACAGGGGCACAGGTAACAGTGTTTTCTGACAAACTTTTAGAGCTTTTTGATGAACACCCTCGCATGTTGAAGGGTATTAAAGTACGAACAGTAGGCAGAGAATTAGGAACTATCTCTGGACAAATAGTTGGGCCCATTAAGCTGAAAGTGGGAAAAAATTGGTACATCAGGAATTTTTATGTAGCCCCTGTTTCGACTCCAATTATTTTGGGTCTTGATTTCTTGCATGAACAGGGTACCCAATTAGATCTGGCTAACAATATGATGTATTTAGGAAAAGAAAGAGAGGAAATTCCCATCCAGTTGAGGCAGTCACAAAAGAGGGAAGGAGTAAAAGTGAGGTTGTTGGAAAAAATAATAATTCCCTCCAATTCAGTGAAACAGGTCCAATGTGCTCTGAGTTCTGCCATGTCAGAGTACATGATAGAACCAGAGTTAAAACCAAATTTGTTGATCCCCAGAACATCTCATTCCGAAAATACAGATCCTGTTATGACTTTCCTTAATATAGGAAATAAGGATATTGTAATGCATCCAGGTCAAATAGTTGGATGGGCTGTTGAAGGTACAGGTATTTCTTCCATTGAACATTCTCCAGAATTTACTGAAGTTAATGTAACTGAAGTGGATTCTGGAGTAGTTGCTGATAAGAATGTAAAGATGCCTGATCACATTGGGGAATTGTTTGAGAAATCTAGGACACTGTTAACAGTTGAAGAGTCTTCCAAGCTTGAACAACTATTGATAGAATACAGTGATGTATTTGCAAAAAATGAATATGATTTGGGAAATTTCACTGCTTTAGAACATCATATCGACACAGGTGATGCCAAACCAGTTAAAACCCAAATGCGCCGTACCCGGGCATGTTTTGTAGGCGAGGACGAAAAACTATTGAAAGATATGTTAAAGGCGGGGATTATCCAGCCATCGGTTTCCGAATGGGCCTCAGCACCGGTTCTCATTCGTAAACGCTGTGGCTCGGTAAGATGGTGTTTGGATTTCCGAGGAGTAAACGCCGTTACAAGAAAGGACACTTACCCCACGCCCTTAATCGACGACTGTTTAGACACACTCGCTGGGAATACTTGGTTTAGTCGCCTGGATGGAAATCAAGCTTATCTTCAAATTCCAGTAGCTAAAGAAGACCGTAAGAAAACGGCCTTTATAACCAAATATGGGCAGTATGAATATCTTAAAATGAGTTTTGGTTTAACAGGAGCCCCGGGATGTTATTCCCGGGTGATGAATTTAGTCCTTAGAGGGTTAACCTGGGATATTGCCTTAGCTTTTCTGGATGATGTGTGTGTGTTGGGCACAGATTTTGCAGATCATTTAAAAAATCTGCGAACTGTCTTGGATAGATTTCGGCAATATCAATTGAAATTAAAGCCCAGAAAGTGTCTCCTGTTTCAACAAAAAATAGAGTTTTTGGGACGACTAGTCTCCTCCCAGGGAATGGAAATGGGGGATCCGGCTAGTCAAGTTATAACAGACTGGCCCCGACCCCAAAACATAAAAGAGATTGAGAGATTTTTGGGTCTTGCCAATTACCATAGGGTATTTATAAAGAACTTTGCTACTTTAGCAGCCCCATTGTATAAAAGAACAGGAAAAAAAGCAGTGTTTGAGTGGGGGAATGATGAAGAAAATTCATTTTTGGCATTAAAAGCAGCCCTTGGGTCTCCTCCAGTTTTGACTTTTGCTAATAAAACTGACATGTTCATTTTGGACACGGATGGGTCTGATGTGGCTATAGGGGCAGAGTTGATACAATTACAAGATGGACAGGAGAGAGTCATAGCCTATGGGAGTTGTGGATTAAGTCCCGAACAAAGGAAGTATTGCACCACTCGAAAAGAACTTCTAAGTGTGGTGCGATTTACCCGCCAGTTTAGACATTTGCTTTTGGGCAGACACTTCACAATCAGGACAGACCATAGTAGCCTTACTTGGCTCCTCAATTTTAAAAATCCAGAAGGCCAGCTGGCCAGATGGATGGAGGAGCTAAGTCAATATGACTTTACAATTCAGCACCGTCCAGGGAAAAAACATCAAAATGCTGATTTTCTGTCACGACGTCCAGAGGAAGACTTTTGTAAAAAATACAGAGCAGGGGTGCCATTAGAACAACTTCCCTGTGGGGGTTGTAGATATTGTAAGAGAGTAGACCAAAATTGGGGAAATTTCTTTGAAAATGTAGATGATGTTATTCCCCTACCAAGCAATAAAAATCAAGCAGAAAGTAAAATAGCTTGGGTAGAAAAATACAATGATTCCAATATGTGTTTCATGCAAAAACAGAAATTTGTTCCAACATTGCTTCCAATACAAGAGATTCTTTCAGTTAAAACTTCAGAGAATATTTCAGATAGAGTTAGCTCCCTTGATGTGTTGAACTCAGGAATTTTAGATAATGGAGTTAGCTCCCTTGATATGTTAAACTTAGAAGTTGTAAATAAAACCCTCACAAAAACACTTGACCCTGGGGAAGGTGGGGGTGTTTTAAAAGATTTGGGGATAGAGCCTAGGGGAGTAGGTATTACAGTTACTACAGATGCTGATACTAATAATCCACAGGCAGGGGAAGATAGGGACCCATCTGAACTGGAATATGCTTTAAGTGGTCTGAAATATGAAGAAATTTTAGCTAAACAAAATGAAGATGTTGATCTGGAATTTCTTAGGAATTGGTTAGAAAAGGGGGAAATACCTTCCCCCGATGCTCTTTTTCAGGCAAGTGCCGAATCCAAACTGTTTTGGAATCACCGGGAAAGATTTTCCATGATTAGGAAATTGATATACAAAAAAAGAAAAGATGGCCACTTGGTTCTGGTGATACCTCATCCCCTACGTTCGGGGATTTTGTTGTCAAATCATGATCTACCATTAGCTGGTCATCAGGGGATTAACCATACCATGGAAAAAATAAAAGCTAGATATTATTGGCCGGGATTAACTGCCAATGTTGAGACTTATGTTAAAGCCTGTGCAAGATGTAATAAACAAAAGAAGCCTTCCTTTCATTTCCGTCACAAAATGGTCCCATATCATGCAGGGTCCCCAATGGAACGTGTCCATTTAGATTTTTTGGGCCCTTTACCAAAAACGTCGAGGGGAAATGAATACATTCTAGTAATAAGTGACCAATTTACAAAATGGATGGAGTGTATTCCCCTCCCGTCTCAGATGGCTGAAGAAACTGCTACTGCAGCAGTCAATGAGTGTTTCTCTAGGTTTGGCTGCCCGTTGGAAGTGTATACAGATAGAGGGGCAAATTTTGAAAGTGATTTATTTAAAGCTGTTTGCAAATTATTACAAATTCACAAGGCAAGAACAACAGCTTATCGCCCGTCATCTAATGGCCAAGTGGAGAGGGTAAATAGAACTTTAATGGATGCCCTAAGATGTTTCGTGGGAAACAGACAGTCCACTTGGGATTTACATGTCCCGCAGTTGGCAGGAGCATTAAGATCTTCAGTGAATAGGAGTACTGGATTTACTCCTAATAAAATGATGCTTGGAAGGGAGGTGGTACAACCAACCGACCTAGTTTTTGGTCCTCCTCCAAATGAAACATTTCAAAATGCAGCTGAATTTGTTCTTGCTTTGGAGAATTCTATAAGAACATCTCATAAATTGGCCCGTGAAAAATTGAAAACTCAACAGAAAATAATGAGGAAATACTATGACACTACCTCAAAAATTCAGACATTCAAAGTGGGAGATATTGTTTATTTCCTTGATTTTGCAAGTAAACCTGGCCGATGTAAAAAATTAAATCCCATCTGGAAGGGGCCAGGAATAATTATTCAGTGCATTTCTTCATTTCTGTTTAAAATACAATTGATTAATAAATCAATAACAATGAATCATGACAAACTCAAACATTGTACTGATGGAATATTACCACCTTGGATTGAGCGCCATAAAAATCTTTCAGAAACTAGAGGCTCAATGGTTCCATTGTACTGTATATGTGAGAAGCCTGATACAGGGTCTTTCATGATACAATGTAATAGTTGTTTGGACTGGTTTCATGGTTCTTGTGTGCAAGTAACGAAGCAATCGGCTCAGAGAATAGATCTGTATAATTGTCCACATTGTGAATTGACAAATCCCCAATAGGAATTGTTTACAGGGGGAACTGAGACACTTATTTTTTTGTATTTTTGCACAGATTATAACAGATACCAGTAACTATATAATTATGAGTTCAGATGAAGGAATCGAATCCCCAAAGAGATCTTGGACTCAAGTCCAAAAGAAGACTAAGAAATGGGGACAAGGACAGAGAAGGAGGGTCCAAACTTTGGACTTCGACCCTCAAGCTCAGACCCGGGATGTCCGTTTAAAAACGGATCCCAACCTGTCAATGGTTAGGTTTGTGGGTGAAGAAAGAGTGGTGAAAACTAGTTCTGGTTCAACTGGGAGCATAGTTCCCGGAGCCCAGGGGCCAGTGACACCATTAGGTGCTTCAGTTTGGGGAGAGTCTATCTCCCTAGTCCCAGCTGGAAGTGAACGATCGAAGGGATATTCATCCCTCAGTGACAAAAAATTAGAAGTTCAGACTGGTCCAAAAATAGAGAAAAGATTTTCTTCGATATTGGAGGTGGGAGAGGATGATGTACTTTTTCTCCCGAAATCCGTGGATTTGCCCCCCACCCCTAAGTTAAAGGGACCACCATCAGTGTGTCCCTTGCCAAGTTGTTCAGTTAAGGTGAGACAGTTGCGAAAACACTGCCAAGGGGATCATCTCCCCACTGCTTTGTGGATGCCGCAATCCGAAGGACAATATTTTAGTCCAAAGACCATTGCTCGAGCTTTTGAGAGGATGACAGCTCCTCTTGAAATGGGATATCTTGGACTACAAGAATTAGTTAATCGGGAGTGCTCCCGTTTCCCATTGGAAGTTGCTCCCCTATTTGTGGCACGCATGCAGGAGTTGGAGGGCCTGTTTGAGTGGGTGCCAAGCACTCAATTCCCTCCTGCAGGGAGTTTAAATCACCTGGCTACGCCAGCTGGGCTGGTACATTGGAGGATCCTTATGTTCCTTCAAATTGAGATTGAGGAGAAAGGGGGATCTAATCCCTCAAGAAATAGGTTTGAAGGGCCCCTGAGGCGGGTGCCTCAGAGGATGCCACGACTGATGGATCGGTGTATCCCGGATTGCAGTCGCAGGGTGACGTCTCCGGTGTCACCTCCTTCAAAACGCCAGATAGTAGTGAGGGAGGATTTTCACTCCCTGGAACCTCAGGAGAATTTGGTGGTGACCTCACAGGTTCAGTCACGGATGGTGGTGGAAGTGCCGACGTGTTCAGTTGCACGGATGATGGTGGAGGTGCCTGTCTGTTCAGTGGCAGATTCTTCAGTGGGAGATTCCTCGACAGTTTCTTCAATATCTCCCGCTAGACATGCTTCTTCGGCTGCTGGTCCCTCGGGGGTTCCTCCCATTTTTGCTTCAACGGCTCCTACAGTTAGTTCCTGGGGAGGAGGTCAGTTAGTGCCTCTTCCCGTTTCCTTGGCCATGTCACACTCTTCAGAGGGTTTGTCAGTCGTTTCTTGTGCCATTTCCTCCGTGGTTAGTCCCAGGGTGGGAGGTAATCCAGGTCTTCCTCCTGCTGTCCCAACAGCCAGTGCTTTGTCGGGAGTCCCTCCGGGCTTTTCTCCCGCTGGACCTTCCAGGGAATCTTGTTCCATGAATCTGGTGGACACACATTTTCGTTTGGATAGGGTTCGCCGGAGATTCCGAAAACCCAATTTGTCGGCCCGGGGGGTTCTCTCCCTTGGTGGTGGCCGACCTGCAGCTTGTCCTTTGCCTGTTTTGGGCGGGGTGGTAGTTTATTGTGATCCGGCAGCCTACCCTAGGCCAGAGGAACTTCTTGGAGGTCCTGGTGTGGGGGCAGTGATTGGCCTTCATCCCCGTCATGTAAGGAATATTCCCTTGGGGGAAATAGAAAACCTCATGTTCCCAATAATGGGCTTGCTCCCATATGCTGCAGGCTTGGGTGAAGTGGGGCTCGACAGAACAGAGCCGGTTGATACATGGTATCAGCAGGACCTTGTTTTTGCAGGGTTATTGATGTTGGCAGCTTTAACAAAGCCAGTTGTGTTACATTTAAGGGGTCCCTCAGGAGATTATTTGGGGAGGGAAGTAAATTCCCTCGCGCTTTTGATGATGATGGATAATGTAGGTAAGCAACAAAAAATTCACCTACACTGTTTCACCTCCAGTAGGGATGTGGTTGAGAGATGGGTAAACCACTTCCCTAATGCATACTTTAGTATAGGCCCAAAATGTTTATACTTTAAAACAGAACAGTGGGACGGTGTGAAAGCCATCCCGCTAAATCGTCTGGTGTTGGAATCGGACGCTCCGTATTTCCAGGGGGAAATGAATTTAGCAGTAGGAGGCACTCCTCTCTATTTAGGGGAAGTGGCACTGAAAATTGCTACGGAGTTGCAGATGTCCTTGGGGGTGCTGGTGGCCTCGGTCACACAGAATGCCTGTACCCTTTATGGGTTCCCTTCCCCATAAATAATATCCATCATATATGCAGATAATTTTGGATGAATTTTGGAAATTGTGGCAGGAATTGAGTTTCGGGCAATGCAAAGGCATGCCCCCAAAGAATTAGTATGCTAAAGACTGATAATATTGTTTCCAGAAGTTTTCTGAAATTGAAATAACAGGGCTCCAGACAGATTTTTCTGATATCATATTGAGTTTTGTATGAGGACCTGAGATAGTTTGGGACCTGTTAAGGCACTTCTAATATGAAACTGTACCGCTATTGGCGTATTTGTTTCGTTTGGGTAGTGAATTATTTTCCCAATTTAAAAATACTGGTGTTTGTAGGAATTTCAATAGGATAGCATTATTTGAAATCCTGAGATTCTGTCTGGAATTCTGTTTATTCATTGCTGGGCACATACTTTTTAATCATTTGTTTGCCCAGATGCAAATAAATTTGTCATCTGCCTATGTATAAATCTGGGGATTCATCCCCGATGCTATTAATATAAGAATTATGAAAAATGTTGAGTTGGGACCCCTTCCCTGGTATATATTATTAAAAAAAAAAAAAAAAAAAAAAAAAAATATTAAAACATGGTTAAGTGATGAAATGCAAGACCAGTAACTGGATTTTGAAGGACAAAATTGATAAGTTGAAATGGTTTTATTTCTGATGCCATGTGTGATATATTTTGATTTTTGTTGAACTTTGTAATTTTTGTACCTTTATTTTGTTTGTTTTTGGGTGCAGTTTAAAAGTAGTGGAGGGAGGGGATTGGTATAAAATGTTGTTATATTTTGTATATTTTTATGGGTTTCTATCTTCAATTCTTGTGTAGTAAAATGTGAGAGTATCCATCTCTTGGGATGCCTTTGGATCCCTTTTTTCTGAGAATTCCATTGCTGATCCTTTTTTGATAGGGAGTTTGTCTCCCTAACGCCTTTTCCCTTTAATGGTAGGGATTTATTTATGTTCCCTGGGGCCATTTGGAGGGGGTTTTATTTAGAAAACTGGGGGGAATGTAGCATAATTTGCCCCTAGCATTACTCCTCCAATATGGAATCAGCAATTGGAATGGTAAACTGGTCAGAAGAGTAGAGAGAACCGGTGACGTCACCAAGAGAATGGTATTTATACTGGATTGGAAGAGGAAACCCAGTCGTCGTAATCTGGTTGCTGTATTCATTTGGTGAGTTTAAAAGTACCCGTCCGTTGGAGGAAATAACCCACTTGATGAGCTTGTAACTATTGGTATTGGGTGGTATATATAAGTATTAGTGTATTATTATTATTATATCCCCCAAAAATACCACACTCGAACCTAGGTGAAGTTATTTGGTTGTTTTCTGTATGCATTAGAACAAATAAATCTGTGATCAATACGCCGGTATTCTCCTTCCTTTACACATTGTGACGATACCCGTTAAGCAAACTCTACAATTGGTGGCCGAGGTGAGATATGGAAGAAGAATACAGTCGACAACTGAGTGACGTGGCTGGGAGCCGGGATGCAGCTCCTGCGGTGGAGGTAACATCGTCATTGATGACGCCGGCTGAATTTCACAGAAGACGCCGTCATGGAAGTAATGACGTCGCTGGTGAAATGGATACTGTTCTCGGGCGTGACAACAGAAGCATCACGACAGAAAGATCACAGTTAGGAGGCGAAAACAAAAGGCAGGGTAGCCGTACAACAGCTAGGAATACAGGAGAGAAAGATGAGACGGTAATTGTAAACATAGGAAAAAGACTTACGAGATCTGTTGGCAGATTTGAGACGCCAAGAAATCCTGATAGTTGGAGTGACGACATAACATTCGTCACATCAAGAGCGGAAAAAGCAATGGGGCGCATCGGAGGAGATGTGTCGACATCCCGGGACGAGATTACCAATAGGGAACAGGCGTCAAACCAAACAAAGTACAGTCAAAAACCCAAAATACGGCCGGATCGTTTTAATGGAAAAACAGCCTGGATGGAGTACAAGGCACATTTTGAGTATTGTGCAAAGATTAACGGATGGACGCCGTCGGAAAAATCTTACTATCTAGCTGCAATGTTATCTGGTGACGCTCAGCAGGTCTTGAGTGAATTTGGCAGTGATGACGACGTCACCTATCAAGAACTGACTGAACGGCTCGACCATCGATATGGACCTGCGGGTCAGGCAGAATTATATCTTACAGAGCTGAGGAATAGAAGTCGGCGTCACAATGAAACTCTGCAGGAACTAGGCAGTTCAGTGCGACGCCTGACTTCACTGGCGTATCCTGAATTGTTAGGTACTGTAAAAAACAGGTTAGCAAAAGGACATTTTATTGATGCTGTGACGGATACAGATTTACGAATGAGAATTTTTCAGGCCAAGAGAAAAACACTTGATCAAGCCATCATGGTCGCAATTGAATTAGAAGCTTTTAGTAAAGCAGAGCAGTCTAAGAACAGAAAATTTATCAAAACTATCGGCATACAAAACGATGAAGAGAATGAGACAAAGATTAGATAGAATTGAAAGCAAGATGTTAGACATGCAGGAACGGATAGAACAAAATACACATGACATTGAAAAGGGAATGATAAATATTAAGGAACAAATGGCTGAACTAAAGCAAAGCATGCTGATGCTATCTAATAGTAAGGTCACTAAAGTGGAGACAAGACAGGCTGTGACGCCGGAATCGGCGCGTAGGCCGCGCTACAGGGGTGGATGTTTTAATTGTGGTGACGAGACTCATTTTAAACGGGAGTGCCCATTCTTACAAGACGAGAAATCGGGAAACGGAAGACGGTCGATTCCAAGGGGCCTGAGTCGATCGGAACTCTTGGTCCCAGACAACCAGGAGGTGACGCAGATGTAGACAACTACAATGAATGTGTATCAGAAAAAAATATAACTAATAACGCAGAAGCACTTTCCAGGCGTCCATGTCAACAATGTGGATATGAGCCAAGTTTACCATCAGCTAGGGTGACTTGTGAAAATAAAACCATATCAATCTCTCAGCAGTGGGACAACCAAACCTTAAGTAAATCACAGTCAGAAGACCCAGATATAGGAAGTATCAAGGAGCAAGGAAGTGAACGTCCCCCATACGAAGATATGTCTCGGCTGTCAAGGGCTGCCAAGTCATATTGGAATCAATGGGACAGCTTGGAGTTAAAGGAAGGTCTTCTATTCAGAAAGTTTGAAAGCTGTAATGGGAAGAAAATAAAATGGCAGCTACTATTGCCAGAGAAACTAAGAAAGGATGTTTTGCTTGAACTACATGCTGCAAAGACTGCCTGTCACCTGGGGTTCAAAAGGACGTTGGATAAGGTGCGACAGCGATTTTACTGGCACACGGTTTCCAGCGATGTTAAGGATTTTTGTAGGAAATGTCCAAAATGCCCAAGTAGGAAAACTGGGGGCAGAAAGAGGTGCGCAAGCTTGCGGCAATGTCGAGTAGGATTTCCAGGTGAACGTATAGCTATGGACATAATGGGACCATTGCCCACCACTGAGAGCGGAAACAAATATATCCTAGTCATCGGTGATTATTTCACCAAATGGAAAGAGGCAGTAGCGATTAGTGATATGAAAGCTACAACCGTTGCAGATGCTGTTGTGAAGGAGTATATCTGCAAATTTGGGGTTCCGAGAGAACTGCATTCAGACCGAGGCAGCAACTTTGAATCGTCCATCATTCAAGAAGTGTGTGGTATACTCGGAATACACAAGACAAGGACCACACCATACCACCCTCAGGCAGACGGGATGATTGAGAGGTGTAATCGAACACTTGAAGATATGCTGTCTCTTACGGTTAATTCAGATCAGAAAAACTGGGATGAGGTGCTTCCATTTGCCATGATGGCATATAGGAGCTCCCTTCATCAATCTACAGGCGAGACACCTAATGCCATGACATTCGGGCGAGAAATGATTTAATCGATCTTCCCTTGGATGTATTGAGTCCTCCCACACCGGATGAGCCACAGTCTGTGACTGAATATGCAGAAGTTCTCAAGCAGAGGCTGCGAGCTGCACATGAGAATGCCAGACGAACCTTAGAGGGTAGCATGAAGAGGCAGAAATGAGGACACGACAAGAGAGCCTTCGGCGATCCATTTGCCATAGGGAGCGCAGTGTGGCTGCATAACCCGGCTCGCAAAAAGGGGTCTTCCCCAAAGCTGCATTGTCCATGGGAGGGGCCATTTCTGGTTACCCATAAGCTAAATGATGTTGTGTACCGTATTAAGAAAGCCCCAGGAAGCCGACCACAGGTAATCCATTTTGATAGGCTAAAACCATATTTGGGGGCGTGTGATAAGTCATGGATGTCATCAGCACGGAGGGGATCCGCCGTGTCATCGACGGATTGTCAGGGAACTATTGGCAACAGCAGTGATTCTACATTGGCCGACCGTGCAAGACCTGTGGTGATAGATGTGGAAGAGACAGATTGTGGAAAAGACAGTTATGTAAATACGGTTAGGAATGATACCAAGTGTGAGGACATTGAGAGGGAGGATGATGTTTCGAATGATGGTATGATAGAAACTGCCGAAACAACTTCACCGTCGCCTTGGTCACTTGGGGTACCATATGGCTTGTGGCCTTGTCGCAAACCTCCTTCACGATTTGGATGGGATTAACATACAATTTTGATTAAACAAGAACATACTTTCTTTTCTTGCAGTAAAATTGGCCAGAACAAAGATGACTGCTCGTAAATCTCCAGCAAAGAGACCACCCGTTGCAACGTTTCCAGTAACGCAGGATGATTCGGATAGACACTCTGTTGATCACCGTTGTAAAACATTTGGACAGACTTATAACAGTGCTTCATCGTTGAGAAGACATGTTTATGACAGACATACTAAGCATGAGGACTATCGTTGCCCGGAAAGTCCAAACAGACGTTTTTCTAGGAAGTTTGATAGAGACAGACATCATAGTTTACATTGACCCGAGAAAAGACCTATACACTGAAGCATTAGACAATTGACCGGGACGTGTCAATCCAGGGGGGGGGGGAGGGGGGGCATTGTAGGGGTGACTTTCCTTAATTTATGATGATTTTCTATAATTGGACATTATTTTTGCGCCATTCGATTCTGAGGTATAAATAGTGGAGTAGGGCGCCAATCGCTCTCTCTTCCGTTGGCGTACTGATGCGAGACACTCGAGCCTAGGTGAAATTATTTGGTTGTTTTCTGTATGCATTAGAACAAATAAATCTGTGATCAATACGCCGGTATTCTCCTTCCTTTACACATTGTGATGATACCCTTTTAAGCAAACTCTACACTATTTGAGAGTTGTAGGCTGACACAACACCAAAAGTAATAGATGGATGTGTTTACTCATTTAGTGCTTCAGTAAATGGACCGAGTGATTTCTGTGAAAGTTAGTACTTCAGTTATGTTTGTAACGTGATTTCAGGACAACATACCATTACGGTATTTGGGGCACTAAAGTAAATTTTTCACAATGAAATAAATGGTATTAGGGAACATACCCGATGGATTTTTTAAAGATACAATGTAATAATAAATAACGCTTAAGAAAAACTTTTGTAATGTTTCACTTGCCCCATTTAAAAGCTTTGGACAGAAAACTTCCCGTAATTAGAGAATGTCCCAGGTACACGTAACCCACAAACACACTGATTATCTCAACTCTTTTTTTGTGTGGGGGAGAAGGGGGTGGAGGCTTCAGGTAGGGTGTCCTAACCTCCCTGAAGGATTGGCGAATGACCTCTGCCTTTAAAAATACTAAGATTTTTCTAACCCTTTATGTAAGCGTTAAGGAATCTCATGCAGGGGCCATTACCCAGTGGCATGACTGCTGAGGTTTCTTCTTAATCTCTTCAGTCCGACCAGACCCCCTATTTGGCCTGTCCTGTCTGAAGAATAACAAGGACTACTACCAGAATCATCACAATCTTTAACTTCTGGAGACAGACTAAACTTGTCAACGAAGGAAGTGAATAACTGTTTTGTTCGAAGCATCACAATTTTTCAACATTTCGTAAGGGTTAACAAGGCTATTGTTACATTAAATTAAAAAAAAAAGATTTCATCATGTCTGGGGCCCACTCGGTGATGGGTTTGTTTCATTGGATGACTTCTGGAAATAAGCTTGCAATTTCAAAATAATCTAGTTTGATTTGGTTTAACCCTTTACCTAACCTGAAACGCAGACAACACTTGCAAACAAAATTCTTGAATAACTAATTTTTTTCATTGTTTGTCTCAAAAACATAGGTTATGAACTCTCTTAGGAACGAGCTCGACGAGGGGGTCATAACCTATGTTTTTGAGACAAAAAATGAAAATAATAAAAATTGGCGATTTAAGTGAATAGCGCTGGCCTTTTTTTGCCGTTACGTTGGGTAAAGGGTTAATAAAAAGAAGCTATTACTTTGTTAGATTCATAAGCCACAGCAGATATGAAGTTACCAAGGGCTGATATCTTGGCCAACATGAAACTAACCAAATAACCTTTAACTCTCCATTATACACAAAGTCTGGGGCTCCAGAGACGGTCCTAAATATGATGAAGTTGGTTGGTTATCCATCTTACAGTGATGTCATATATCAAATATGGAGGTACATAGTGCACTGGTTTGGGAGATGAAGATTATTGCAAGGTTTTCTCCATTACTCAGTTTGAAAATCTGGTGGGCCCACAACACCCTTAACTATGACCCCTAAGGGGTGCTTTGAACACACTTGTGAATTACCCTTTTAATGATATTAAATATCAAACATGAACGCCTATGGTGCAAAAGTTTGGGTAAAGAAGATTTTTGAATGTTTTGTACTTGTTATACACAGTGTTAAAATCTGATAACCCCCTAAATAAGTCTTCATGATGTTGGTTTAACACACTTTGTCATCAGATATGGTGGTATTTGGAGCAGTGGTGTGGGCAAAGAAGATTCTTAAAATGTTTTTTGAATGACTCCAAGTGTTAAAAACGGGAAATCCCACACTTAATTATGATCCCCATTGGCTGATTTAAATAAACCTGTGAAATATTACATTTTTGAATGCAGTAGTTTTGGAGATTTTTATAATGTTCTTTTCATCACCCAGTGTTAAAAGTGTGGTGTGGAAGGGGGATTGTGGAGAGAGAATAATACCATCGTGACCCTGATATACAATCTCAGGGTCTTGACTTGAACAAACCTGTCAATCATCCATACAGATATGTTATGCATCAAATGTTAAAAAGCTTTTGGAGGAGTAATTTTGGAGAGCTTTGAATGTGTTTCCCATTAACCACAGTGTTACAATTTGCTGCAATTAACACCCCCAAATATGCCCCTGGGTTGGAGGGGGATGAACAAACAAAGTTGGTAACCATCCTTACAATCAAGCCTGAATATAAGCAACCTGTCATTTGCAAAATGGGGTCCCCAGAGAGTGAATGTGCTGATGCTATCTCATACAGTGGGCCAGTCTATCCTTTAGGTACATCTTTCTGTTTTGGCTTGAGACCTTGATTCAGACTGAGGTTCACCGAGGGTAAATTTTATGATGCTACCCTGCTGTGCAGGGTAGCATCACCAAATTCACCCTCTGGGAACCTTATTTTGCAGATGACAGTCTGCCTATTTTCAGGCTTGCTTACAATGATACCAAATATGGTGACATTTGGAGCCATGCTCCAGAAGATTGTTAAAAAATTTCTCCATTATCAACTGTTAATTTTTGGGACCCATAACACCTCTGAATATTATACCACGGAGAATTTGTGTGTAAACCTCAGAAGACTTCATCCAAATGAGTAATGTCAAACTTTATAGCTTTTGGGGCAATGGTTTGGAAGAAGAACATTCGTAAAATGTGTCCTCCATTTCTCAGTGTTAAAATCTGGGAACACTGTAACACCCCTTAATGTGACCCAGGAGCCCCAACTTGTGCAAATCTTTGATAATCCATACACATAAGTTGCATGTCAAATATGTTCCCAGAAAACCCATAAATATGATAAAAGGAGAGTGTGATGGGTGGTGCTAATTTGAACAAACTTGATAATCCTCCTCAAGTGATGTCATATATATATATATATATATATATATATATATATGGAGGTATATAACAGTTGTTAAATGGGAGAAGATTTTTTAAAATGTTTCTTCAATTTACCATAGTGTTAAAACTCAGACGGCTTGATTTGAACTAGAGGCTCTAAAGAGCCTGTAATCACTCACCTCGAACTACATATAAAATGTGATTTCCCATAAGCTTTCCATGGTAACTATGAGCTGCAATTGTGGCCATGTTTGCAACATTACATCAACATTACATGAGGATTATTGGCAGAAGGTGTGCAGTCCTCAATCACGTGAGTTTCAAAACATCTGAATTCATCAAACAGACTCATAGAATGTCTCTGGTGGCCATATTTTCCAACCAACGGGAACAAAGAGAGGATCGTTTGTAGAGGGCCTCCTATAGACCTTTTCTGCCAAGTTTTGGTTCATGTCGGCTCAGTAGTTCCAGAGAGAAGATGAAAATGTGATTTCCCATAGGGTTTTTCTATAGTAACTATAAACTGCAATTGTGGCCATGTTTGCAACACGATCAACATTAAATGAGCAATGTTGGTAGAGGGTGTCCCAGTCATCAACCATGCAAAGTTTCAAAACATTTGTCCTTGTGGTTTCAGAGGAGAAGAGTTTTCAAAATTGACCAATCAGAATCAAAGAATGCTTCTGGCAGCCATGTTTTTCATCCAACACGAATAAAATGAGTAACAGTTGTAGAGAACCTCTCATAGACCTTGCCTGCCAAGTCTGGTTCACATTGGCTCAGTACTTTCAGAGAAGATGATGAAAATATGATTTCCTATAGTGTTTCTATAGTAACTATAAGCCACAATTGCAGCCACAATTGCAACCCGATGAAGATTAAATGAGGATCATTGGTAGAAGGGGTTACAGTCATCAGTCACATTAAGTTTCAAAACATTTGGCCTTGTAGTTTCAAAGAAGATTTCTTGAAAATGCACACATTTATGAATTCTGTTTCAACAAAAAAAATCAGTAAAAGAAGGTTTACAGGAAACACATTTTACTCCAATTTTGTCGTATCTTAAATGATATAATTACCGATCTAAGCTGACATTTCTTAAAAGAATATTTCTCATATTGAACCAAGTTAAAATTGGGGATTTAATAGGGATCCCAAATATTAATCAAGGAAGTTGCTTTGAACAAACTTCAAACTGGCTCCTGTAAGGATGCTGTATCCTAAACAACAAAATATTTTGACAGGCTGATCTGAAGAAGATGATTTTTAAAGATTATCCGCGGTATTGCACAAAGTTGAAATTTAGGCTTGTACTGAGATCCCAATTCTAAACCAATGGTCATGATTTGTACAAACTTGAATCCGACCCCCTTAAAGTATTCAGTATACTATATATCAAAAGATTCTCATTAGTGGTTTTGGATAAAAAGAGTTTTAAAGATTATTCCTCATACTGGACTATGTTGAAATTCAGGCTCCAATAGGGTTTGAACAAATTTAGACCTGACCGCTCTAAGGATGCTGTGTACCAAATATCAAAAGATTCTGACCAGTGGACCTTGAAGAAGATTTGTAAGGATTAAAGTTTATATTACACGAAGTGAAAAGTCAGGCCCCCATAGGGAGACCAAGTATTAACCAGGGTTCTCGATTTGAACAAACTTGAATCTGACCTCTGTAATGAGGTTGTACAACAAATAACAAAAGATTCTGGCTGGTGGATTTCAGGAAGAAATTTTTTAAAGATTATTCCCCATGCTGCACTTAGTTAAAATTCTTAAAAGTTATAAGGTATATATGTTAAAATTTGGGCTCCCATAGAGACCCCAATTAATAACCGAAAGGCTTGATTTGGACAAATTTTAATCTGAATCCTGTATGGATTCTGTATACCATACATATATCAAAATATTCTGACTAGTGGTTCCTGAGAAAAAGAGTTTTAAAGATCATTCCTCATATTGGACTAAGTTAACAAGAGACTTGGTTTGAACAAACTTAGATCTGACCTCTCCAAGGATACTGTGTACCAAATATCTAAAGATTCTGACTGGTGAATTTGAAGAAGAGTTTTAAAGATTATTCCCCATGTTGCACTAAGTTAACGTTCAGGGCCCCATAGGGAACCCAAATATTAACTGTGGGAATTGATTTAAACAAATGTGAATTTGACCCCTGTAATAATGTTGTTTACCAAATATTAAAAGATTCTGCCTGGTTGTTCTGGGGAAGAAGATTCTTTACAGAGAACTTCTCATATTGAAGTTAAAATATGGTCTCCTGTATTAAGCCCAAATATGAAGCAAAGGGATTAATTTTAACAAAAAGGCATCTGACCCCACTATGGATGCTGTATACCAAATATCAAAAGATTCTGTTTAGTATTTCTGGAGGTTTATTTTAATTTTTGCTCCTCAGCAATTTTTTGATTCCCTCTACAGTACACTATGAGACAACCGGTGACATTTTTTTTTACCATTCCATTCTACTGGTCCTAAGGGTGCTTCGTAACAAATAACAGATCTCTGTTCTGTTGGGTTTGGGAAATATGGGCGTTTACAAATATCTCTATTTTTAGCTCCTCTGGTTCCCATGGGGATGCGGGAAATTTATATTGGATAAATCATTTTCTTATGACTCAAAAGTACCACATACTAAATTTGGTTCAAATCAGCTCATTGGTTCAGAAAATGGAAATTTTGAGCGGGCCAAAAATCTTGCCCCTCACATTACAAAGCCAAATATTGCTCCATGAACTTCATTTGAACAAATGTTGAACAAACTTGATTCTACATCTCAAAAGGAAGCTCAGTACCAAATATCCAGTCATTTGATGCACTGGTTCATAAGGAGATGATTTTCTTCCACCTCCCCCCTATGGGGATGGGCAAGTAGATTTGAATAAAAACAAAATGCAAAAACAATCATCTCAAATTTAACTGAAATCGGTCCTGTGGTTTTGATGAAAAGTGATCACTAAAGCTCACCCAGACCTTCAGTTAGGTGAACTAATAATGACAATCAGACATTTTTCATTCATTACTTTTATTGTTTACAATTCATGATTATCAAAACAAGAAAACAATTTCTGACAATTTCAATGTTTTTACCAAGTAAATATTGTTAAATATTCTTTTGACCCTTCCCCTAATGAATCAACTGCATTTGCTCGTGTAATTTACAAATTGAGTAGCTGAAAAAAAATTCTTTTTCATAAAATTTCAACAAAAACCATAACATGTGACCCCTCATAGAAACAATCAGGCTTGTTTCAATTAGGGGGTGTCACATGATAGTTTTTTGAAATTTTATGAAAAATTTTAATTTTAAGAAAAAAATAATTAAAACTACATTATTTTGAAATTGCAAAGCAAATTTTCATCAGTCATTTAACAAAGAAAGATTGCCAAAGCCAGGAGGGTGGCCCACGCCATTTTGGCAGCCAAGTCATGTGTATTGTGATTATATTTTTCAAATTTTGAATACCAAATGTTAATACAAATGAGGTTGAAAAGAGAATGTAAACACAAACAAGAGGCTCTAAAGAGCCTGTAATCACTCAGCTGGAAGAACTACATATCCCTCAATTATTCTTATCAGAATCAAAGAATGCAGCTGGCTCTCTTACTCCTTTATCTGAGTAAAACAGAATGATGATTGTTTTCACTGGACTTTCCATACATTATCTGTGCCAAGTTTGGTTCACATTGGCCAAGTAGTTTCAGATAAGATGAAAATGTGATTTCCCATAGGATTGCCATAGTAACTATGAGCCACAATTGTGGCCATGTTTGCAACCTGATCAACATGAAATGAGGATTGTTGGAAGAGGGTGTCACCCAACAGTAACAAAATGAAGATCGTTTATAGAGGACCTTCCATAGACCATTCCTGCCAAGTTTGGTTCACATCGGCTCCGAAGTTCCAGAGAAGATGAAAATGTTATTTCCCATAGGGTTTCCATGATAACTGAGCTGCGATTGCAGTCATGTATGCATCCCGATCAACATTAAATGAGGATCATTGGTAGAGGGTGTCCCAGTCATCAATCATGTAAAGTTTCAAAACATTTGGCCTTGTAGTTTCAGAGGAGAAGATTTTGAAAAATTGACCAATCAGAATCAAAGAATGCCTCTGGTGGCCACGTTTTTCATCTGGAACAAAATGAGGATCGTTTGCAGAGGACCTCCCATACACCATTCTTTTAAGTTTGGTTCACATCCGCTCAACAATTCCAGAGAAGAAGAAGAAAATGAAAAGTTTACACACAAAGATGGATACCAAGTGACGGCAATAGCTCATGGGGCCCTTTGGGCCAGTTGAGCTAAGAAGTAAGATTGCTATCCATGACATTGCTTAAGTCATATCTGCAGTATCTGACAATTTCTTTTCAAAATTGTTTCAACTTTGTATTCGGGACCATGAGTACTAAAACCTCCTAAAATTTCAACAGTATGGATGACCCTTGATGAGTACTAACATCATAGAGTTGACATTTTTTGGACAATGCAGCATTGCACTCCAAAAATGAAAGTGTCAGTGACACTTTAGCTCAACTTGTGTAAGACATGTACATATATAGTAAGTGACACAGCAATGACACACATCTGGGTAATGACCTGATAACAAAGGTACATGTAAAGTATCGTAAAGGTCTGTACATAAATACTGACCGTAGCCTGTAACAAATGTACAGGTAAAGTATTGTAAAGGTGGATGACAGATGCCTCTAGCCAGAGCCGTAATGAAATGTGCACTTACTGTGTATAAGTAGCACTGAATAAATCAAAATTTGTCTAATTGGCCACCGGCGGCCATCTTCAAATTTCGGACCGCACCCCAAAACACTGGTTCTCATCCCAAGGTGATAACAAAGGTACCCAAGAAGTTTCATGAAGATTGGTTCATAAATACAGCCTCTAGCCAGAGCCATATTGATATGTGCACTTACTGTGTATAAGTAGCACTGAATAAATCAAAGTTCATCTAATTTGCATAATTTCTGCACAACAAAAAAAACCTGTATTATATGTGATGTATTCCATGTTACTAAACATTCATTCAAAAATTTATACAAATCAGAACCCTCATATAGAAGTTCTGTACAAAAAACTGATTGTACCTAATTTTGGTACAAAATGGCCACCCGCAGCCATCTTGAATTTTGGACTGCACCCAAAAACACTTGTTCTCGTCCCAAGGTGATAACAAAGGTACCGAAGAAGTTTCGTGAAGATCGGTTCCTAAATACAGCCCCTAGCCCGAGCCGTATTGACATGTGTACTTACTGTGTATAAGTAGCACTGAATAAATCAAAGTTCATCTAATTTGCATAATTTCTG
The DNA here is from genome assembly GCA_031216915.1 of Pictodentalium vernedei. NCBI lineage: Eukaryota > Metazoa > Mollusca > Scaphopoda > Dentaliida > Dentaliidae > Pictodentalium > Pictodentalium vernedei. The sequence goes on along the minus strand of CM062290.1, from coordinate 304,423,589 downwards.
CACGAGAAAAAAACCTGTATTACATGTGATGTATTCCATGTTACTAAAAATTCATACAAAAATTTATTCAAATCAGAACTTTCATACAGAAGTTCTGTACAAAAAAAAAATGATTGCATTAATTTAGGTACAAAATGGCTGCTGGCCATCTTGAATTCCGGACCGCATGCAAAAACACTCGTTCTCGACCCACAGTGGTAACAAAGGTACTCAAGAAGTTTTGTAAAGATCGGTTCATAAATACGGCCTCTAGCCCGAGCCGTTTTGAATTATTGATGGACGGACACACGGGCCATGACAAAACCTCAAATTTGACTATGTCAAAGTTGGGCTAATTATTCCTTTTGTTGCCTGTGAATTCAATTTAGGGCTATATTCAGTAGTTGTTGTTTTTTTTTTTGGGGGGGGGGGGGGGGGTCACTGGAAGTGCGGGGTACCCCAATGTTGTTTATGTGCTATCTCCGGTGTCTGACATCTGATTTTCAAAGTGTTTTCACATTTGTATTTTGGACCAAATGTACTAAAATGTACAAAGAGTTTGACATAGTGAAGTGAAATTTAATTCTGACATTTTCTGCCCCTTGATGGGCATTAACGTCATAGCATTATAAATTTTTTGACAATGTGGAAAAAAATGAAGCCATGCACTCCAAAAATTATTCCTTTTGCTGCCTGTGATGAGCTCTACAACATACATACTGAAATTTCATGAAAATCGGATGCAATTTCATTTTCTTGTGACTTTGGTGTGAAAAGGAGTACCCATAAAATTGGCCATATTCGTTCTGAATTACAACATTTTAACATTTTTAGATATGGTTCTTATTGGAGAATATGTTTCCAAAAGTTTGAGAATGTTTAATAGTTAAATTGAAATTAAAAGGTTAACAAAAACAACTAAATTTGGTGCTGTTTGGGATAGAGGCACAAAAATCACAGCCTTAGTAGAGAACAAGACACAAAGAACCATAAGTGACAAAATTTTGTGAAGATAGCTTCACAGTAAGTACCCTAAAATGAGGCTGAAGGAAGGAAAAATAAAAAATAAACAAGAGGCCCCTTGGGGCATGAAGCGCTCACCTTGAACAGAAACCGAGTCCAAGAATGAATCTGCATTAAGCAATCTATCTCCAGAGGATCCATTGTCAATCCTTGAGACCCTCAGGAGTAACTAAAATAGTCCAAGCATCATGCTTTTCCTTCAGTTTATCATAATGTAACAAGGGCAATGCAAAGCGTGGCATATGCCCCTGATGGTGTCATAAAAGGGAAGGTAAGTCTCTCGGGGGCATAACGAAATCAAAAGGAAACTTCCTCTAGACACCAATAATGCATCCAAAAAAAAAAAATGATTTGAGTCAGCATTCGTTAGTTATTGGACAGAAACCAAATTCAATATGGCTTCCAAAGGAAGCACTGTCTAGTCATCCACTAGTTACCCCTAAAATTATGATTTGATCAAATAAGCGGTTGTTTAGTTATTTGATGGAAATCAAAAGCTAATGGATGGGCGCTAGACAGATGGACACGGTGAAAACATAATGCTCCTGAGAGAATCTCTCGGGGACATAAAAAGTGGAGCTCCCCTGTGGAGCCCCTTGATACAACCTATGTGGATTAATCTTAAGTTACACACCTCTAGAGGGTACTTAAAAAAAAATTTCTAATTCTTGAGATACATTGCCAATTCTGGCTCCGATAGGGAGCCGAAATATTAACCCAGGCACTTGATTTGAACTTGAATCTCACCCCACTAGAAATGTTGTATACCAAATATGAAAGCATTATGATGGATCTGAAGAAGAAGATTTTTCAAGAAATTTCCTCATATTGCACAAAAGTTAAAATTCAGGCTACCACAGGGAGCCTAAATATTAACCCAGGAACACATTTTGAACAAACTTGAATCTGACTCCTCTAGAGATGTTGTAAACCAAATATGAAAGGATTCTGACTGGTGAATCTGAAGATGATTTTTGAAGAAATTCCCTCATATTGCACTAAGTTAAAATTTGTGTTCCCATTGGGAGCCCAAATATTAACCCAGGCACTCGATTCTGGAGAAGATTTTTTAAATTTTGGAAAACAATTTATGGGTGCTATCAGAGTAATGCCCCTTGTGGCATCCACTGTGAGGGTGGCAGTTTTATTTGAACAAACTTGAATTGACATATGATACAGAACATGCATATCAAATTTGGTTCAATTTGGTCCAGTGATGTATGAGAAGTTATAATGTAAAGTTCACGGAAGGACGGATGCTGGACCAACGACAGACGGACGAACAGACAATGGACAAAAATCGATCACTTAAGCTCCTCTTGACTTTCAGTCAGGGTGGATAAAAAATAGCGATAAATTGAAAAACAAAACAAAAACCAGCTATCTACCAATTTTTTTTATCTCTACAACATACTAAAATTCCAGGAAAATTGGCAGACATTTAATTTTTGGTGACGTTGGCATCAACAGCGTCACCTGAAATTGTACAACTGTTGAGAATATCCCAGGTCAGTACTACATTTTTAGATAGGGTTTTTGTTGCAGAAGATATTTCTAAAATATCGAGATGAAAAGTTTAATACTGGAATTGAAAGTAAAAGTTCAAGTGAAAATTTCTAAATTGGGTGCTGTTCTGGATAAAGAAAAATAATGTGAGCACTGCTCACTAAATAATACCACCCACTCCCACGAAGAAACATTTTACAACAGCAACACAAAGACTGACACCAATGTTTGAAGGTTTCATTGAAATCCATTCACTAGTTTAAAAGAGGTCGTGGATAGCAAATGTCAACAACCCCATCCCCTCCCCCCCACGCAAGGTTGAATTGACAAAGACCATTTTTAAATATGAGAAACCCTAAAAATGAAAATATCTGAAAACAAAACAGGAGGTGCACATCTTCAATATATGTAAAAGAATGTCTGAAAGTTTCAATGAAATCTGTTCGTGTCAACAATGCTGAAATGTCAGAGCAATTGAATATAGCCTTCATTTTAAATTTGATATCATTACACCAAGACACCTAAAGGTAACGTTACGAAAAGAAAAAAAAAAGTTTTTGAATGATCAAGGGACATAACTTTGGAATTATGTCCACTAGAAATCTGACAAGCAAACTAAGCCTTTATTTTGTGATCATAAGAAAAAACTCAAATTTCAAATCAATCCAACAAAGGTTGGTAATGTTATGATCAGGAAACAAAATAACTAAATTTTTACCCAATTAAGGCCCCACAAAGAAGATCTTGTTTCTCGGGACATTTTAGCTTAACTTGACAAAGTCAAGATAAGCTATTGACACCACGCATGTGTAAGTCTGTTCACATTTTCTTTAGCACAGGCTATACCCCTCAGTTCTTTTCCGATCATAACAATATTTCATATGCAGGTTCGAGGTCATGTCTAGATGAGAACATCCCCTTTTGGTCACGATTGGTCAACTGTGATGGCTACGCAAGCCTTGAGCAAAGTCTTTGAGTGATATTTATTATGGGATTTCATTGTAACTTGGTAGGATGACTCATTTTGGAATGATTTTACAGTAACTTGGTAACTTTGGATGACAAACATTAACTGTGAGGGCCACATTAAGCCAGGCCTCAATTCTCTGGTATAGTCTACACATCAAATTATTCTTATTGAAAACATAGCATATATGGAACAGAAATTAACATCAGTTATCACAATTCTTGTCTTATTTCATTTCATAATCCTTTCATAAACATTGAACATTATCCTTTTCATCAAACACTACACACAGTCATGTTAAGCGACAGTGTCATTGACACTTTCATTGTAAAATTGCATGCGGGCGAGCGTTTTTTAAATTTTATTTTTATATTTGTAATTACTTCTTTGCCTTTAGAAGTTCATGTTCTTGGTTTGTTTTATGTTTTAGGCCTCATAATCTACAGAATAGCATGGGTGGTGGTGTATTTCGTCCCTTGAGTGCAAGAAGGCTTTGCAATGCTAAAGCTTTGCAAAGCCTTGTTGGACTCAAGGGACAAATTGATCAATTTTATTGAACTTGGGTAAAATATCAGAGATAAAACATGAATTTTTATTTTTTTAAGTTTGCATTGGTTATAAAAAAAAGAACATGCAGCAGCCAAAAGGACCATTTGGGAGGGCCTGAGAAACAGATTTGTAACTTTTTTTTAGGCCTAAAGGCCATAATTTTTTTATTATATGCATACAAATGTGATAATTTTTCATGGCCTTTATTTTATCATACAATTTTTTTTATATTGCACTAAGTTAAAATTTGGGCTCCCAAAGGGAGCAAGAAATATCAACCCAGGGATCCAATTTCAACAAACTGGAATCTGACCCCTCTAGAGATTTTGTATACCAAATATCAGAAGATTCTAATTGATGGTTCTGGAGAAGATTTTTAAAATTCCTTCATATAGCACCAAGTTAAAATTCCAGCTCCAGTAGAGCGCCCAAATATCAACCAAGGACCAGATTTGAACAAACTTGAATCTGACCCTCCTAGAGATGTTGCATACCAAATATGAAAGCATTCTGACTACAGGTTGTAAAGAAGAAGATTTTTAAAAAAAAATTACTCATATTGTACTAAGTTGATATTCGGGCTCCATTAGGGAGCCCAAATATTTACCCTGTAACTGATTTGAACAAATCTGATACTGACCCACCTTGAGATGTTGTATACCAAATATGAAAGGATTCTAACCAGTGGATCTGAAGAAGATTCTTAACTGGTAGAGTGCTGGAAGCCCATATTTGGGCTTTGCTCTGAAGTATAGGTACCACAACTTAAAGGCTTCATATTCAGTGGATGTGCTTCACTTTATTTTAGAAGTGAAACTATTTAGTCTGTAAGGATTTGCCTTGTTACAATTTATGGGAGAGTGCCTGTTGGCACTCTCCCATAAATTGTAACAAGGCAAAGACACATGAAAAAATTCTGATGACCAAAAATAATTTAGCACTCTACCAGTTAAAGAAATTCCGTCATATTGCACTAAGTTAAAATTCAGGCTTTTTGGAAAACAATTTATGGGTGCTGTCAGAGTAATGCCCCTTGTTGAGCCCACTGTGGGCATGGCAACTTTATTTGAACGAACATGAATTGACATATGATAAGGAACATGCATATCAAATTTGGTTCAATTTGGTCGAGTGCTTTATGGGGATAAGTCAATAATGTAAAGTTCATGCCAGACAACGGACAGAAAGTGATCACGTAAGATCCCCCGGACTTTCCGTCAGATGAGCTAAAACTACTCATAGTGTAGACATTTACTAAATAACTATAAAGAAGGTCAAAGAAATTGAAGAAGACTAATTTTTTAAATAAAAGGAATTTATCAGCAGACATGATGAGTATTCATTATGGTAGGCATAAAATGAATGATTATCAAAATAAACTTATCTAGAGTAATAAAATAAATCTGTTTCAAGGTTATTGATCTCATATCTGGAACACAGAATTGTTTGGCATTGTGCATCAGGTTTTAAGAATGTTCAGCCCCTGACTGCTGAGAAAGAGTCATAAAGTTCTCAACACTCATGTGATGGAATCATACACAATCTGTAAGTAAGGCATTTATGGTCGACTGACTGGTATTTTCTTGGAATCGTATTCTCTTATTCATTATGATGTAATGTTTTGTAATCTGATGGTTATAGCTTTGACAGTTCTGGTAATGGTCCTTCATATTTTTCGCCTGTAATTACAAAAAAATATTGTCAGTCTCATCAGCCCAAGATAACGTTATCAGTGTGGCAGATCTGGTTTTGGAGATTGATATCTCATTTCCCAGTTATATATAATTCGGTATTTAGGATATTTACCTTAACTTGTAAAAGTTTTCATTCCCTCAATTCCTGTTTATTGGTTAGCTTCTTAATTTTATTGTAGGTTTGTTATTTTGTTTTCCTACTGGAAGCTGCTGTATCCACCATTTTGGCAATTGAACATAATGTGCATTCTTTGCTCCAATTGGCATGCATTTTTTTACTGGGTCAATGGGAGCTTGGTTTATACATAATACCATTTTATGCAACTTGGTTTTGCATGCAGAATTTTATTGGCTGGACAATCTATTAAAAGCTGTGTTGCAGCCTATTTAAATCACTTAGGTGGTGAATTAAGAACCTCCAGGTTCAAAATACTTCCTAAGGACTTTTCATCCCATTCCTTTGAGAATTTTGTGTGCTGGGTGGATTTTGTAGAAAATTTCTTAATTTTTTTTTTTACATTGGCTTTCCTGAATAGAATTGTTTCGATGTCAGTCGGAGTGTCCAACCTAAGTCAAATTTTATACTTTTAAATTTCTGTTATCTTGTGAATAGTCAACACAAAGTCCAGGCCATTACTTTTTCTCTTACATTTTTATATACTAGCGAAAAAAAAGAAACGCAAGTTTTTTTCTGTCGTAAATATTTCAAATGTGTTATGGATGATTATTTCATTGTTTGGATTTGATGTTATTTCTTCATTACTGATTAAATTTTAACAAGTTTTGTTGTCTTAACACAGACAGCATTTGCATGGATAACGTTAAAACATGGGTACCCTACGCCATTTCCTGATCAAAATCAATAATGGGTGTGGACACCCCGGGCTTTAGTCACAGCTCTAACTTTCCTTACTATTGACCCCATCAAGTTGTTTATGGTCTTTTGTGGGATGTTATTCCAATCCTGATGCATGTGCCCACAGCCATTGCAATCGAAGTTGACATCGCCTGGGTGTAAGTTGTGGACCAACAGAAGGATGTAGTGGCCTTAACTTGAACTCCCACAACCGATTCCTAACTGTTCTTGGACACACTCGGCGACCATGAGTGCCTACAATCTGACTCGCCATCTCCATCACGATCTGAAATTGGTTTACAGAGGTGTGAGAGATGTATGCCTCTATCTTGACATGGCGACAAAATGCACAGATGTCTGCTCCTGGGACGCTAACGAACTATCGTTGACTCATGGATCCCAAATTGCTGGGCGACGAGACATTGCGATTGGCCCTGCTTAATTAGAGCAATAGTCCTACTCCTATCAACTTTGGACATATGTGGCATTTTGCTTTTCAATCGAGTTGAAATGAAATGTTGTGCAATCGATGTGTACTGTTCAAAACTTCAATTTGGTGTGGTTTTCAAGCCCATAGCATGTGGGACTTTGTCGAAAAATCTGTTGAAAGCATGTAGTGTTGCACGTGGTCATGGGTGACTGAATTTTAACAAAAGACTCTTTAGACAGTAAACTGAGGTAGCTATGTGTCAAATTTTACTACATTTGGTCTACAGATAAAACAATTATATTACCAAAACTGAACTTGTGTTTCTTTTTTCCGTAAGTATAGTATATATTACAAAATGTTATAATAATGAAATGAAATAACAATCTGCTATTAGACCAAAAAAAAATGTTTTAATTCTCAGGTAATCCCTCAATGAAAATGAACCTCCTTATTAGATGTTGTTATTGCCTTGCAGTTTCTTCCAACATTACTACAAGATCGGAAGACTCCAAACTTTTTATGTTTTTTTTAATTGATGTATGCAACTGAAATCTGTAGAGCAGAACTAAAGACAGTCTACATCCTGTGTATAGGCAGCCAAGAATTACTTAAAAACGTCTGCCAAGGCACTTAAATTTTAACTTGCAAGTTTCCCCCAGGCCTGAAAATAAGCTGTCGGACATTTGCAGAATGAGGTCCCCAAAGGGTGAATTTGATGATACTATCCCATACAGTTGGCCAATATATCCTCTGGGTACCTCTTTCTGTTGTTTTGAGACCCTGCTTCAGATTGAGGTTCACAGAGGGTAAATTTAGTGATGCTACCCTGCTGTGCAGGGTAGCATCACTAAATTCACCCTCTGGGGACCTCATTTTGCAGATGACAGTCTGCTCATTTTTTGACTTGGTTTCCCCAGAGTCAGCATGTTCGGCCATGTGGTCTTTTGCAGTAAAAAGTGATCAAAGTCAGAATTTGCCTCTTGAGAGTCAAAATTAAATGAGTTAATTTGTATAATTATGCACTTTCTGGATATTCTGTGTGAAAAGATACCAGAAAGCCTCCCAATCCATTTTCCTTATAAGCAAGAAAAAATTGAAAATAAGCCCCTACCTCCCTCACTGATTTTAAATAAAAATTGCCTTAGAATCAATTCACTTATTTTGTTTGGCCTGAATAGAGTACTGAATCTCACCAAGAGCCTGAGCTAATAATCCAAATCTGTCCGAGCCAAAGAACATCTGTGCTTCACCATCCACATGAGCTATAATTGTTGGTGCACCAAATGCCTACAAAAAAGATGATACAAGGTAGATGATCTTTGTTAGTGTGTGCCAGGTTGGATCAGACATGCAATGGGGTGGGGTGGGGAAGAGGGTTGGTGGGCAGGAGGGGCCATCCATTCTCACCCACCCCACCCCGAATCCTGGCTACAAATTTCAATACAGTTAAACTACTCCGAGTAAGTACACTTATGTCACTGACAAACTGCACTATTAACGTAACTAAATTCCCATAGAAAAACAGTGTGCCCAACTCGATACAACTGTATACTAGTGAATAGAGATCATTATCATCATTCCTAAACTCTACTGCGATGCACATAGATATAATGAAATAAATAGATACTAAAATTCGACTGCATACACAGAATGAAGAGGGTGGATTACTACTTAATTGCAGAGTCATATATTCTCCACTCGAAAAGTATTTATAATTGTTCATAACAGCACAAGGAACACTTGCAAACTTTCATCACATGGACCCGGTTGTCCGTGTGATGAAAGTTGGCAAGTACTTGTGTTTTGTCCTCAGAAATTGGGAATAATTTCTATGTGAAAAATCTATCCCACAGTAATTTAGTAGAAATCCACCCTCCACATACTGTAGTCTCAATATTTTCTTTCTGTTTTATCGGTTCAGTTCGTGATTTTACTACCAACCTCACTAATAGCTCATTTTATTATATGAATATGATATTTTTACCCTAAATACCACTCCTGTTTGACGATTTTATCCAGACTGTTGGTCACACCAGGTGAGATTTTCCCGGATCAAAAACCCATATCACACTCCTATGGAAATTGCTGAGAATTTCTGTATGAATAACGTTGGACTATTTATTCATTAAAAATAGACTTTGTAACTAGGAAAGCCGTTGCCGTTGTTTACAAAGTTTCATCTGCTATTTTTATGTTCGGCTTTCAAGGGAATAAGTAAAACGAGGTAAGCAAATTAAGTTACTTTTAGTGTGTCAGTCATATAATAAACCTATCATCATAACAGTGTGTTGATCTGTGTCATAGTATCATGTCTCGTTGAGGTGGCCAGATTGTCGGATCACAATCTGGCCACCTCAACTTGACATGATACTACGACACAGATCAACACACTGTTATGATAATACATATATATTGTGCACTGCACATCACAAATGCTCTTGTGTATTTCAAGCTACTTCATTCTTCTGCAGTAAGGAGTGCATTAACTAATTTTCTGCGCTAATTGTGACAGAACTTCCAGTTTCAACTCTAGTTGGAAATTTTAAACTTCATTCACCAACTGTTGAAAATTTCATGCCGTAGGATAGATTTTGTGACATTTTATCTGTAGCTGTAAGATTTGAAACAGACATTTAGTGATTTTGAGCCCCATTTCATGGGATTTTCTAACTGCAGTTAATATTTTTTCCCATTAGTATAACCAGATGCCATCTTGAACCCAAAGGGTTTTTTTAACACAAGGAGAGAGGGAACATTTTGCTTTCTTCAGCAGTTAGAAATTCACAGGTAGCAGTTGCAAAATTTTGCAACGAAAATGGAGGGGGTGGGGTGGGGTAGTACAGTGTGAAATTCAGTGGGTCACAACCCTTCCCTAATGAAGACCCTCTAGCCAGGTACCTGGGCCAGATCCTTGCTATTATTACTAGGGGGGTTACCAAAGTTTAAACGAGAAACACAATACACAGCTTATTCTCCCACCCATCATAGTCATATTTGGCCAGTCATACATATTGAGGTGAGTGATTGCATATCCTCTCCTCTATGGCTTACCTGACTTGAAAATAAGGAGAGTAGCGAATGCCCACCTAGAAAAGCTTTGAAATAGGAATTCTAAAAATCTGCATTTAAATAACAAGAGGCCCCACGGGGCCTGAAGTGCTCATCTTGAACAGAACACAATATAAACAGAGTTCAAGAATGAGTCTACATTAAGCAATCAATCTCCATAGGATACACTGTCAATCCTTGAGTCCCTCAAGAGTGACAAAAATAATCTGGGCATCATACCATTTCTTCAGTTGATCATAATGTAAAATGTAGAGCTCCCCTATGGAGCCCCTTGATATAACCTATGTGGATTAATCTTAGTTACACACCTCTAGAAGGTACTGAATACAAAATTTTTAATTCTTCAGCTTCATTGCCAATTCTGGTTCCCATAGGAAGCCCAAATATTAAACCAGGCTCTCGATTTGAACAAAGTAGAATCTGACTTCCCCAGAGATGTTGTATCCCAAATATGAAAGCATTCTGACTGTTGGATCTGAAGAAGATAAATTTTAAAGAAATTTCTTCATATTGCACTAAGTTAAAATTTGGGCTACCAAAGCGAGCCCAAATATTACCCTACGGATCTGATTTGAACAAACTTGAATCTGACCCCCTAGAGATGTTGTATACCAAATATGAAAGCATTCTGACTAGTGGATCTGAAGAAGAAGATTTTTGAAGAAATTCCCTCATATTGTAGCAAGTTAAATTTCAGGTTCCCACATGGAGCCCAAATATTAACCCAGGCACTCGAATTGAACAAACTTTAATCCGACTCACCTAGAGATGTTGTATACCAAATATGAAAACATTCCAACTGGTGGATCTGAAGAAGAAGATTTTTAAAAATTCTCCCCCATAATGAACAAAGTTAAAATTTGGGCTTCCATATTAACCTAGGGACTTGGTTTGAACGATCTTGAATCTGATCCTCATAACAATGATGTACACCATGTATTAAAAGATTCTGACTTGTGGTTCTGAAGAAGATTTTTAAAGAATACTCCCCATATTACCCTAAGTTAAAAATTCGGGCTCCTGTATTGAGCCCAAAAATAAACCAATGGGCTTTATTTTAACAAACTTGTATCTGACCCCCTATGAATGCTGTATACCGAATATCAAATGATTCTGATGATTGGTTATGGAGAAAAGATTTTTTATAATTTTTGCAAATATGCTGACTCAGCATTTTTTCGATGCCCATTCCAGAACACCCTAACATGACCGATGGCAATTTTTTTTTTACCATTCATTCTACTGGTCCTAAGGATGCTTCATACCAAATAACAGCTCTCTGTTCCGTGTGGTTTGGGAAATATGGGCATTTGAAAATATTTCTATTTTTAGCTCCCAGGGTTCCCATGGGGATGCAGGAATTTTTTTTTTTTGGTATGAGTCAAGTACTTATGACCAATAATACCACATACCAAATTTGGTTCAAACTGGACCATCAGTTCAGAAAATAGAAATTTTGGGTGAGGCTAAAAATCTTACCCCTCCCATTACAAAGCCAAATATTGCTACACGAACTTCGTTTGAACAAACTTGATTCTACACCTCAAAAGGAAGCTCCATAACAAATATCAAATCACTGTACACACTGGTTCATGAGAAGATTTTAAAAATATTTTGGAGCATTTTCCCCCACTCCCTCCCTATGGGGCTGGGCATGTTGAGTTGAACAAAAAGGCAATGCCCCTTCAGGACCATCACTCACACAAACTTTCACTTGAATTGGCCCTGTGGCTTTGGAGAAGACCAAAACATGGTGTTGATGGACGGCGGATGGACGAACGACAGACAGAGAGCGATGAGATTAGCTCAGCTTGACTTTGTCAAGATGAGCTAATAAATCTATAATAAAATATAACCAGTTTCTTTAACCCCCTGAGCAGGGGTATCACTAAGAGATGCTTGGAGAGGGGGGGGGGGGGGGGGGGGGGGGACATGTCCCAATAATTTAAGCCAGGGCATTTTTGTTAGGAATGAAGTCTAAGATATCAATTCTCTCTTGCTAGTAAGGCCCCACAAAGTAGATCTTCTGTTTCTCAGGCCATTTTTTATAAAACTGCATGTGGGCAGGTGTTTTTTTAATTTACTTTTTTATTTCTTTGCCATCAAAAGTTCATGTTTTTGGTTTTGTTTTATGTTTTAGGCCTCATAATCTATAGAATAGCAAGGGTGGTGGTGTAATTCGGCCCTTGAGTGCAAAAAGGCTTTGCAATGCTAAAGGGACGAATTTATCAATTTTATTAACTTGTGGAAAATATCAGACATGAACCATTTACTTTTTATTTTTTTAAAGTTTCCATTGCTTATAAAAAAAGAGAGCATGCAACAGCCAAAAGAACCATGCGGGAGGGCCTGAGAAACAGATTTTCAACTTTTTTAAGCCTAATCATGCTCTTTCTCAAAAGACTAGCTTTGATACATTGACCAATGTCACACATACAGTTGGTCATACGAACTGGAGGTTTGCAGTACCTGATTTGAGCTGTTGGGAGCCCAGTATGACCAATTTAAGTACTGGTATAGTACACGTCCATTAAATTATTATTTATTTATTTATTCATTGGTGTTTAAGATCATATATTTCTGCAGAATGGCTAATTGTGACAGAAACATGGAGATAAAGTCAGTTTAGTCAATCATTTATACCCTTGTGACCAATTTTAGAGGACTTTCACCCTAAGCATTGGTGAGTGGGTTCTATTTTACAAGTGAAACAGAGCTTGTTTACCACAGGTTCCCATGGGAGTGTTAATTAAATAACTAGTCTGAAGCAAGCCCCCGCACAGCACATGGACACAGGAGGTTGAAAAGCAAACACTGATTGTACATTTGCTGTGTCTGCAAGACACATATAATGCCCCTGTGAGTTCTACCATGTACTTTAATTTACATATGTATTTCATAATACATAAGATTGGACTATATTTATGTAGCATAACAGGCCTGGCAATCTAGAAAGTTAAGTAGTGCAAAACAGTTGCCCTCCTCAGATTGCTTGGGAGTGCAATTGCACCTGAAATTGTCAATGCAAAAACTTGTATGCTATTTTGGTTATATTCACTTCAAGGTATTAATATTGTGACCGAAAAATTGTACTACATTCAGCTACATAGTGGAAAAATTGGCACACACATCTTCTCATTATTCAAAATGTTGCATTCAATTCTTATGTGGCCATCTTCTACACTCAAAATGTATCGAAGTGCAACACAGAATGGGTCATGAATTATTGTGAATCAACGAAATATTGACAAATCATCCCTTGAGTTCCAATGTGTTCTCTGTGCCAGTAGGCACAGAGAACACACTGGAACTCAGGGGACGAAATGATAATAGATTTTAAAGGCAGTCGCAAACAGGTCTGGCATTCCAAAAAATCAAGGGGTGCAAAAAATTGCCCTCCTCAAAGTTTTCTAGGCGTGCAGTACTCCAAAAGAATGCAAGGCCTGGCATAATATCTCCAAGTCTGGTAAACGATGAATTCAACAGCATGCAACTTGAGTTTGACACCTCCATAAGGTATAATTAATTCATTATATATTATATTAAATGTCATTACAACACATTGTAAAAAAACATAACTACTCTATAAGGAATAATTAATTCATAATATTTTATATTAAATGGCTTCACGCCAACACATATTAATAAAAAACCTATTCACAGATTATATTGGCAAAAATATCTGTACACATCCTTCAAAATTAATAAAAAAGTTTTGGCTTGAAACCTGAAGTCTTGACAATATGCACACCTTTTGTATATGTACCTTTGGTATATGTATGTGCACAACATTGGTAGATGTACAAATATCCAGTGAAATAAAAAGTCCTAGCTTGAAAACTGTGGGAAGAAGTGGCTGGACAGATCATGTACACTATGTACAAATTTTCACAAAAATTTACAAAGTTCTACAACCCATAATTTGGTGAAAAAATTGAAAAAATTAGAATCCTGGTAATATGTACACCTTTGCTACATGTATAAATATCCTGCAAAATGAAGTGTCAATGATACTGCAGCAGAATTTGACCAAAAACGGACTGAACTAAATAGAAAGTTCCAGTAATGCCAAGTCATTCACTTAACTTTCTTCAGAAAACAACCCATCCCTATAGCTGATATCAGACATTGTCAAGTTGAGGAGAAGTAATTAAAACGAGGCCCAGGAGGCCTTAGGCACTCACCGTATGTTCCATACTGTTAAAACACAAATTTTATCAAAAGCTATTCTTAAGGTTCTACAGAGTAAATATATACTCTCTGTGGAGCTAAAACAGGACTGAATGGGACAATGCTGCTGATCAAATATCAAAAGATTCTGCATGATGGTTCTGAAGAAGATTTTTAAAGAATTTTCCTTGAATTGCACAAAGTAAACATTCACGCCCCCATAGTGAGGCCCAATATTGATCGAGGGACTCAATTTGAACAAACTTGAATCAGAACCTTACTAAGATGCTACATACCATATATCAAAATTTTGCCCACTGGTTCGGGAGAAGAAGATTTTTAAAGAATTTTTTTCTTAAATTGCACTAAGTAAAAATTCACGCCCCCATAGTGAGCCCCAATATCGATCAAAAGACTCAATTTGAAGAAACGTGAATCCAACCCATACCAAGATGCTGCATACCAAATATCTAAAGATTCTGCCCACTGGTTCTGGTGAAGAAGATTGTTAAAGATTTTTTCTTAAATTGCACTAAGTAAAAATTCACACCCCCATAGTAATCCCCAATACTGAATGGGGATTCAATGGGGATTCAATTTGAACAAACTTAAATTAGACCCATACCAAGATGCTGTATACCAAATATCAAAAGATTCTGCCCATCGGTTCCGGAAAAGAAGATTTTTAAAGAAATTTTCTTAAATTGCACTAAGTAAAAATTCACACCCCTTTAGTGAGCCCCAATATTGATCGAGGGACTCAATTTGAACAAACTTGAATCAGACCCATATCAAGATGCTGTATACGAAATATCAAAAGATCCTGCCCATTGGTTCTGGAGAAGAAGATTTAACAAATTTTTTTCTTAAATTGTACTAAGTAAAAATTCAGGTCCCATAGTGAGTCCCAAAATTGATCAAGGGACTCCATTTGAACAAACTTGAATCAGACCCATACCAAGATGCTGTATACCAACTATCAAAAGATTCTGCCCATTGGTTCTGGAGAAGAAGATTTTTCCTTAAATTGCACTAAGGAAAAATTCATGCCCCTAAAGGAGCCCCAATATTGATCAAGGGACTTGATTTGAACAAACTTGAATCAGACCCATACCAAGATGCTGCATACCAAATATCAAAAGATTCTGCCCATTGGTTCTGGAGAAGATTTTTAAAGAATTTTTCTTGAATCGCACTAAGTAAAAATTCACGCCTCCACAGTGAGCCCAATATTGGTTGAGGGACTCGATTTGAACAAACTTGAATCAGACCCATACCAAGATGCTGCATACCAAGTATCAAAAGATTCTGCCCACTGGTTCTGAAGAAGAAGATTTTTTAATAATTTTTCTATAATTCATACGGTGCTATCAGAGTTATGCCCCATACAGAGCCCCCAAACATGAATTGCCATATAGTAATGAACATCCACATGAAGTTTCGTGAAAATCAGGCCAGTGGTTTCAAAGGAGAAGTCGTTTGAAAAATGTTCACAACGATGGATGGCAAGTGATAAGTTGAGCTCCCTTCGGTGAGCTAAAAAACATGATCTCTCCAATGTACTAGCAGGCATCAAGCTAAAGCCACATATTAAGAGTTGAAAAAGTTGGGTGTGTATGCTAATGGAATTGTTGACAATCTATATGCCAAACCCAGGATGGCTGCTGAAGGCCATATTTTTCAACAAAATACAGAACAAGAGGCCCCAAGGGGCCTGAGGGCGCTCACCTGACATGGTAGCCAAAATATCAACCCAGAGAATCGATTTCAACAAGTTGTATCTGCTCCTCCTAAGAAAAGCTTATACCAAATATCCTGATTCTGACCAGTGGATCTAAAAAAAAAAGAAGATTTTTAAAGAATATTCCTCATATTGAACTAAGTTATAATTCGGGCTCCCACAGGGAGCCCATATATGAACCCAGGGACTTGGCTTTAACAAACTTGAATCTCACCCCCCCTAAGGATGCTGCACACCAAATATTAAAACATTCCGACTGCTGGATCTGAAGAAGAAGATTTTTAAAGAAAATTCCTCATTTTGAACTAAGTTACAATGCAAGCTCCCACAGTGAGTCCAAATATGGACCTAGGGACATGGCTTGAACAAACTTGAATCTCACCCCCCTAAGGATGCTGCATATCAAATATCAAAACATTCCAACTGCTGGATCTGAAGAAGATTTTTAAAGAAAATTCCTCATTTTGAACTAAGTTATAATTCGGGCTACCACAGTGAGCCCAAATATGAACCCAGGGACTTGGCTTGAACAAACTTGAATCTCACCCCTCCTAAGCATGGTGCATACCCAATATCAAAAGATTCTGCCTGCTGGATCTTGAGAAGAAGATTTTCAAAGAAATTTGCCTGAAATGCACTAAGTTTGAATTCGAGCTTCTATACTGAGCCCAAATAAAAATCTAGGGAGCCGATTTGAACAAACTTGAATCAGATCCACCCCACAATGTTGAATACCAAATATCAAAAGATTCTGCCTGCTGAAGTTGCAGAAGAAGATTTTTTAAGAAATTTGCCTGAAATGCACTAAGTTCGAATTCGGGCTTCTATAGTGAGCCCAAATATGAATCCAGGGGGGCCGATTTGCACAAACTTGAATCAGATCCACCCCACAATGTTGCATACCAAATTTCAAAAGATTCTGCTTGCTGGATCTGGAGAAGAAGATTTTTTAAGAAATTTGCCTGAAATGCACTAAGTTCAAATTCGAGCTTCTACAGTGAGCCCAAATATGAATCCAGGGGGCAGATTTGAACAAACTTGAATCAGATCCACCCCTTAATGTTGCATACCAAATATCAAAAGATTCTGCCTGCACGATCTGGAGAAGAAGATTTTTTAAGAAATTTGCCTGAAATGCACTAAGTTCTAATTCGAGCTTCTATACTGAGCCCAAATATAAACCCAGGGGGCTGATTTGAACAAACTTGAATCAGATCCACCCCATAATGTTGCATACCAAATATCAAAAGATTCTGCCTGCTGGATCTGGAGAAGATTTTTGAAGAAATTTGCCAGAAATGCATTAAGTTCGAATTCAGGCTTCTATAGTGAGCCCAAATATGAATCCAGGGAGCCGATTTGAACAAACTTGAATCAGATCCACCCCACAATGTTGCATACCAAAAATCAAAAGATTCTGCCTGCTAGATCTGGAGAAGAAGATTTTTAAAGAAATTTGCCTGAAATGCACTAAGTTCAAATTCGAGCTTCTATAGTGAGCCCAAATATAAACCCAGGGGGCTGATTTGAACAAACTTGAATCAGATCCACCCCATAATGTTGCATACCAAATATCAAAAGATTCTGCCTGCTGGATCTGGAGAAGATTTTTGAAGAAATTTGCCAGAAATGCATTAAGTTCGAATTCAGGCTTCTATAGTGAGCCCAAATATGAATCCAGGGAGCCGATTTGAACAAACTTGAATCAGATCCACCCCACAATGTTGCATACCAAAAATCAAAAGATTCTGCCTGCTAGATCTGGAGAAGAAGATTTTTTAAGAAATTTGCCTGAAATGCACTAAGTTCGAATTCGGGCTTCTATAGTGAGCCCAAATATGAATCCAGGGAGCCGATTTGAACAAGCTTGAATCAGATCCACCCCACAATGTTGTATACCAAATATCAAAAGATTCTGCCTGCTGGATCTGGAGAAGAAGATTTTTGAAGACACTTGCCTGAAATGCATTAAGTTCGAATTCGGGCTTCTATAGTGAGCCCAAATATGAATCCAGGGGGCCGATTTGAACAAACGAGAATCAGATCCACCCCACAATGTTGTATACCAAATATCAAAAGATTCTGCCTGCTAGATCTGGAAAAGAAGATTTTTGAAGAAATTTGCCTGAAATGCATTAAGTTCGAATTCGAGCTTCTATACTGAGCCCAAATATAAACCCAGGGGGGCCGATTTGAACAAACTTGAATCAGATCCACCCCACAATGTTGCATGCCAAATATCAAAAGATTCTGCCTGCTCGATCTGGAGAAGAAGATTTTTTAAGAAATTTGCCTGAAATGCACTAAGTTCGAATTCGGGCTTCTATAGTGAGCCCAAAGATAAATCCAGGGAGCCGATTTGAACAAACTTCAATCAGATCCACCCCACAATGTTGCATACCAAATATCAAAAGATTCTGCCTGCTAGATCTGGAGAAGAAGATTTTTTAAGAAATTTGCCTGAAATGCACTAAGTTCAAATTCGAGCTTCTATAGTGAGCCCAAATATAAACCCAGGGGGCTGATTTGAACAAACTTGAATCAGATCCACCCCATAATGTTGCATACCAAATATCAAAAGATTCTGCCTGCTGGATCTGGAGAAGATTTTTGAAGAAATTTGCCAGAAATGCATTAAGTTCGAATTCAGGCTTCTATAGTGAGCCCAAATATGAATCCAGGGAGCCGATTTGAACAAACTTGAATCAGATCCACCCCACAATGTTGCATACCAAAAATCAAAAGATTCTGCCTGCTAGATCAGGAGAAGAAGATTTTTTAAGAAATTTGCCTGAAATGCACTAAGTTCGAATTCGGGCTTCTATAGTGAGCCCAAATATGAATCCAGGGAGCCGATTTGAACAAGCTTGAATCAGATCCACCCCACAATGTTGTATACCAAATATCAAAAGATTCTGCCTGCTGGATCTGGAGAAGAAGATTTTTGAAGACACTTGCCTGAAATGCATTAAGTTCGAATTCAGGCTTCTATAGTGAGCCCAAATATGAATCCAGGGGGCCGATTTGAACAAACGAGAATCAGATCCACCCCACAATGTTGTATACCAAATATCAAAAGATTCTGCCTGCTAGATCTGGAAAAGAAGATTTTTTAAGAAATTTGCCTGAAATGCACTAAGTTCGAAATCGGGCTCCTATACTGAGCCCAAATATGAACCCAGGGGGCCGATTTGAACAAACTTGAATCAGATCCACCCTACAATGTTGCATACCAAATATCAAAAGATTCTGCCTGCTGGATCTGGAGAAGAAGATTTTTTAAGAAATTTGCCTGAAATGCACTAAGTTCGAAATCGGGCTCCTATACTGAGCCCAAATATAAACCCAGGGGGCCGATTTGAACAAACTTGAATCAGATCCACCCTACAATGTTGCATACCAAATATCAAAAGATTCTGCCTGCTGGATCTGGAGAAGAAGATTTTTTAATCTTTTTCCCATTGCCTACAGTGTTAAAAAGTGCTGACTCAGCACTATTTCAAAGTCCTGAAAAAAGTTCCTCGTGATCAAACCGATAGGGATTTTTTGTAACCATTCTATTCTACTGGATAAAAGTAAGCTTTATACAAAATAAGAATTCTCTGTGCCGTGTAGTTTTGGAGATATGGCAGTTTTAAGGTTTTTCCTATTTTTAGCTTCCGAGGTTCCCACGGGGCAATGAGAAAATTTTTTTGCATCAATCAACTACTTATGACCCATTATCATCTCATATCAAATTTGGTTCAAATCGACCTCACGGTTCTGAAAATAGAAATTTTAGGCGTGGCCAAAATTTTTGCCCCTCCCATAACGAAGGCAAATAATGCCTGACAAACTTCTCTTGAACAAACTTGATTCTAAACCTCAAAAGGACTCTGTATACCACATATCAAGTCTCTGCTACTGGTGGTTTATTAGAAGAAGATTTTCAAAAAATTTGGCCATTTTTTCCCCACACCTCTGCTCAATTATGAGCCGAAACCTATTTTGGATAAAAATCAAAATGCCCCTATATAACCACTACTTACATGAAATTTAATTAAAATGTGGCCAGTGGTTTAGGAGAAAGAGGCTCAAACACCACCTTCACGCAGGACGACGGACGAAGAGTGATAAGAAAAGCTCACCCTGACTTTCAGTCAGGTGAGCTAAAAAGCTAATAGCTCCTATCAAGACATAACACCAAGCTACATGTGAAACTTCAAACAGATCAGATGAGAGATGAGGCCTGTAGTGTGTGTTAATGGAATTGTTAAAGAAATTTCCGATCCAAATCTAAGAAGGCTGCTGGCAGCCATGTTTTTCACAAAACTCAGAAAATTTGATAGCTCCCATCTAGACATCACACCAAGGCTACATATGAAATTTGAAAAAGGTCGGGTGAGAGATGCGGCCTGTACGGAGTGTCAATGGAATTGTTGACAATTTATATGCCAAATTTAAGATGGCTGCTGGCGGCCATGTTTTTCAACAAAATTTGGAAAAATTCAACAGTGCCCAGGTAGTCATTGCCTCAAAGTCACATTTAAAATTTGGAACTGATCGGGTGAGAGCTGCGGCCTGTAGGGTATGCTAAAGGAATTATGTGATGGACAGAAGAATGTATGGATATTATGGATGGCCGACAGGTGGCAACCCATCCCAATAGCTCATACTTGACATTGTTAAGTTGATCTAAAAAAAAAGGTTCTAGCTTGAAAACCATGGGAGGAGTTAGCTGGACAAATCATTGTACCTTATATTTGAAATATCACAAAAATTTACTAAGTTCGACAACCTGTAATTTTGTGAAAAATTGAACAAAATCAAAATCCTGATAATATGAACACCTTTGGTATATGTATAAATACCCTGTAAAACGAAAAGGTTCTAGCTTGAAAACTCTGAGAGGAGTTGGGTGGTCAAACCTTGTACCCTGTATGTGGATGGAAGAATGGATGGAAGAACGGACAAATGGACAGGGGTAAAACAATATGCCCCCTGATTTTCCATCATGGGGGCATAAAAAGTTGCAACAATCTTTTATTTAATCACTAATAAATTTCCAAGAAATCTCAAGTTTTTTAACTGTAATCTCAACTGACTAATATTTCAACTACAACATCAAAGCATGCCTTTGATGAATGCTGCTTTGATGACGTAGATGGAATATTAGTCAGAACTTCAGCCATCACAGTCAGGACAAATCATGCTTACTCCATGGTCCAAGGCCTCCTGTGTGTACTGTTTCAGTCTGTCTTTAACCGTCGTATCCTTAATTTTACTCAAAGCATCTTTTATCACAACCTCACTCACACCAGCTTGTTTGGCAGCCTGAAATATATATAAGATGTGCAAGTAAAAGAAGTTCTTCTTTCAAAATAGTGTCAAATCTCAAAATATTCCTAATTCAATAAAATATAAAATCAATGTCTGGTTCACACTTGGTTATAAAAAACAAATCCATACTTGATTATTTTGAAATTGCAAGCCAATTTCCAGAAGTCATCCAACGAAACACGTCCATCACCAAATGGGCCCAAGTCTGCAAAATTTTCAGTCTGGTTTTTAGGAAATTGGCTGAACATGGTATGGCATTTTGAGCTTCTGAAAACATTTTTTAACCTTTAAAAAAGCATAGCATTTTTAATAAATATGTAATGAATGAACAAACTTTGATGTGACATGAAAAAGGTGATAAATTTAAAAATGTAAAAACAACAGTTCTTTCCTAAGTCTTTGAGCTCTACAACATATTAAAATTTCCATAAAATCTGCCGCATTTAAATTTTTGACCCTATGATGCGATATAATGTTACCCTAGAGTTTGGCTGTTACAGTAGAGAATTTCATATGACTGCACCACATTTTGGGGGGTGGAGATTAAGTTGGCAATGCTTCAGAACCGTCACAGCCACGTCGAGATGCAAAGTTTAGTCTCCGTAAGTGCTATGGTTATATATATAGACTTGACCGAAATTGAAAGCGTTATTTTTTTCGTTCTTGACATTATATGCATCTTAACTTAAAAAATTTTGCATCAATCATAAACAAATATAGAAGTGCTTCAGAACTATCACAGCTGCATCGGCATACGAAGTTTGGTCACTTCATGTGTTACAATTATGACTCTAGGAGTGATATAACCTGAAAGTGGTATCCCCTTTGTTGACATTATTTGCATTGTAACTCCAAAAGTGTGTCAATCGAAAATAAACTTGGCAATGCATCAGAATTTCCACTGCTGCATCGACATGCAAACTTTGGTCTCCATAAGGGCTATGGTAATAGCTGTATGCGTTACACAAGAAAAGGTGTATTCTTCCCTTTTTTGGGGTTAATTGCATTGTAACTCGACAAGTTTTGAATCATTCATAAAGAAACTTGGCAATGCTCGAGAAAAATCACTACCATGCCAACATGAAAAGTTTGATTTCTGTACATGCTATGCACAAAAAATGCAAAATGATATAAAAACGTCAAAAAATTTACATCATAACTTAAAAAAGTCTTGCATCAATCGCAAATAAATTTGGCAATGCTTCATAACTGTCATTGCTGCTTGGCATGCAAAGTTTGGTCGTAATTGCTATGGTTATGGCTCTTGGTGTAAAATTGACATGCAACCTGAAGGTGGTATTTTCCAGTTTGTAGATATTTGCATTGTATCTCAAAAAGTTGGGGGGCAATCGAAAATATACTTGGCAATGCTTCAGAATTGCTACTGCTGCATCAGTATGTGCAGTTTGGTCTATGTAAGTGCTACGGTTACAGCTGTGAGTGTGACAGATGAAAAGAAGGATTTTTCCCTTTTTTGCGTTATTTGCGTTGTAACTCAAAAAGTTTTAAATCTCTCATAACGAAACCTGGCAATGCTCGAGAAGAATCACTGGCATGCCAACATGAAAGGTTTGATCTCTATACGTGCTCTGGTAATGGCTGTAATCATGCCACATGTGTTTTGGGCCCCAAAAACACAGTTTGAAGTAGAAGCGTTAAAAATGGCGTTAAATAAAAAAAATCCTGGCAGTTCCGATTGAATTTTTCATTGGTTAAAATGCATTGCATTTTTTAGGAAACCAGAAAACCAAACCTTCAACCTGAAATTCAAAAATAATTATTAGCATATTTAAAACATAGACAATATAACAATATTTTCCAGACACAGATTGATGTGTTTTTTTAAATGACTAATTAAGGATTTTCACCAGTATTTCTGTTTTACACAAGGATATTATTTTGCTTTAATTCTCAGCAACAAAACTTAAATCGAATGCCACCTATATGTGACTTAGCTACTTGGGTGTATGAGATGGGGAGGGGGTTGAGGCACTCTCACCCCCCTTCACCAATATGCAGTTAATTTTGCAGTTTTCATTGAAAGGGACTGGTATTTTCAGAACAGATTGTTCAGAGGGAGGGGGTATTTTTATAATTTTTGGCAAATATCAGGGCAGTGGGAAGAGCATTTTCATAGGCAAATTCGAGGCAAGGGCCTGCATTTTGATTTTGAAACAAAAGTTCAGGGCAGTTTGATTGGTCAGCCCCCATCCCCTAGAAAATGTTCCCCAAAAGCCTATCATTTTAGCCACATTCTATCAGTCCTCTTTAAAAACTACTAACTAAATGCAAATTCAGAATACCAAATTTAAGATTGACAAGATATTGGAGCAGACACATAGGCCTAAAAAATTATTTTGTTTTGAACCGAATACAATGTACCAAGAAAAAAATATTGACAGAACCGTTCAGATAACAAACTGGTGAAGTATAGTACTACTAGTACAAAATAATGTAAACATTAATCAATCTTTGAAAATATTATCAACCAAAATAAGTTGTTGGAGCTTACTGGTGAGAACACACTCCCCCCCCCCCCCCCCCCCCCTCCCCCCATTTCTCTTTCAGCCCCTGACTAAGACTGTTGGATACTCATTTCGTGAGCTTTCGAGAAAATGCTGCAGGTTATAGATGGATGGTGGTTGTAAAAAAAAAGTACAATCTAAATTACTTGTGGAGACAAGACATTTTCTTGCAGTTATCATGCAATATATATTCTCCATTTGTATATCTGTAGTATTATGTGGACAACCTAAAGATTTTAATTGTAAGTGCAGCCCATTTTAAACAAAGGTTACCAAGACTTGAGGTAAAATAAAAAGAAGGCTAAATTTCAAGTCAGAAACTAACAAAATTTATAATGTTGAAAAATAAAGTGCAAATTTACGAAGACTTCAGAGTTCACTCAGAGTCAGTCTCAAACTGCCTCAGGCTCAGTTACTCAAAACGATCGAATGAATGCCCCGGAAGGTTAATTATTGCACAAAATGTCTTTTCCCATCCAGTGTGTACTTTTGTTACAGTGCAGAACAGAAATGGCCGATGTCCACATGCGATAGCCTAGTGGCAGTAGTGCATGTATCGTCAAGCCGAGTTCAAACTTATATTTTTAGTTTAAAAAGCACGAAATATTTAAACAGAGCGGCCAATTCGCACCGTATTCAAATTAAAATCCTTGTACATTTTCCATCCTCCAGATATAATGATGCCTGCACACATACTTTTGAAAACACATTTGAGACCTCATAATTTGTGACGTCTGATATGCTGAACGGAATCTTTTTGAGTTTTGAGTGTTCGGGTCGACATTGTTTTGCGAATAAAATGAATCAACAGCGATTCTACAGGTGGCAAGGTCAAAGACTTAAGACTGGTTCTCTGACAAAATTGCCCGTTCCTCTCTAAAATTCTTTCAACCGTTCAAATTGTCGATTATTTAATTAAATTAGCGATTAATTACAGTGAATTCTTTTTCATGGTTGGGTGTGTAATAAATACAGAACCACACTTATGTTTGAATGAGTTAACGATTACTGGACTCGAGAGTGTGGCGCCTGGATAACCACTCGAGCCGGTAGGTACACGCTCGAGTCCAGTAATCATTAACCCATTCAAACATAAGTGTGGTTCTGTATATGTCCACCTGAGGAGAAAATGAGAACACAACATAGGTAAGATTAATCCTCTGCACTCTGATGTCAAAATGGCAAAGTCTTTAGCAGCAAATATTTCCCAGAATGCAGTTTCATATTTAACCAAATATACCTTGTTTGACAGAGCTCAATGAGCTCTGTCAAACAAGATATACAGTACATGGAGAGTGGATTGTAACTAAATCACTTGCAGAGTGGAGTAATCAGCCAAGCTATAAGTTTCAAATTTTGTACATATCGACAAAAAACACAAGCAATGTTTTAGTCAATGGACCTCTGGGTTTAACCTGGAGGTCCATTGGCTGAAACTTTGCTGGTGATGGTTGTGCTTTGCAACAAATTTGCAATTATTGCCTGGGTGGAATCTCCACTCTGCGGGTGATTTAGTGACAATACACTCTCCACGTACTGTAATTGGTTAAATTCATAGTTAAACAAGAGAAAAACAAGAGTGATTGGAGAAAATATAATTGTATTACCAGAGTGCTAGGGGTTTACTCATTTGTTACCCTAATTTATTTTTCCTGTCTCAATAGGTAAGAGTGATCAAAGGAAAGTTAGGCTGATCCCAGTGGCGACACCTATAGACATTGGCTTTAGTGATGTCTCACAAATTATTTACTATATGTTCTTCACATAGAGAAAAACTGAATCGAAACCAAGGTTTTTTCCTGAAACTGAACAGATGCTGAATCTAAAAAATCAAAACCTCCCAGCTTTCCAAGCAAAAATACCAATCCTCTCCCTCCTGTCTTTCCAATTTTCTCACCTATCCTTCATGTTTCCACTACTTACAAACTAGATGTAAAGTGATTGGGGGGGGGGGGGGGGGGGGAGGGGCATCAATGTGGGCCCCGCATTTGAAATAGTTTGCAAGTTGAACAGTACACAGTACAGTAAAACCATTTAGATATGGTTTTTATTGGAGAGTATATTTCCAAAATTTTTGAGAAGGAGACTTCAATTAAGTGGGTGCTATTAAACGTTCATGGAAAAGACATCAATATGACATTATTTTGGGTAAATGTTGAAATTTGAAATTATCACAACTGTATTTAACAGAGATATTACCAACGTTATTGTGCATGATATTTTGTAGTTGTGTGTATTATTAATAGAAAGCTATGTGTTTTAGAAAATCAGAGTTTTTAATGAAAAATGTCCATAAAAAACTCAACATTTGAAGCGACGTAAAAACCTTAAAAATGGCAATAAATCGAAAAACTAAAAAACACTTTTCTTTCGATGTTGGGAAAGGTCAAAATCACTGCATAAACATAAAATCAAGGGAACTTATAGTACTCATGGTCTCGATTTACAAGTTGAAAAATGAAAAAATTTTGAAAATCCGACTTCAATTTCCGGAGATATGACGTCAATACTTTCATCCGAATTGGTGGAAAATTCTTAATGATATGACCTTATTGGTGATCGAACATCAGAAAACTAATTTCAGTGCAAAATCAAAATCCTTTTCTTCCATCAAACTTTTAGGCTTCTTCTCCTTCACTCACACTCAAGAAATTTGGCACAAATGTTGAAGGATATCGATTATCAAAATTGTTAATCTAACTTTTTTTAATTCCAACTTTGATCCAAAACAATAACCAGTTAAAGAATTTTTCTTGATCTTTCAGTATTGATGCCTCCAGATTAGCCAATGTAAGGGTGGAGTTATACGTGGTATACAAATTGCCATGGAAAGAACTCTAAGAGAGGTACAAACGTCCTCAAATTCCTTCCCGTTGAGATGTTGCGCCATAGCTCTGGTAAGGTGATCTGCGTAAGACATTGCTTCCAAATTCGCTCTACTAGATGAAATTGCCATTGTAATTGTGTCTGAGCGAATAGTAAATGATGCAGGCAAGGATACATCTAGATCCCCGGGCTGCTCATTCAAACGCAGAGGAGCTCTCTGAACATCTTCTCCAACCCTTTTTAAATGAACGTAGTCCATGAAACAGTATGTTTATGAAAGATGTAGCTAAGAAACTGCCTTTCCTTCTCACACTCGAGAAGTTAAATATGGCGTCATCTATATGGCTGAAGGTCTGCGACACCTGCCTAGACTGGACAGGAAATGAAAGGACTTCCTCCTTTGTCCAGATAAAAGTCTGCGTTCAACGACGTCAGCGGTTTCTTCCTTGTTGTCACAGCATTCTGATTCGTCGGAACAAATTCAGGGTAGTATTGATGGATGAAATCCATTGCAACCCTGTGCTTGTCCTAAAGGGAAGGGTAATCCTCTTCCTTATCACTTTCACCATCCGAGAGAATCAATTGCGAATCTCGGTCCATTGCATCTGCATGAACAGATGACTGGACCGACCCAGCACAGGTTCTGAGTCTGAGGGAGGCTGCATCTGCACTTGCTGGGATGCTGCGATCAGCTGCGCAATCTGCGACAGCAAGCCCGTCATCGAGGACTGAGGAGCAGTGGTCTTCTGTTTCCTAGCCGCTTGCTGCTCCTGGGATGGTGTGTCGGAGATGGATCTCTTCTCCGAACATCCCAATGATCGAGGCCTCGTCTCCCTAGCTACCGAATGATCCAACTTCATGGGCGAAGAGTAGATCCTTTTTCGTGCAGCAGGCTGGATATCCGAAGTCGGGTAGCTAGGATGTGGTCGTGAGTGCAGTGAGTGTGGTCGGAGGAAGCTGAGACTGAAGCCGACCCCGGCTGCAGACTAGACGGAGCGTCCCGAGTGGTGGGCGGACGTATGCTCCGTCTTGTGCAAGTTTCCAACCAGAAAACTTCACTTTGGCTTGTGAAACGTAACAGAGGAAGCCGTGACTGAAGCCAACCCTGGCTGCAGACTAAACAGAGCATCCCGAGTGGAGGGCGGACATATGCTCTGGCTCGTGCAAGTTTCTCATAACAACATTTGGCCCCTACTGTCTGTTAGGTTAAAGATGGGCCTCTCCCGCACGCTGTCTACAGACCTCGCAGAGTACAATAAACTTGTTGACTTCTTCCCTATTTCAGTCATCGCTGGGTGAGCTATTTATATTAAAAAATCCACTTCTTAAACCGCAACAGGCTTACCCAATCCACTTCTTGAACCACAACAGACTTACCCAGTGTCACGGCGCCCATGGACAGAGTACTGCTTCACCGGTCGAGCTAGCTGCTTGCAAGAGATTAAAACACTTAACACAAGAGGCCCCAGGGGGCCTGAGGGCGCTCACCTGACATGGTAGCCTAAATATCAACCCAGAGAATTGATTTCCACAAGTTGCATCTGCTCCTCCTAAGAAAAGCTGAAACCAAATATCCAAATATTCTGACCAGTGGATCTAAAAAAAGATTTTTAAAGAATATTCCTCATATTGAACTAAGTCATAATTCGGGCTCCCACAGGGAGCCCATATATGAACCCAGGGACTTGGCTTTAACAAACCTGAATCTCACACCCCTAAGGATTCTGCACACCAAATATCAAAACATTCCGGCTGCTGGATCTGAAGAAGAAGATTTTTAAAGAAAATTCCTCATTTTGAACCAAGTTACAATTCGAGCTCCCACAATCAGCCCAAATATGGACGTAGGGACATGGCTTGAACAAACTTGAATCTTACCCCCCTAAGGATGCTGCATAAAAAATATCAAAAGCATTCATCTGCTGGATCTGAAGATTTTTAAAGAAAATTCATCATTTTGAACTAAGTTGTCATTCAGGCTCCCATAGTGAGCCCAAATATGAACCAAGGGACTTGGCTTGAACAAACTTGAATCTCAGCCCCCTAAGGTTGCTCCATGCCAAATATCAAAACATTCCAACTGCTGAATCTGAAGAAGAAGATTTTTAAAGAAAAATTTCTCATATTGACTAAGTTATAATTTGGGCTCCCACAGGGAGCCCAAATATGGACCCATGGACTTGGCTTTAACACACTTGAATCCCCCCTCCCCCCCAAGGATGCTACTCACCACATATCAAACCATTCCGACTGCTGGATCTGAAGAAGATTTTTAAAGAAAATTCCTCATTTCGAACAAAGTTACAATTCAAGCTCCCACAGTGAGCCCAAATATGGCCCTAGGGACATGGCTTGAACAAACACGAGTCTCACCCCCCTAAGGATGCTGCATACCAAATATCACAAGATTCTGCCTGCTGGATCTTGAGAAGAAGATTTTCAAAGAAATTTGCCTGAAATGCACTAAGTTCGAATTTGGGCTTCTATAGTGAGCCCAAATATGAATCCAGGTGGCCGATTTGAACAAACTGGAATCAGATCCACCCCACAATGTTGCATACCAAATATCAAAAGATTCTGCCTGCAGGATCTGGAGAAGAAGATTTTTGAAGAAATTTGCCTGAAATGCACTAAGTTCGAATTCGAGCTTCTATAGTGAGCCCAAATATGAATCTAGGGAGCCGATTTGAACAAAATAGAATCAGATCCACCCCACAATGTTGCATACCAAATATCAAAAGATTCTGCCTGCTGGATCTGGAGAAGAAGATTTTTTAAGAAATTTGCCTGAAAAGCACTAAGTTCAAATTTGGGCTCCTATACTGAGCCCAAATATAAACCCAGGGAGCCGATTTGAACAAACTTGAATCAGATCCACCCCACAATGTTGCATACCCAATATCAAAAGATTCTGCCTGCTGGATCTTGAGAAGAAGATTTTCAAAGAAATTTGCCTGAAATGCAGTAAGTTCAAATTTGGGCTCCTATACTGAGCCCAAATATAAACCCAGGGGGCCGATTTGAACAAACTGGAATCAGATCCACCCCACAATGTTGCATACCAAATATCAAAAGATTCTGCATGCAGGATCTGGAGAAGAAGATTTTTGAAGAAATTTGCCTGAAATGCACTAAGTTCGAATTCGAGCTTCTATAGTGAGCCCAAATATGAATCTAGGGAGCCGATTCGAACAAACTTGAATCAGATCCACCCCACAATGTTGCATACCAAATATCAAAACATTCTGCCTGCTGGATCTGGAGAAGAAGATTTTTTAAGAAATTTGCCTGAAATGCACTAAGTTCGAAATCGGGCTCCTATACTGAGCCCAAATATGAACCCAGGGGGCCGATTTGAACAAATTTGAATCAGATCCACCCTCCAATGTTGCATACCAAATATCAAAAGATTCTGCCTGCTGGATCTGGAGAAGAAGATTTTTTAATGTTTTTCCCATTGCCTACAGTGTTAAAAAGTGCTGAATCAGCACTTTTTCAAAGTCCCGAAACTGTACCCTATGATAAAACCGATGGCAATTTTTTTTTACCAATTCTTTCTGTTGGTCCTAAGGAAGCTTCACACCAAATAAAAATTCTCGGTGCCGTGCAGTTTTGGAGATATGGGCGTTTTAATTTTTTTCTATTTTTAGCTCCTGCGGTTCCCATGGGGCTACGGGAAAAAAAAAATCAGCATAAATTAGGTACTTATGACCCAATAAGCCCTCACATAAAATTTGGTTCAAATCAGCCTCTCGGTTTGGAAAATAGAAATTTTGGGCGGGGCCAAAAATTTTGCCCCTCCCATAACGACGCCAAGTATAGCCCCACAAACTTCTCTTGAACAAATCTGAGTCTACACCTCAAAAGGAAGCTGCACACCAAATATCAAGACTCTGCTACTGCTGGTTCATGAGAAGAAGATTTTTTAAGATTTCAGCACACTTTTTGGGTGTGGCCCTACCCACGGGCGAGGCAATTTGATTTGAACAAAATCAAATTGCGATGTCATAACAAACTATTATCTCAAATATCAATTAAATTGGTTCAGCGGTTTGGGAGGAGAAGACGCAAACACCATGTTCACAGATGACGGACGGTGAGTGATCACTTTTGCTCTCCTGACTAAAAGTCAGGTGAGCTAAAAAGGTCCTAACTCTTGCAATCATGAGCACTGCAGCTAGCTCTATATGCTCAGCGGAGCACGGCAATGGTAGCACACTTGGATGGGTGTCAGAATATCATCACCATGTTCATGTTCCTCTGAAATAGAAACTGACGAAATGAATTATAAAGCCGTGAGAGGCCTGCCCTCAAAACCTCACCGTCAACAACGTACCATGACACCCGTCTCCAACATAAGTCATTCCAGTGAACACAAGAATGACAAGAGTCCGCAGGAGTGCATCAACTCAAGTCGATATCAGACCTCCAAACTCCACAACAAAATATATATAATTAAGATACATGAATAATAGCAATCAAAAATAAATTCAAAATATTTTTTAGAAATTTTTTTTTTTTAAAAAAAACGTAAGTTCCCAAATGGAACAAAAGAGCCCAAAGGCATCCCAAAAGAGCCTATGTGTGGACAAAATTCAAATTTTTTTAGCTACACTACCGGAATAATAATCCATGTATCCTACAGTAATTCTACAGTAATAGAATATAAAAAAAAAACTACCTATATATGAGGACGTTGTCAATGTAAACAACGTCAAAGTAAATAAACAAGACATCAGCCACACAAAAAGGCCCAAAGTCAGAAAACAATTAATGCTACCAGATGCAAAGCTAGATCTTCATACAAAGAAGAAATGATACATCGGATAGAAGATGCAAGACTAAACGACCTAACACCCCTAGGGTGAGGATGTAACCATGGGGAAAAAACAGAATAATATTCTGTAATAAATGTTAAACTTCCAAGAAATTTAATTAAAAATTTCAATAAAAATTAGCCAAAAAGCTTAAGAAGAACAGGAAGAGTTCAAAGAAGGATAGGGAAGGAATACTTAACAAACAGTGAAATAATCATTAACAAAAATGATGACATCAGGCGTATGTCCCGAAACTGGGAAACATGAAATAATTTTATAATTATTATAAAGTTACAGCCTTGAATGTCAAAAACCACTGTTGAACACTTCCATCATCCAATACCAGCCTTGGATCCACCAATTCTTGCATTAATTTGTGTCTGGCATCCTTAAAACAGGAGATTTTAAAGCACAGATGTCATTTCCTTGTTGATGACTTTAGGGTCAAACAAAGAATGATGTTGGCGCTAATTATGGTCACTTCCTGGCGCATGCGAGGAGAGTAAAAGTATGGTGGACCAGATAGGACTTTTAATTTTCGGTTTTGCAAGCAAATTTGGGGGAATGGGGGGGTTCAAAATTTGTGTTTGGCCCTTGATAACTTTGAGTTAGCACCAGCTTAAGTCTGGGCCATTGGGTTATAGTATAAAAATATTATGCTGACAGTCACCTAAATTTCCATCGTTATTGGGCCCATCTGGACTCAGCACATATAATACAGGCATTTTATTTTATCTTGTTTTTGAGAACTCCATGTCAAACAAGATTTAAAAGGAGACGGCTTATACAAGCTAAAAGCTTACTGCTGAATCCTTTCAACAAATCTCGTTCTTGACTCATTACTTTAATGCATACCATTGTATTGTGCACTCTGTATGACAATCATGTTGTAGTTTATTATATGTATGCATCATATTTTCTCATGAATAAATATTGTTTAAACTGAACAAGATATAATGGAATAAATGCTCCGAGTATCTCTGGAATACAGATAAGTGATCAAATCTCTGTTAATGGAATACTCCTGTAGATTGAAAAATTCTCATCGGGAGAATGGCTTTTAAATTAACAGGCTTCCGCTGTACTACAAGCAAGTAGCCATTCATTAGTTCTGATCAGCCTGTTAAGCAAATCTGAAAATCGGAATAGCCATAGGCCTAACACATGATTAGTCAGATAGCTTGATTGTGCATGGAACAGACATGATCAAGAGAGATGCATATCATTATAAGGAGATGTGCTGGTTATGAGAATCCACACCTGCTATGAGTATCCCAGGATCTCATGAAGCCACCATGGCGGAACTCCTGTTGCATACTGATAATACATGTTAACCCTTTACCCAAAATAGCTTTTTAATTATTAAAACATCAACTGAATTTGATAACTTTTTAAAAAATAAACAATATTTATCAATAAAACCTTGCAAATATAGATGTCATTGGAACTGGCTCACTGAGCCGGGTCCATTGACAGCCATATTTATAGAATTTTATTGACAAAGTGACAGGATATTTCAGGTCATGTTATCCCTCTATTGGTTAATTTGCTGCCACTATGATAGGTAAAGGATTAAATTGACTCATTTCTTTTCACGCAAATTCTAGCAGAGGTGCAGTGAGAATCTACATGGATTCTCGCTGGGTTTGTTGCACAAAACTTTGTGTAAATCGATTCTCGGATTCTCGCCAAAATATAAGCCCTGATGTTAAATATGGAAATTCTACCACAAACATTCCCATGATCACTGCTTTCTTTGTCTTGAATTAATGTATATATTGATTTCATACTGAATAACAAGAAAAGGCCAGCAAACACTAAATTATGGAAAAAGGATTTATATTTTCAAGTTTTTTAACACTTCTTACAATTTGTTGCTACTTACAGTAATCATGCTATCTGGTTCTGTTATGTCCAAATCCTAGAGAAAAAAAATTAAAAGTTTTAAACACACTGCTTCAGAATTGAATAAAAAGATGTCTATATGAACACATTCAAATGCTTTTCAACCAATTATGAGGTCAAAATTCACCAAATTTTGGAAAATTGCTTTGAATTATTTTACTAAAATCTAATGAAAGTGTCAATGACACTGTAGCTCAACTTGACAAACTTGAACTTGGTAAGTTATAAGTGAAATGGCAAAATTGAAGATCATTGGTACCAATGCTATTTGGTGAAATTTCAACATAACAGCATTGTGTGTGCACAATGTCAGAGTAATCCATGCATTTTTAAATGTAAACTGTAAGACTGGCTAAAGGAAGAGTGTTAATACACAATTGCAGTAAGTTCAGAGGTTATTGTAAATGGCAAATTTTTTAACAGAAATGAATGCTAATCAATAGCTCTTATCTAAAAGTCTCGCCTAATGAGCACACCAAGTTCAAAAACAATCCTACGATAAATGTGGCCTGTAGGCCATGTCAAAGAAGAATGTTGATGCAC
Source organism: Pictodentalium vernedei (assembly GCA_031216915.1). NCBI lineage: Eukaryota > Metazoa > Mollusca > Scaphopoda > Dentaliida > Dentaliidae > Pictodentalium > Pictodentalium vernedei. The sequence goes on along the minus strand of CM062290.1, from coordinate 304,389,670 downwards.
AAATGCAATAAATTCAAAGATTGTTGTTAACAGCAACAGTTTTTGATGGAAATGAAAAGAAAATCAATAGCTCCTATCTTTGTCACCCTGCATAAGCATACAAAGTTTCAAAACAACCTGATAATGAATGCGCCCTCTGAGGCATGCCAAAGAAAGATGTTAATGCACAAATGCACAAAGTTTAAAGGTCATTGCTTGTGGCAATGTTTTTTTCTCCCTTTTTATGGAAATTCATAAATATACTCTGCAGAGAGTGCAAAAAGGATAAGTTACTGCACAAATGCAGTAAGTTCAAAGGCTGGTGATAATGACAATAATTTTTTATGGAAATGAAAAAAAATCAATAGCTCACATCTAGAGGTCATCCCAAACTCACATATCAAGTTTCATAGTCATCTGATCATCAATGTGCCCTGAATGGTTAGGTATGCCAAAGGGAAATATTGAAGCCTGACTAAACTAAGTTCAAAGGTCGTTGCCAGCGGCAACATTTTTTTACAGAAACGGAGGAAAATCAATAACTCCCATATAGATATCACCCAACCACACAAGCACACAAAGTTTCCAAGCGATCCAATCATAAATGTGCCCTGCAGGGTGTGTCAAAGGGAAATATTGATGCATAACTGCACTTAGTTTTTACTAAGTTCATCAGAGGTCGTTGCCAATGGCAACTATTTTTCACAGAAATGGAAGAAAATCAATAGCTCCCATCTAGAGGTCACCCCCAAACAAGCACACCAAGCTTCAAAGCGATCCGATCAAAAATGTGCACTGCAAGCTGCACCAAAGGGAAATATTGATGCATAACTGCACGAAGTTCATCAAAGGTCGTTGCCAGCAGCAAGATTTTTTTATGGAAATTGAAGAAAATAGATAGCTCCCACCTAGAGGTCACCCCAAACTAGTGTTGGGAGGCTATGAAATTTGTCCACAGTTTCGGTTTCTACTCGTTTTTTTTAAAAAAGAGTTGACTCCGGTTTCGTTTTTTTTAGAGAAAAATATTCAAGTATTACACACTATAAACACTTGGGTTTTCCACAAATATTAGGTTTAATAAAAGTTCAAAGGGCAAGTGTACCTTCCCCTCTCTCTAAATTATGAGATTTTATATAGCGCAGCACATGGGCAGTGAACCATTAATCCATAAGACAATGAAAATTGTTCACAGATATACAGCTGAATAGCATTGGGAAGCCCCCCCCCCCCCCCCCCCACCCCACACAAGACAAGATAAGACAAGACAAGAGGAAAATGTTGTGGTAGCAATGCACAACTTTGGTAAAAAAAAATGCTGAAGGTGTAATGCTGTGAAATGTCAGGCCAAAGAAAAAAAATCCCTTTGTTTAGGGTAACCAGACCGATCCTAAACAATTATGCCGACCCTAAAAATTTTACAAAGTAAAAGTTGCTCATTTAGGTCATTGTAACCCTAATTTTTATCAGACTTCACTTTGAATTTGAAACCTATTTTCAGGTTCAAACTTTTCAAATTACATGTAAAAATAAATATATCAGACAGTACAGATGCGGAGCAAGTGGTAAGTTCCAGTTCAGCAAAGGAAACTGCATTTGATAAAATGATAATTTTACAGATAGTGTTTTACCGTTGTTGTTGAAGGTCATGAAAGTTAAAAAATTTATAGTAATTTATATATTTTTTATACTTACCAGTGACCCAGACTTAGCTGGTGCTAACTCTAAAATATTTAGGGCAAACGCAAATTTTACCCCCCAAACCCCAAAATTTGCATCTAAAACCGAAAATTACATGTCCTATATGGTCCTCCATACTTTTACTCCACTGCGCATGCGCAGTGTCAAGGAGGTCTCGAAATTGGCACAATTATCATTCTTACAACCAGTGCCTGGTAAACGTTATGTACTCAGCGGGGAGGTATGAGTTCCCAACTCATGGGAGGGCCATCCCCGTCTGGGTCATTGGTAAGTATAAAAAATATATAAATTACTATAAATTTTTTAACATTTTTATACTGTACCAATGACCCAGACTTAGCTGAATAGTAAAAAGGTTGGAGGGCCTAGGCCATAAATGAAAATCCAATAAACTCAATTACATATAACGGAACTATCCCCTGAAGGAGAAAATGAGAGATAGGCTTCACATGTATCTTTCTTATTTGTATCAAAAAGAAAGACATAACACCATTCTGTAATTGAGCGTTGATGTGCTTAATTAGGAACTACGGATCCCAAAGACGCCGGCCCTTCAAATCCGTTGGGCTCAATGATACGACCCAACCTGTTTGACTGGCATCCGTCAAGACTGTAAAACTCGGATCCGGCAATTGCAGTGGAACGCTCTGAGTTAACCACTGAAAACCTGCCCAAGTTTGAAAATCTTATTCACTTGATTGACAAGAAGATGTCCGTATCGAGCGAAAAAAAAATCTTCACCCCCCAATTCTGGATCAGAAGAAATTGGAGAGGACAAGTGCGTAACCGCCCCATTGGAATAAAATCGTGGCAACTCCGCACAAACGTATCAGTCTCATGAGATCTCTCGCTGAGACCATGTCTGAGCGAAGACAACAGTGAGCATGACAACTGAATAATTTCTCTCTGGGTAACGGCAGATGAACGAAAAAGTTGTGCATTTCAAAGCTCATCCCCCAGTGGGTGAATGACTTGGATGATACCAGATCCGACTTCTCCTCGTTTACTTATGAAACCAGGACATCGGAGCAATAGAAGCAGATTCTGCACATTGTTCTGAAGCGTTAACTCATTGCCGTACCTCTAAAGAATGTCGTTCAGGTAGGCTGAAGTTATCGCAGATGAATGAGCTCGGAAATGAGTCATTACCTAGTCCGTTATTCGAGTGAAAGCCCAGGGGGCTAGATTCAGACCGAAGCACATTGCTCGGAACTGATACACGACTTCTATGATGAGGAAGCGAAGATACTTTCTGAACACCTGATGTACCATGACGTGAACGTACGCATCTTGAGATCTATGCATGTAGCATAGTCGTACACCCAAAATCTCGCTCTGACTGATCGGATGGACTCCATATATAAACTTGGAGCCACGATCAGCTTGTTTATCCAGCTCAAAATAATGAGTGAATGGAATGAGCCATCTGGTTTTTGGAACCAGAAAAGGATGGTTGTAGAAACCTGGAAATTCCTGGATTTCTACGATCTCTATCGCGATCATTCCAGAAGAGACTGGACTTCTGATGGAAGCGAGTCTCTTTCCTACTGACTTGACAGAAGCTGAGTCCATCTTGGACTCCGAGTTAACGGAGGATTTCGTTTGAAGGACAATTTAGTCCTTCCAAAATCACCCCTTGAATCCAAGGGACGTCCGTAATCTATTCCCAATTAATTGAGAAACTCGACAGTCTTCTGCTCACTAGTACACGATAGAGGTTAAAACCATTACCTCCTGGTCCTGCGAGGCTTGCGGAAGGAGAAGTCCTGTCCTCCACGGCCCGCACCTCGCCCTGTCGACGTAGGGGCGTTTGACCGGATGTCTCGGCCAGAATTATGGCCCCTACCTGAGTCGCTACCCTGACGGTCTCTAGAGTAAGACCTAGAGGATGCATAGGAACCTCTATAGGAACTTCCCTTGGACGTATTCGTCCAAGAAGTGCCTGTCCTACTCTTCTCTGCTGAATCTGACTCCATGGAAGCGAATTTGAATAGCAGAGAGTCTGAAGCTTTCTTAGTTATCTGATCATAGACTGCGGAAAGCTTGCCGTTGAAGAAAACTCTCCAGAGACCGGAGCGACACTGAGAGAGTTTTTCACCTTACTATCCACGCACGTGGATGTAGCCAGGGCCGCGTCACGTCTAACCAACTCCATATTTGCACTAAAAGGAAGGAATTTTACGTGAGGCCCTTGAAAGAACTCTTAAGGAGGTTGTACATCCTAGAATTCTTTTTCTTTTGAGACGTAATGATAACGTTCTGGTAAGATGATCTGCGTACGATGATGCGTCTAAGCTGACCCTGCTAGACGATATTGTCGTTTCCAACATCATGGTTGGAATTGACATAGACGACAGTAAAAAACAATACTAGGTCCTGACCTGGTTGTCTAGATGCAGAGAACTCTCAGAATGCTCTGTCCTGCCGTTTCAAAATATTCCTTGAATTGGTGAAAGGCAGATGTAGAGCATTTGCCGATAAGAAACCTGACCTGCCCATTAGGTAGCAAGTTATATAAATATAGCGTCATACAACAGATCAAATGTCCATGAGACATATCTGGACTATGTCGGAAACTGAGGGATGATGTCCCTAAACCGATTAAGAATTCTGTGTCCAGTGACGCTATCAGTCTCTTATCCTGCAATGCAGCATTTTGGTCCAGAAGAACAACGTCAGATGATAATGCCGGATGCACTCTATGGCAATTATGTTGTTCCGAAAAGGGAAAATACAACTCATCCATATCCCTTTCGCCATCCTGTCGGACCACTTGTAATTCTTGGTTGTCCGTGCCTGAATCTGCAGCGGAACGTACCAACCCAGCTTCCTTGGATAATTCCTGATCCGACAGAGTTACTGTCGGTTGCTGGGATGCTGTGATATTTTGTGCTATCTGCGATAGCATGTCCCCATAACAGAGGCCTATGGTGCTGCGGTCTTACAGGACTTAGCCGCTGGAAACTCCTTGGACGTTAACTCCTGCATACTTCTTATATGCGAATGTCTGGAGTATGAAGGCCTTGTATCCTTCGCTACCGGATGGCGTAACCTGGTCGCCGTAGAATACCTGGTCGGCTATGTTGGTTGAATATCACTGGTCACATAGCCAAGGTGCGGTCGCGTGTGCTGCCGTGAGGATGAGGAAGCCGAAAGAGCAGTCTCTCCGGACTGTCTATATAATGGAGCGGCCCAAGCGGTGGACGTATGCTCCGACTGAGGAACGTTTTGTACCACAACATCTGGGCCCAGATGTTGTAATACGAGAGAGAGACCTCTCTCGCTCACAGCCCGGATGGACCTGGACGAGCTAGGAACCGGACTAATAGGCTTCCTCCGTACCATCCTCATATCCATCGTCACTGGGTGTGCACATTGTATTTTATAGTGCTCGCATCACCCAAATCTCCTTCCTGGACCACAACGGATGAACCTGGCTGCTGAGCCATTCGATAAATGGTCACTACACCGGGCGAGCTAGCGAACGCCAACGCCGTCGATCCTACTTTGGACCTCTTAGGCATTTGACGTATCTGCATGAGCACTTTTACCGCTAGCTCTTCATCTGACTGTGATGACGGAAGCACACTTTACGAAGACATCACGGTAACATCACCTTGTTATGTTACTCAATGAGACCTGTGGAGCCACGGTCCTACGTAATTATCCGCTGGAAGCTCCAGGGATGTCCTGCATTTATATAATATGCGAACGTCCCAACTGGAAAGGCCTCGTGTCCTTGGCTAGCAGATGGAGTGACCTGGTTGACGTGTGTTCCGTGGTCGGCGAAGCAGGAGCACCAGGGACGTTCAATCCTGCATTTATATAATATGCGAACGTCCCCTGGAAATCTGTGGTCACATAGCCAAGGTGCGGTCGTGTGAATGACGTGAGGATGAGGAAGCCAATATAACAGCCGCGTAGGACTGTCTATACAACGGAACGTCCCGAGCAGGAGGAGTGGTCGTAAGCTCCGACTAACAAACAAATATACAACAACATCGCGGTGCAGATGTTGATGTAAGAGAGAGGGGGGCCTCTCTCGCTCACAGTCCGGGTGGACCTGGACGAGCTAGCTACCGGTAAGACAGGCTTCCTCCGTACTATCCTCGGATCCGTCGTTGCTGGGTGTGCACATTCGATGTTTTATAGTGCTCACATCACCCAATCTGCTTCTCTGGACCACAACGGACGAACCCGGATGCCGATCCATTCGACACCGGGTGGACTAGCGGGCGACAATGCCTTCGACCGAACTAGCGAGCTCCCAGCAATTGTCGTAATACCTTGAGCACTTCCCGCTAGCCCTAATATTGCAACGACGGAGACACACTTGTTGAAAACATCGCGAAAACATCACTCTGAATTCTGAAAAAGAAACTGAAAATATATAGTGACCCTACGGAGAGAGGACCATAATGGACCCCTCACTGCTAACAAAATACTGTGACACACGTATTTTTTCAACATGAAAAAATATACACAGTCAAATTACTCGCACTAACCCTTGAAATAAATATACAAAATATATTATAATCCATTATAACATTTCAAAAGAAAATAATTTCCAAAAAAAATAAATTTTGAAAAAATTTTCAGAAGAGCCCAAGTTCCCAATGGGAACCTTGAGCCTAAATGGATCCCAAAAAGGCCTAAGTGTGGACAAAAATTTTAATTCATTTTGAAAAATTAATGTAACACTTACGGACAATATTAATGCATCTTGCTATGAACTAAATTAAGCAGAAGACAAGTAATCACTATCAGAAGTAACAGTTGTCAACATAAGCAAAAGTGTCAACAAACCAGAAACATGACTCCAGGCACTGAAACAAACATGGCCCGAAATCAGTTACCAATTTAAACACTATCTGATGCAAAACAGAGACTTCCAGAGATGAAACTGCAGAACATCAGATGCAGACCAAACCGCCTAACCACCTAAGGGGGAGGGCGTAAACATGGGGAAAACAACAGAAAATAATTCTGTTTCCAAGCCAAAACTCCCAAGAAATTTTAGTAATAAACATTACAAAAAATAAGCCAAAAGCATAGGAGAATAGCTGGGGGGAATAAAGGAAAGGGAGAGAGGAAACACTGATTAAACAAAGGAACATTCATAGCAAGAATGACCACAACAAGGTCATGCCTCGAAAATAGGTAACATGAATAATTTCGTAAAATAATTATAAGTTACAGCCCTGAACATTTCTTTCCACTGTTTTTTCCTCTCCTCCTACTATTTCCTCCTTATATCCACCATTTCTCTCATAATTATGTGTCTGGCATCATTAAAACTGAGATTTACAAGCACAAATAACAGTGAAGTGTAACTATATTGAGGGCCAAACAAAGAATGATAATTGCGCCAATTTCGAGACCTCCTCGACACTGCGTATGCGCAGTGGAGTAAAAGTATGGAGGACCATAAAGGACATGTAATTTTTGGTTTTAGATGCAAATTTTGGGGATTGGGGGGTAAAATTTGCGTTTGGCCCTAGATATTTTAGAGTTAGCACCAGCTAAGTCTGGGTCATTGGTACAGTATAAAAATATTAATGAATATCGTGTTGAGTTTCGTGTATTGATACTGAAAGCCCCCAATCCTGGCCTGCAGTCTTGAAAATGTAATTGGAACAATGTTACTGTTTTTTTTTAATTCCATTCAAACAGATACATAGAAATTACTGACAGTGGCCAGCAGATGCATGGATATTGCATTCAAGTGAAGTGTGTGGTCATTTTGGTAATTCGATGTTTGTTTTATTTTTTGTCCAAAACCAGGTGGCGCTTTCAATCTCACACAGAAAGGGGGGATTTTTATCATTTCATTCATTTGTCATTCGAAAGAAAGTTTATTTAATATGTAAATACGATTATATTAGGGGACCAAAAAAGTTATTTATTAGGGAACACCTGGCTCTGATTTTTTTCTGTGATTTCTCCCCTTTTATTTAACACATTACACGAAGTGACAGCATTCAAGATTGTGCAGTTAAATAACCATGCATGTCCCGACTGATGGTTATCTCACGTTCAGGTCGGTCGGTGTTTTTAAATAACCGACACCAAGTTGTATTTTCGGTTAACCTCCCAACACTATGCCAAACAAGCATGCCAAGTTTCAAAACAATTCGATCATAAATGTGCCCTGTAGGGTGTGCCAAAGGGAAATATTGAGGTCTGACTTAACTAAGTTCTAATAACAATGCCAGCAGCAACATTTTTTGACAGAAATGGAAGAAAATCGATAGCTCCCATCTAGAGTTCATCCCAAACAAGCATACCAAGCTTCAAAGTGATCTGGTCAAAAATGTGCACTGCAGGGTGTGCCAAAGGGAAATATTGATGCATAACTGCACTAAATTCATCAAAGGTTGTTGCCAGTGGCAACATTTTTTGACAGAAATCAAAGAAAATCTATAGTTCCATTTAGAGGTAACACCAAACAAGCATACAAAGTTTCAAACCGATCTGATTATAAATGTGCCCTTAGGGCATGCCAAAGGAATACATTGATGCCTGACTAAACTAAGTTCAAAGGTTGTTGCCAGCAGCAACATTTTTTGATGGAAATGGACGACAATCAATAGCTCCCATCTAGAGGTCACTCCAAACAAGCATGCCAGATGACAAAGCATAAATAAATGTGCCCTGTAGGGTGTGCCAAAGGGAAATATGGAGGTCTGACTAAACTAAGTTCTAAGAACGTTGGCCGTGGCAACATTTTTTTGGACAGAAATTGAAGAAAATCGATAGCTCCCATCTAGAGGTCAGCCCAAACAAGCATGCCAGGTTTCAAAGCAATCCAATCATAAATGTAACCTGTAGGGTGTGCCAAAGGGAAATATTGAGGTCTGACTAAACTAAGTTGTAAGAATGTTGGCCGCGGCAACATTTTTTGATGGAAATGGACGAAAATCGATAGCTCCCATCTAGAGGTCACCCCAAACAAACATGCCAGGTTTCAAAGCAATCCAATCATAAATGTGCCCTGTAGGGTGTGCCAAGGGAAATATTGAGGTCTGACTAAACTAAGTTCTAAGAACTTTGGCCGCGGCAACATTTTTTGACAGAAATTGAAGAAAATGAAAAAATTTAAAGTAATTTATATATTTTTAGCTCAACTTTGACGAAGTCAAATTTGAGCTATTGTCATGGCCCGTCGTCCGTCTGTCCGTCCGTCCGTCTGGCCGCCTGTCCGTCTGGCCGTCTGTCCGTACGTCAACAATTGGCTATGGCTCGGGCTAGAGGTCGTATTTATGAACCGATCTTTACGAAACTTCTTGTGTACCTTTGTTATGACCCTGGGACGGGAACGAGTGTTTTTAGATGTGGTCCGAAATTCAAGATGGCTGCCAGTGGCCATTTTGTACCGATGATGCAAAAATCAGTTTTTTGTACAGAACTTCTGTATGAAAGTTCTGATTTGAATAAAGTTTTGTATAAATGTTTAGTACCATGGGATACATCACATATAATACGGGTTTTTTTCTCGTGCGTAAATTATGCAAATTAGACTGACTTTTATTTATTTAGTGTTACTTTCAGAGCTGTAAGTGCCAAGCTGCTATGGCTCGGGCTAGAGGCCGTATTTATGAACCGATCCTTACGAAACTTCTTGGGTACCTTTGTTATGACCGTGGGACGAGAACGAGTGTTTTTGGGTGCGGTCCGAAATTCAAGATGGCTGCCAGCTGCCATTTTGTACCGACGATGCAGAAATCTGTTTTTTGTACAGAACTTCCATATGAAAGCTCTGATTTGAATAATTTTTTGTATGAATGTTTAGTACCATGGGATACATCACATATAATACGGGTTTTTTTCTCGTACGTAAATTGTGCAAATTAGACTAATTTTGATGTTTTTTGGGGTTACTTTCAGCACTGTAAGTGCAAATGCCAATACGGCTCGGGCTAGAGGCCGTATTTATGAACCGATCTTTACGAAACTTCTTGGGTACCTTTGGTATCACCGTGGGATGAGAACGAGTGTTTTGGGGTCCGGTCCGAAATTCAAGATGGCCGATGGCAGCCATTTTGTACAAAATTAGGTGCAATCAGATTTTTGCACAGAACTTCCATATGAAAGCCCTGATTTGAATAATTTTTTTGTGTGAATGTTTAGTACCATGGGATGCATCACATATAATACGGGTTTTTTTCTCGTGCAGAAATTATGCAAATTAGATGAACTTTGATTTTTTCAGTGCGACTTACACACAGTAAGTACACATGTCAATACGGCTCAGACTAGAGTCTGTATTTATGAACTGATCTTCACGAAATGTCTTGGGTACCTTTGTTATCACCTTGGGACGAGAACGAGTGTTTCTGGGTGCGGTCTAAAATTCAAGATGGCTGCTAGTGGCCATTTTGTACCGAAATTAGGTCTAATCATTTTTTTGTACACAACTTCTATACAGCTCAGACTAGAGGCCATATTTATGAACCAATCTTTACGAAACTTCTTGGGTACCTTTGTTATCACCGTGGGATGAGAGCAAGTGTTTTTGGGTGTGGTCCGAAATTCAAGATGGCCACCAGCAGCCATTTTGTACCAAAATTAGTGCAATCAGTCTTTTGTATAGAACTTCTGTATGAAAGTTCTGATTTTAATAAATTTTTGTATGAATGTTTAGTAACATGGAATACATCACATATTGTAAGGGGTTTTTTTTCGTGCAGAAATTATGCAAATTAGATGAACTTTGATTTATTCAGTGCTACTTACACAATGTCAGCACACATGTCAATACGGCTCAGGGTAGAGGCTGTATTTATGAACCGATCTTCACAAAATTTCTTGGGTACCTTTGTTATCTCCTTGGGATGAGAATGAGTGTTTCTGGGTACGGTCCAAAATTCAAGATGGCTGCCAGTGGCCATTTTGTACCGAAATTAGGTCCAATCAGTTTTTTGTCACAAGTTCTATACAGCTCGTATTTATGAACTGATCTTCACAAAACTTCTTGAGTACTTTTGTTTTCACCTTGGGACAGGAACGAGTGTGTTTTGGGGTGCCTTTGTTATCACTGTGCTATGAGAACAAATATTTTGGGGTTCAGTCAGACCCACTCTGAGACTCAAAGATTTTTTCTAGTTCAGCATCTGACTGTCACCCACCTTTACAATACTTTACCTATACATTTGTTACAGGCAACGGTCAGTATTTATGTACAGACCGTTACAATACTTTATATGTACCTTTGTTATCAGGTCATTACCTAGATGTTTGTCATTGCTGTGTCACATACTATACATGTACATGTCTTTGTCTTGACAAGTTGAGCTACAGTGTCATTGACACTTTCATTTATACGTACTAATGACCCAGATTTAGCTGGTGTTAACTCTTAAAAATTCAGGGTCAAACACAAATTTTGCCCCCCCCCCCCCCCCCAATCTTCAAAATTTGCATCCAAATCAAAATAACTCATGTCCTGTATGGTCCTCCATACTTTTGCCCACTGCGCATGTGCAGTGTCAAGGAAGTACCGAAACTGGCACCAAGCCTCATTCTTCCAACCAGTGCCTGCTAAATGTTATATAATCAGTGGGGAGGTATGAGTTCCCAACTCATGGGAGGGCCATCCCCGTCTGGTCATTGGTAAGTATAAAAAAATATATAAATTACTTTAAATTTTTTCATATTTTTATACTGTAACCAATGACCCAGACTTAGCTGAATAGAAAAAAAGGCTGGAGGGCCTAGGATGTAAAGGAAAATCCAATAGGCTCAATTATGTATAAAGAATAATCCCCTCAAGGAGAAAAGGAGAGAAAGGATTTACATATGTCTTTCTTGTTTATTAAAATAAGAAAAACACATCACCAATCAATAATTGAGCCGAACAACATCTATGATCTCTATTAACATCCAGTTTAACCCATTATACTAATTCCTTAGAGGAAAGCCAACAAATAATGACAGTCCAGAGAATGAGACTCTTTATACTCCTTTAAAATGTCCAAGGATTAAAATATTACATAAATGAGATAAACATTAGCTTTACACTTTAAAACCATCCCAGCACTGACTCGGAATTACTGACTCAGGAGGAGATATTCCCTTGCTTTTCACTATAAAGCCGATGATATAAGGGAACACCATCCCCCCTTCCCCTTGCTCTGGGTCAAATCACCACAGAACAAAGAGGGCAGCAGGACAGAGTCACGGCTGGGATAGAAAACCTACATAACTATAGCTGTAATCGTTTAGTGGACGACATTCTGAGCAACAGATAACACACCTAAACGCCAGAAATAGACTCTATATTTCTAAGGTAAAAATTAGTGAAGGTGGAAGGCTGTGACCAGTGAGCAGCCTTCATAAGATCTGTAATAGCAATACTCTTAGAATAAGCCCAAGATGTTGACAGCGCCCTAACTTCATGCGCTGAAATCTTAAGAACGGACTGCTGATTGGAAGATAAACTCTCATAAGCAGTACAAACAGCTAAGTGAATCCATCTAGAAATAGAATGAACAGAAATGTCCTTTCTATTGGGAATTAAAGACAGGATGAAGTGTTTTCGCCCCTTTCTGATAAACTCTGATCTGTGTTTATAAATACGCATAGCTCTAACTGGACACAGCAAGGGCCTATGGCCATCTGAGGATGGAAGAGCCTTAACGACCATAGGCTCAGGATACTTATTTGGAGCCTGATTCTTAGCCAAAAATCCCACATTAGAAGTTAAAGTAATAGTATTACCAATACTACGATAATGAGAATCATCAATAGACAAAGCATGAAGCTCACTAACTCTTCTTGCGGAAGCAAAGGCTAAGAGAAAAGCTGTCTTATATGACAAGAATTTGAAGTCTACACAGGGTTCCTGCACCTGACCTGACATGAAATTCCAGGCTTTTCCAGGCCATATACACCAAATTCAAGGAGTTTCAAGGCTAATAGAAAGTTAAATTCAAGGTTTCAGTTTTTCCAGGCTTATCGTAGTTGAACCACGTGAACCGTCCCGGACGTATTTCATTCATCTCAGCTTGGCATGCAATGCTTCATTTTTCAAAGGTTTTTCCAGGCCCACGGAGCCAAATCAAGGCTTTTCAAGGCCTTGAATTTCATTTTTGAAATTCCAGGCTTTTCCAGGCTTCTCAAGGCCCGCGGGAACCCTGCTACAGTGTTCAGAGGTTCAAAAGGAGCTTCTTTAAGCTTCAGTAGAAACCAAGCTAAATTCCATTTAGGAATTAACCTGAGAGTTCTAGGTCTATTTATCAAAAAGTTTTTTACTAACTTAGATAAAGAAATATTAGATCCAATCTGTAAGCAATCATGATGAGCATATGTGTCCGATAGCATAGACCTATAACCCTTAATGGTTACGGGCTGCAGTTTGATTTCGTCAAACAAGTAGACCAGTAGCAATGTCTGGAATGGAAGGATAAAAAAATATCAATAGAATGATCCTTACACCAACGAGAAAAAACCTTCCACTTTGCCGCATAATTTAGCGAAGAGGAGGTCCTCCTACAGTTAGAAATTGCATCCACTGCTCGTCCTGTAAAGCACTTCCCATGCAAGAAGGACCGCACAACAGAAATACGTGAAGGTTGAGACCTTGCGGGTTGTGATGCAGTGTGCGAGATTTCCCCTGAAAGAGAAGGTTCTCCTGTGGAGGAAGCTTCCGAGGAACATCCCATAACAGACACCTGACTAGATTTATCCATGGTTTCTGAGAGGACAGTAGTGTTGGTCGGAGCACCGAAAAATTCGGTCGGTCCGGTCTTTTTTTTAGCACCGGCCTCGGAACCGAGCATGTGCACAAGAACCAGTAAGTTTCGGTTCCCAACGACAACAAAAAAAGCGTCAACGGACTCAACTCCAACAGCGACCGGTGTGTGGAAACATTTTAAAAAAGAAAAGAAACAAGACAAACATGCAAAATGTAATTTATGTTTTAAAAACATCAGTGCTCTATATGCAACACCTCAAATTTAAGGAAGCATTTGATGGGAAAGCACAAAATATCTGCAAGTGAGCTGGGACCAACTGGCACGAAACGCAAGAAAGACTTGAAAGAGAAACCAAACTCACAGGTAAGATAGCAGTGTCATTTTTGTTTGTCTGTCTGGGCGAGCTGTGTGTCGGACCGTTGGTTTCATTTCGAAAATTCAATGCCAAACTTTATTTAACATGAAAGCTATTTTAATTCTTTCCCATTTTGTGTGGCCCGTTACGCCTGAGAATCTTCAATTTTCAAGTCCTCTCCGATGAAACATTTTTGTTTTCTTTGAAATTTTGCTGAATTTCACTGAAATTCACTCCCTTGATATGCACGCCACGTGCGTTGCATGCCACGTGATAGTCTTGATTACTCTCGAATAATTGAATGATTCAAGTGACTCAGTACTTCAGGAGCAAAGCCATCAACAAGACTTTGCCTCAATAAGTCAATCTACATTTGAAAATGGAATGCCTCCTTCAAATGCATTTCATTTTCTGTGTCCAACAAGTACACATGTATCTTTTCAAACGTATGAGCTAAGCTTAATTTGAAATCACACTGGTCACACATTACAGTCTTCCTATTGTGTCAGAATTATGCTGTTTGTATATTTTGAGTTTTTATTACCTCTTACTTTTTTCTCAATAAAAATCTTGTTCAGCAATCAGCATAACATGTGAATTCTTCTCCTAATATTTAGAGTAATCACCCTTTAGCCACTCTTTGTTACAATGCCAGAGAGAAATGACTCAAAGTGAATGTTGTGTCAATTCTTTTGGGGCAAATTCAGGAATTCATAAAGGGGGGGGGGGGGGGGGGGGGGGGACTTTATGTGTGAGTGTGTGTGTGTGGTGCTGGGGCCAAAATGTAAGCTTATACTTATGATTGTTTATTTTGTGACAGTGCACTGGGTAAAGAAGGGGGCAGACTGAGTTTTGATGTGTAATGTGTAAAATTCAAGGGCAGACTGAGTTGTGCAGCTTGTTGTGCTATGTCAGGTGGAGGTGGGGTGGGGGGGGGGGCAACATTGAACAATCCAAGTTTTAGTAATTTTTTGATACTACATGCCATTAATTGTGGCAGTGGTACTAAGTGACACATTGTCATTGATCCAACTTACATCAACTCAACCGATTATTCTTGTCATTTCAGGATGAGAGTCCCGGACCAAGCAAACAAATGAGTCTAAATCAATTTTTACATTCTGTAAATAAGTGGGATGCCAGTGATACCAGGAAAAAAACCTGTGATGAGAAATTAGCTAGGATGGTGGCGATAGATTATCAGCCCCTACGCATTGTAGAAGATACTGGCTTCAGAGATTTTGTGCATAATCTTCAACCGCAGTACTCTATTCCATGTCGAAAAACACTAAGACAGATCCTGAATCCTAACATGTATACTGAGGTAGAGACATTAATCAAGTCCAAGCTGAATAAAGCTGAGTCAGTTGCTCTCACAACTGACCACTGGTCGTCAAGAACCACAGAGGCATACATTTGTGTAACAGCACATTTCCTTGATAATGCATTTGACAATAATGTTTGCCTTAATGTCAGCCTTACACCGGAAAGACACACGGCTGAGAATATTGCCAATGATATCAGAAACATTGTCCATAAATGGATTCCAGGTCACGAAAAAATGAAAATTTATGTAGTTCGAGATAATGCAAGCAACATAGTAGCTGCTTGTAACCTATTACCTCCAAATTTTAAATCATTTGGTTGTTTTAACCACACACTTCAACTTGTTCTTGGTGACTCAGTCAAGGAGTTCAAGGGAGTTCAGAATATTATAGCCAAATGCAGAACAATTGTAAATCATTTTCGACACAGCACCAAATCAACAGCATTGCTGAAAGAAATGCAGAAAAAGATGGATGCACCTCAACACAAATTGAAAACATTTAGTGAGACTCGATGGGATTCGACATATCATTTGATGCAACAAATTGTTGAACAGAAAGCTCCATTCAGTGCGGTTCTCTCCACAGTTGAGTCAATTGGCTTGAACAATCTCACAGCTTATGAATGGAGAATTGCTGGGGATTATGTAAAAGCTTTAGCCCTGTTTGAAGATGCGACAATCATGATGTCTGCGACCAGATATTCCACTCTTTCTATGGTCATTCCGGTTTTAAATAACCTCATAGAGCAAATGGAATCTATTGAATCTATTGGCAAATCTGTTATAAAAAATATTAACAAGCATTGGCCTAATTATGAACATGACAATTTGCTTTTAGTTGCAACTGTATTGGATCCTCGTTTTAAAATGTATCCATTTTCAGATTCAGTATCAGAATCTAGTGCCAGTTACTGATGAGCTGGATTTGTGTAAATTGCCAAATAGAGTTTGTGACAATGCAAAACAAATTTTAGTTGATTTAATGATGAGTGACCACAATGATAAACTCAAGGCTAATGTACCATATGACAATAAATCTCAAACCACAAATGATGTTGATTCAGAGGGTAACACCCCTTCAATATCAGACTCAGAGTCACAAGTCAAAGTCAAACTCAAAGAAGTGCGCCCACTGAAACACCATCAATGGAAGCTGCTCATTTCACTCAATCTGAATCAGATTCTTCCAGTAAGAAGAAGCATGATTTTTGGCAACAATATAAACAACGAGTTTCACTTCAAGTGTCTAAAAGCTCACTTTCTGAAGATAAAAGCAAACTAAAATCAGCATTCGAATTCAAGATTGAACGGTATAATACTGAAAATCCATTAGACGTATCAAAATCGCCATTCCCCTGGTGGGCTGAAAATAGCATCAGGTTTCCAAATCTTGCTCTTCTTGTGAAAAATTTTTTGTGTATTCCAAGCACTTCAGTGCCTAGTGAAAGAATCTTTAGCAAAGCAGGGTTGAAAATTTCTGAGAGGAGATCCCGACTGGAGCCGGAATTTGCTGAGAAATTGGTGTTTCTCAACCAAAACCTGAACTGAGAAGTTCGAGTGAACAGTTTCAGTCAGTTTGGTTTTGTTTTGAGCCTAATTTGGGCTAATTGTGTTTACGTTCTCAGTGCAATGTGCTTTTAGTTAGTTACCATACCAAAGACTTGGGATAAGTCATGTGCAATTGTGCATTTCACCATTTTTCACTAACAGTCCAACATGTACTGCTCATAATTTTTGCAATTTAGTCACTTTTTAGTGATAAAGCATAATTTTCCATCATGATTCATGAACCACTGGTAAATTGTGGCAATGCAATCATGATGGAAACTTTGTCAGCTGCCAACTTAGTGCCAAGCCTGTTATTGACAAGCTTGGCACTAAGGTGGCAGCTGACAAAGTTTCCCTCATGATTGCATAAATTTGCATTACCACAATGTACCAGTGGGCAGTGGAGCCACAGTGGTTCATAATCATGAATGATGAATCATGATGGAAACTTTGTCAGCTGCCAAGCAATGGAAATTTGGCATTAATTTAGATGGCAAGCATGCCATTTGCCCATTTCATGTTTTCATGTAATTTCATAGTTGTGAACTTGTGATGAGTTGTGAACTTGTGAAAATAAAGTGTAAGTAACACACAATAAGTGACTGGAATAACAACAGTATGAACTGTTTTTTTTGTTGTTGTTGGGAGTTTTCAGGGTATAACATAATAATAAGTCAAGCGGACATCAGACAAATATTTATTTCCCTCAATCTTAGCTGTTAATTAACTTAATTTGTTGAGTTTCATATTTTTGTTTTATTGTGAATGATTTGTTGTATACATGCTGAATAAAGCAATTTTTATTTCATAAATGGTGAATTGGTGATATTCAGTTTGAAAAGAAATGGAACAATATATTTATCAGTGTGGATGACTGACAGTCTAGTAATTTTGACAGGCTGTCGTGCGAGAACCAAAAGGTTTTACAATCTTGTTTTGGAAGATACAATCTTCTGGGTCTCACATGACATGAGACATTAGTACATTACATTAAAAATAACATTAGTTCTTAATCTTAAATTCATGATTCATGAATGGCAATGATTCGCCAATGAATGCCAGTTTGATTGGTTGGATTGAAGTTGTTTGTAGGCAAAAATGGGTGTTAGAAGGTCTTCCTATAGACAAATTGAATCTGAAGTAAGTGAAGTTTAGTTGCTCTTATTGTTGACCTTAATATGGGACAGAATTGTGAATTTCTGTATTAATTGTGAAAATGATAAAAAGAACCAAGTACTTTTCCCCAAAAGAACCGGAACCGAAAGTAAAATTTTAGGCACCGCCCATCACTAGAGGACAGAGATGCTACCAACAGTACCTTGCAGTGCGATTGCTTGATCTTTAGCAAGATCTGTTGAATCAATGGAGTTGGAGGATATGCATATCCTAGCATTCCGTCCCAAGAGATTGAGAGAGCGTCTACTGCAAACGCCAGAGGATCTGGGCATGGCGACACATACGTCTGCAACTGATTGTTGAGGTGTGTCGCAAACAAGTCTATCATTGGTCGATCCCATTGGTAGCAAATGTGATTGAACACTCGCTTGTTGAGAGTCCATTCTGACGGTAACATGCGACCTTTCCACGAGAACGAGTCTGCTAGAACGTTCAGACGACCCGGAATATGAATTCTTTCCGTTAGATCGAATAACGGAATCGAATGAGTGCCTCCTTGATTCCTGATGAATGCTACTACCATCGAATTGTCCGACAGTATTTGAACATTTGAACTCGGAATTATGTTCATCCCATGGCATAGTGCAAGCCAAACTGACATCATCTGTTTGATGTTTATGTGCTTGTTTAGGAACCCCGGATCCCAAAGGCCCTGGCACTTGGAGTCTGTTGGGCTCAATGTCGCACCCCAACCTGTTTGACTCGCATCCGTCATAATCGTAAAAACCGGACCCGGCACTTGCAGTGGAACTTCCTGAGTTAACCACTGAATATCTGCCCAAGTCTGAATCCTTAGTTTTACTTGGTCCGATAAAACGATATTTGTTTCGAGTGAATGAATCTTCACACTCCAAACTTTTAGTGAAAAATATCTGGCGTGGATGTGCACGCAAGCGGCCCATTGGAATGAGATCCACCGCCGCTCTGCACAATCCCATCAGTCGCATGAATTCTCCCGCTGTTACTATGTCTGAGTGTAGACAAAAGCAAGCATAACTTCGCTCTGGGTAACAGAAGACAAACTAGATTGTTGTGAGTCTCGAAGCTCATTCCCAAGTGAATGAACGACTTGGACGGAGCTAGATCCGACTTCTTTTCCTTTACTATGAAACCAAGATGTCGGAGCAATTGAAGCAGACCCTGAACATCATTCTGAAGAACCGTTTTGTTGCCGTACCTCTGAAGAATATCGTCCAAGTAAGCTGACGTTACCGCAGACGAATGAGCTCGGAAATAAGCCATTACCGAGTTCATTATTCGAGTGAAAGCCCAGGGCGCTAGATTGAGTCTGAAGCACATCACTTGGAACTGATAAACGACTCCTAGGACGGCAAAGCGAGGGTACTTTCTGAATGCCGGATGTACCATGACATGAAAGTAGGCATCCTTGAAATCTATGCTTGATGCATAATCGTTCACTCGATTGCTCACCCTCACTGATCGAATGGTCTCCATATAGAACTTTGGAGCCATGATCAGCTTGTTTATCCAGCTCAGATCTATAACTGGACGGAATGAGCCGTCTGGCTTCTGTACCAAGAACAGGTGACTGTAAAAACCCAGGGATTCCTGGATTTCCACAACCTCTATTGCATTCTTCTCCAAAAGAGATTGCACCTCTGCTAGAAGTGAATCTCTTTTTTGAAGATTGGACGGAAGCTGAGTCCAGCGCGGACTTCGTGTTAGCAGAGGTTTTTCTTGGAAAGATAGCTTTAGGCCATCCGAGATAACCTCTTTTACCCACTGGTCGTCTGTAATTGACAACCAATTGGTCAAAAACTTTGTCTGTCAGTCTTCCGCCCACTGGACCGCAAAAGAGGTCCTGACCATCACCTCCTGGACCTACGAGGCTTACGGGAAGAGAAACTACGTCCTCCCCATCCAGTGCCTCGTCCTGTCGACCTAGGGGCATCTGACCGGTTGTCTCGGCCAGAACCACGTCCCCTACCTGAGTCGCTACTCTGATGGTCTCTAGAGTAAGAGCTAGAGGATTTTTTATACCCTTTATAGGAGCTTCCTTTAGACGTACTCTCACCAGAAGCTCCCGCCTTACTCTTGTCTGCTACGTCAGGTTTTCTAGAAACCGACTTAAAAAGCAGAGAATCTGAAGCTTTCTTGGTAATCTATTCATATATTACAGAAAGCTTACCATCAAAGAGAAAATTCCTGGAAACCGGAGCAACTCGAAGAGAGTTTTTCACCTTTGAATCCATGATAGTGGATGAAGCCAGGGCAGCATCACGTCTAACTAACTCCAAATTAGCCACTGATAGGGTGGAGTTGTACGTGGAGAATGCAATATCCCTCGAAAGAACTCTTAAGGAGGAGCGAACGTCCTCGAATTCTTTACCATCGAAATTCACCCTATTAGACGAAATCGTTGTCTCTATAGTACTAGAGAGAATCGAAAAAGATGCAGGCAGAGACAAATCCAAGTCCTCAGCCTGATTGTCCAAATACAGAGGAACTCTCGGTATGCCCTGTCCTGCCGTTGCAAATCTATTATTACTATTGATGAATGGCAGATGCAGAGCATTTTGCGATAAGAAACTGTTTCTGCCTGTCTTAGAGGCTAAATTAAAAATAGCGTCATTCAGCAATTCAAACGACCGTGAGATATTGCTGGACTGGACCGGATATTCAGGAACATCTTCCTTAACCCGGCCAAAGAAGTCAGTATCCAATGACACTATCAGTCTCTTATCCTTTGTCGCAGCAACCTGGTTCGATGGAACGTCAGGAAGGTTTTGACAGATAAACTCCATCGCCACCTTATGTTGTTCCCGAAGGGAAAAATCCAGCTCCGTTATTTCCCTTTCTCCATCCAAGTGGACCAGATGAGAATCTCGGTCTTCCCTGTCTGACCTAGCACAGGAACGAACCGACCCAGCTTCATCCAACAGTTCCTGATCCGAAACTGTTGTAGGATGTTCCGCAGGTTGCTGGGATGCTGCGATGAGCTGTGCTATCTGTGATAGTAAGTCGGTCATGGAGGCCTGTGGAGCAGCGGTCCTCTGTTGCTTAGCCGCTGGAAGCTCCTGAGACGGTGTGTCCGACATAATCCTTTTATGTGAACGTCCCAACTGATGAGGCCTCGTGTCCCTGGCTACTGGATGGCGTGACCTAGAGGACATGGAATCCTTTGTCGGCGAAGCAGGCTGGATATCTGAGGTCACGAAGCCAAGGTGCAGTCGTGTGTGCTGGTATGTGGAAGAGGAAGCCGATAGACTAGCCGAGGCTGGCTGTCTATAAGACGGAGCGTCCCGAACAGGAGGTGTGGACGTATGCTCCGACTGACGAACATTTTGAACAACAACATCTTCATCAGAAGAATCTGCAATACGTCAGATGGTAGATGCATGACCAACAATGCCTAAACACCCCAAGGGTGAGGACGTAACCATGGGGATAACAGAATAACATTCTGTAACCAAGCTAACTCCCAAGAAATTTTCCTGAAAAATTTTTTAAAAAATATTCCAAAAGCATGGGAGATTAACTAGGGGGGTTTCAAGGAAAGGGAGAGAGGAAACACTAAACAAACAGTGGAGATTTCATAGCAAGAATAAAAACATCAGGCCCATGCCCCGAAATTAGGGAACATGAAATAATTTTGATAAAAATTATAAGTTACAGCCCTGAACACATCCAACCACTGTTTCTTCCTCTCATCCTCTTACTGCATCCTCGGATCCACCATTTCCATCATGATACTGTGTCTGGCATCATTTTAACTGAGATTTATAAGCACAGAAGTCAGTGAGAAGTTACTGACAGAAGGGCCAAACAAAGAATGAGCTTGGCGCCAGTTTCGGTACTTCCTTGACACTGCGCATGCGCAGTGGGCAAAAGTGTGGAGGACCATATAGGACATAAGTTTTTTAGATTTGGATGCAAATTTTGGGGATTGGGGGGGGGGGGGCAAAATTTGTGTTTGGCCCTGAATTTTTAAGAGTTAGCACTAGCTAAGTCTGGGTCATTGGTTACAGTATAAAAATATCGATAGCTCCCATCTAGAGGTCACCCCAAACAAGCATACCAGGTTTCAAAGCGATCTGATCATAAATGCGACCTGTGAGGTGTGCCAAAGAAAATTGTGTACATACGTACGTACGTATGTACGAGAAGTGATGGCAATAGCTCAGCTTGACTTTGTCAAGTTGAGCTAGAAAAGAAAAAAGGCATCTCAGATTTAATGTTATTATGCCTCAAAGTTAGTTTGTCCAATCGAAATGCTGGAATACCATCCAAGGGTTCCACCGTATCAGGTAACTTACTTGATATTATTTCATATGAAGTGAGTAGCCACCATTACTATTTTGATGCATTTCCACTGACTTCGAATTTTCAAAATTTGAATTAAAACAAAATAGAATTTATGTACCAAAAATATTTCCAAGGTGCCGTATTTATTGATTTAAAATATTTAAAAAATGGACAGAAGATATTATCTGTAGTTCCAAAACTGACAAAAGTTCTCTGCTTTTTTGACTCTATCGATTTTTTATGCTGAAGTCAAGGGGGGCCACTAAAAATTTGCAAGACGTGATGTCCTATTTTTTATTCGGTTCCTTTTTACACCCACCCACCCACCCACTATGTGCAAATTTTCTACTACCGTTCTCAGACACCCACCCCCACTCTCCCATTAAAATCCAAAATAAACTTATAAACTTAGTAGGCACAGCTGTCTTTAGGGGGTTTTCATAATGTTCTTAACCCTTTACCCAATGTAACGGCCAAAACCAGCCAGCACTATTCTCAAAAATTGCCAATTAATTTTTATTATTTTTTCATTTTTTGTCTCAAAAACATAGGTTATGACCCCTCATTGGAACGAGCTCGTCGAGCTCGTTCCAATGAGGGGTCATAACCTATGTTTTTGAGACAAAAATGAAAAAAATTAGTTATTCAATCATTTTTTGGCAAGTGTCGTCTGCTTTTCATGTTAGATAAAGGGTTAAACTGGTACCACCAATTTAAACCTCTGTGGGCTGCTGTGGGCCCCAATCTACAAATGACAAGCTGTTCGTTATCAGGCTTGGCCAGAGCAGGGGTACATATACGGGAACAAATTTTCATTTGAATTGTTCCCAAAATATTGTCTGCACATTTTCTACATTTCGAACAAGACACCCACCCCCTAACGTGTGACATTTTCCCAGTTTAAGCCCAATATTCTCACATATAAAGCCTCCTGATGTTGTATTTATGTTAAGAGTGTGATGTACAACATCATCTTTAAGGTATGAAACACAAATGATGGTATATACTGATATATTTTTAAAAAATTCAAAAAATTGCACAAGTTGGAAATGCACATTTTTGGCGCACTCAAGAGACCCACCCACCCCCACATCACGTCTTGCAAATTTTTGGTGGCCTCCCTCTGCTGAAGTGAATATTTTCTTTATAGTTTACTCAACAGACTAAAAGTGATTTTTTAACATCTTAAAGAGCTTTGTTAACCCTTTAAGATGGTAATGACAGTAAATGTATGTAAGGGTATTTCAGATATGCTTGGAGCGATACATTTTAGTTTGTAAACAAGTATCGCACTTTGAATATCAACCATTGTTTACTGCCACCATGGATACGTACCGGTGCCAGTTACTGTTGATGATTCTGTGTGGTGTTGCCAACATCAGTTTCTAAAAAATATATGTCAGGTCATTCTTTGTTTATCGTGAAAATTTATTAATCCCTTGATTTACATGGACTTTCGACATAATAAATATGCATGTTGCTGGCAGATACATTTCCATTCAAGGTTCTGAGGGTTCATATCAGGTTCGGCTTCGCCTCACCTAATATGAACTCTCATCGCCTTGTATGGAAATGTATCAGCCAGCTACATGCTATGTAACATATATTCTCTTACTTTTTTTGATAGTTGAGATTATCTACTGTTGTTGCAGGATCAGTGGCATAGCATGGGCACCATTGGGAACTATCCCCCTCCCCCCCCCCCCCCAAAAAAAAAATCCCCTCTCCCCTTCACACACACACACACACAAAATAATTCTAAACTCTGCGATCTGTATGGGATCCAATTAACCCTTTACCCAACGTAATGGCCAAAACCGGCCAGCGCTGTTCTCAAAAATCGCCAATTAATTTTCAAAATATTTTTATTTTTCGTCTCAAAAACATAGGTTATGAACCCTCGTTGGAACGAGCTCGTCGAGCTCGTTCCAACGAGGGGTCATAACCTATGTTTTTGAGACAAAAAATAAAAAAAAAAGTTTTTCAAGAATTTATTTTGGAAGTGTCGTCTGCTTTTCATGTTAGGTAAAGGGTTAATGAAATTATAGATGACATATGATTATTGAAAATTGGGAGTTCTTTCGACCCTCAAAATGTCTCAGAATATCACCATTTGGAGCTTATTTTTCAAAAATTTATCCGGGAAGGCCCAAACCTGTTTTTTTCCTGGTCACCCCAGTGCAAGAGGGGCTATACACCTGTTGAAGGGATGAGATTCTCTGTCCACTTTTGAGATCTCAGTACGGTAATCTACTTATCAATTGACCCTTCTATTATTTCATTCAAATTTTCTTTTTCCAGTTAATTCTATTTCTTCTTCATTTACTTGTTTATTTATTTATACTCATAATTTTTTTTTATTTCAATGTATTAATTTAGATTTTTTAAGGGAATGGAGTTCCTATGAAAATAAAGGAATCACTTTTGGGATAACTATACTGTGAGTTTCAAAATGTAAATATGTACACTGTGTTTTTCTATGTAGTTTCAGGTAGTATAAATGTGCTTCTATGTAGTTCTATGTGCTTGTATACAGCTGCGTGTCATTCAATGTGGTAATATTGGTTATCCATGTATATTCCAGGTGCAGCTGAAGGGTGTAATAGTTTTAAACTAGTGTAAATTTCCTTGTTACCCTTTTATAATTATACAAGCTTCCTGATTGGTCAGTAACCAATGCATCCAGTTCAGTACATTTAACTCAAATGGGGTGTACAAGAATATTAAATGACAGCTAAAAGGGGTGTACAGACATTCTATGCTTCACTTCGCTGATTTCCCTTTCATCCATCACCTCAAACATTTTTGTGAGTAATAATAAACATTCAGACTCACAAACAAAATGAGAACAATATTGTTTCATGAGAATATTCCAAAAACTTAAAATAAAACACGTGTGCATACCCACAATGTCCGATTTTACTGTCGAGAAGAGGGATTCTGCTGTGGTGTTTCTACACTACAGATTTGTTGTGGTTTTGGTTTTGAGAAACAAGCTACCTATTTTGTTATATAAACTGTCTCTTCAGTGAAACTTATTAAAACACATGTACAAGTTTGAATATACTTTCCCCCATTCTACAAGGCACACAATATACCACCGTATTGAATAAAACATTTATAAAGTCAACTTGCATCCCACAATAATAACGGCACGTCACTTTCCCAATGTCCATGAATTGAAGTCTCCCAAATATTTGAGTTATATTTGTCAACCAAAGGGAAATAACTCCAAATTGTTCTTGTTCAATAATAAAGAAAGATATGTTTCTTTCAGTTTCTCTAATTATTACTTTTATCAAGGTTTTTCGTCACTGGAATACCATTTGGGGATTATATAATAAAACAAAACTCGACACACTCAAAAGGCAGGGTAGTAAATCCTGACAAGTAAAATATAATGGGTTACAGTAGAGTTGCCGTGGACTGGTCATAATTCACATGTGGGCAGTGATGCGTTTACCAGGTAATAAAAATCAGCATCAGCAAAATTTTAATTAATGAAGCACCGGGTTGTATTAAATTTTTTATGACTATTCCTATAATTAGTGTTTGAAATCTAATATTATTGTATCCGTGAAAATATTGCCCATCCAGGGAAAGTGACCAGTCCATGGTGGTCATACTGTATATCTGTAGTTATTTTCATGACAAGATGTATCAAAGATAAATGAATCAGTCAATAATATGCTCTTTGGAATAATCAATGAGTACCTTGACATTGATGAGGTATACTTTTTACAACATGACAAAACAAAAGAAAGCCAACAAATACTATCCAAATGACATTTGGAAAGAGAAAAAAGAATAATTGATAACTCCCCATTAAAATATAGTTCCATCACTGCCCTAATTTTTGTCATGAATAACACAAAATTACAGGTATTATTTTGATTATTTTTTTTTTTCAATGAACAGCAATTTTAATTTTAATACATATGCCATTATCATAAGCTATTTTTAAGAACTTTGAAAAAAATTACATTGCCTGCATATTCATGTTTTTGCATCTGGCTAAACCAATGTGTAAATATTTCAAGTGGATGAGATATTTCAAGTGGATGAGGGTACATGTACTACTTACATCGTACCTGTCAACAATCAAATCGCTAGATTACAGTCAGTCAGAAAATAATTCACCTATTTTGACCATGGTTTGTACCTTGCTATGAATCCTCAACCAGAACTGTCGTGAGAGTTCCTCTGTGTAACTGGAATCAATCATGTCCACAGCGGTTATAAATCTCTGTGTGGGCAATGATCCCTTCTGAAACAACACTTCTGCAGGATTCTGTAAAAGACAGATCACTCTTCCTTTAAAACCTTTTTGTTTTTCATTTTGTTCAGATATAATATGGTCTTATGATACCACCAGACCTTGATGAGTTAGTTCTAATGTAGTGATGGGCTTATTATTGGTAACAGTTACTGATATCAGCCAATACTTCTGGTATCAGACTAATGTCAGTATCGCAACATTATGACCAAAAAGTGATTTCAAGTTCAAGGACTTGATGATGTGCAATTTAACGAGCAAAATAATTTTGGAGTCAACAAAGCTGATGTTACAAATTAATATTAAATCATCCTTTGAAAGCTTAAAGGCACCAACAATAATGCTGAACATTGCTTTGTCACTTTATGCTTTCAAAAGATGAAATTATGTTATTCACATCATTACACATGTTAAGTTGATAAACTGTAAAATACAGTAGAATCCTCTTAATTGAATATCCATTTTGCCAGTGAAAATTATTCAATTAACAGGAGTATACAATTAACAGGGATTTGGTCAGTTTCTTGTGTTCTAGGAGGAAACTGAGCATTTATTCTATTATATCTTGTTTGACAGAGCTCATAGAACTCTGTCAAACAAGATATAATAGAATAAATGCCTGTATTGGATGTAGTAAGGCCAAAAAGGTTGATAAATAGGGGGAATTTGGTGCGTGTCACAGTGATTTTTTCGACATATTACAAAAATTTATATACAATTAACAGGAGTTTACTCTACAACCCATATGCAATTAACAGATCAAATTTGTACTGAAGGTATGGTAAATGGTTTTGTGTTTGAAAATTATATTCAATTAACAGGGATATACAATTAAGAGATATCCAATTAAGTGGGCTCCACTGTAGTGAGGTTTCTGGGCAAAAATAGTGAGATTTTAATTTTCATATGGCTTAATGAGTAAAATTTATTGACTTTAATAGTGAGATTCTGTTAAAAATTCCAATTTTTGGCCTCATTTAACAAAAATTTACTTTGAAAAATTGTGTCTCCCTCTAAAATAGTGAGACTTAACCAGGTCTCGGTTGATTACATTGAAAATGTAATGATTATGATTACAATTACTTTGAATTTTCATGATTATGATTACTCCATTTTTGAAAAGTAATGAGTAGGATTACAATTACTTTGAAAAAGTAATCAATTACATTACTGATTACTTCTGCCTTTTACTTCAGTGGGATGTACTTTATTATTACACTGGCCCTTGTGGAAAACATGGGAAGTAAAGCATGCTTGCTTACTATGGTAAATAAGTTCTGTAGGACTGGTAGTCAGTGCCTGGGTGGACGTATCCTAAAATGGGCCTTAAGTTAACGTAAACTCCAATAATAATTTTAACAAGAGGCCTGAAGCGCTCACCTTGAACCGAACACAATATAAACTGGGTACAAGAATGAGTCTACATTGAGCAATCCATCTCCATAGGATACATTGTCAATCCTTGAGCCCATCAGGAGTGACAAAAATAGTCCAAGCATCATGCCTTTTCTTCAGTTGATCATAATGTAAAAATGTGGAGCTCCCCTATGAAGCCCCTTGATACAACCTATGTGGATTAATCTCAGCCACACTCCTCTAGAGGGTACTGAATACAAAATTTCTAATTCTTCAGCTACATGGCCAATTCCGGCTCCCATAAGGAGCCCAAATATTAACCCAGGCTCTCGATTTGAACAAAGTTGAATCTGACCTCCCTAGAGATGTTGTATACCAAATATGAAAGCATTCTGACTGTTGGATTTGAAGAAGAAAATTATTAAAGAAATTTCTTCATATTGCATTAAGTTAAAATTTGGGCTACCACAGCGAGCTGAAATATTAACGTACAGACCTGATTTGAACAAACTTGAATCTGACCTCCCTAGAGATGTTGTATACCAAATATGAAAGCATTCTGACTAGTGGATCTGAAGAAGAAATTTCCTCATATTGCACTAAGTTAAAATTCAGGCTACCATACAGAGCCCAAATATTAACCCAGGGAACCAATTTGAACAAACTTGAATTTGACTCCCATAGAGATGGTGTAAACCAAATATGAAAGGATTCTGACAGGTGAATCTGAAGAGGATTTTTGAAAAAATTCCCTCATATTGTACTCAGTAAAATTTCAGGTTCCCAAATATTAATCCAGGCACTCGAATTGAACAAACTTGAATCTGACCCCCCAGAGATGTTGTATACCAAATATGAAAGCATTCCGACTGGTGGATCTGAAGAAGATTTTTTAAGAAATTTTCTCATATTGCACTATGTTAAACATTTTGGCTATCACAGAAAGTCCAAATATATACCTAGGGACCTGATTTGAACAAACTTGAATCTGACCCCCTAGAAATGTTGTATACCAAATATGAAAGCATTCTGACTCGTGGATCTAAAGAAGAAGATTTTTTAAATATTATCCCCCATATTGAACGAAGTTAAAATTTGGGCTTCCATAGGAAGCCCAAATATTAACCTAGGGACTTGGTTTGAACAATCTTGAATCTGACCCTCATAACAATGATGTATACCAAACATTAAAAGATCCTGACTGGTGGTTCTGAAGAAGATTTTTAAAGGATATTCCCCCATATTGCCCTAAGTAAAAAATTTGGGCTCCTGTATTGAGCCCAAATATGAACCAATGGGCTTTATTTTAACAAGCTTGTATCTGACCCCCTATGGATGCTGTATATTGAATATCAAAAGATTCTGCCCATTGGTTCTGGAGAAAAGATTTTTTAAAATTTTCGCAAATATGCTGACTCAGCATTTTTTCGATGCCCTCTACAGAACACCCCAACATAACCGATGACAATTTTTTTTTTTATCACTCAATTCTACTGGTCCTAAGGATGCTTGATACCACATAACAATTCTCTGTTCTGTGTGGTTTGGGAAATCTGGGCGTTTGAAAATATTTCTATTTTTAGCTCCTGGGGTTCCCGTGGGGAGGCAGGAAATTTGTTCTTTGCATGAGTCAGGTACTTATGACCCAATAATACCACATACCAAATTTCGTTCAAATTGGACCACTGGTTCAGAAAATAGAAATTTTGGGCAGGGCCAAAAATCTTACCCCTCCCATTACAAAGCCAAATATTGCTTCCCGAACTTCATTTGAACAAACTTGAATCTACATCTCAAAAGGAAGCTCCATAACAAATATCAAGTCATTGTACTGACTGGTTCATGAGAAGAAGAGTTTTAAAATATCTGGGAGCATTTTCCCCCACCCTCTCCCCATGGGGCTGGGCATGTTGAGTTGAACAACAAGAGGCCCCAGGGGGGCCTGAGGGCACTCACCTGACATGGTAGCCTAAATATCAACCCAGAGATTTGATTTCAACAAGTTGCATCTGCTCTTCCTAAGAAAAGCTTATACTAAATATCCAAAGATTCTGACCAGTGAATCTAAAAAAAAAGATTTTTAAAGAATATTCCTCATATTGAACTAAGTTATAATTTGGGTTCCCACAGGGACTTGGCTTTAACAAACTTGAATCTCACCCCCCTAAAAATGCTGCACACCAAATATCAAAACATTCTGACTGCTGGATCTGAAGAAGAAGATTTTTATAGAAAATTCCTCATTTTGAACTAAGTTATCATTCAGGCTACCACAGTGAGCCCAAATATGAACCCAGGGACTTGGCTTGAACAAACTTGAATCTCACCCGCCTAAGCATGGTGCATACCCAATATCAAAAGATTCTGCCTGCTGGATCTTGAGAAGAAGATTTTTTAAGAAATTTGCCTGAAATGCACTAAGTTCGAATTCAGGCTTCTATAGTGAGCCCAAATATGAATCCAGAGGGCCGATTTGAACAAACTTGAATCAGATCCACCCCACAATGTTGCATACCAAATATCAAAAGATTCTGCCTGCTGGATCTGGAGAAGAAGATTTTTGAAGAAATTTGCCTGAAATGCAATAAGTTCGAATTCAAGCTTCTATAGTGAGCCCAAATATGAATCTAGGGAGCCGATTTGAACAAACTTGAATCAGATCCACCCCACAATCTTGCATACCAAATATGAAAAGATTCTGCCTGCTGGATCTGGAGAAGAAGATTTTTGAAGAAATTTGCCTGAAATGCACTAAGTTCGAAATTGGGCTCCAAAACTGAGCCCAAATATGAACCCAGGGAGCCGATTTGAACAAACTTGAATCAGATCCACCCCACAATGTTGCATATAAAATATCAAAAGATTCTGCCTGCTGGATCTGGAGGAGAAGATTTTTTAATGTTTTTCCCATTGCCTATATATAGTGTTAAAAAGTTATGACTCAGCACTTTTTCAAAGTCCTGAAAAAAGTACCTTGTGATCAACCGATAGGGATTTTTTTTAACCATTCTGTTCTACTGGATAAAAGTAAGCTTTATACAAAATAAGAATTCTCTGTGCCGTGTAGTTTTGGAGATATGGCACATAAACTTTCACTTGAATTGGCCCAGTGGTTTTGGAGAAGACCAAAGCATGGTGATGACGGACGGATGATGGACAACGGATGGAGGGCGATGGGATTAGCTCAGCTTGACTTTGTCAAGGTGAGCTAAAAAAGATTACAAAATCTGGAACTGTCATCAAAAGAATAATTGGGAATTTGGGAAAAATATGACTTATGGTTATCCTATAGCTGGTAATGTACTTCAAATTCATCATTAATGGACGGCAAGTCATCTTAAACAAGAGGCCCCAAGGGGCCTGAGGGCACTCACCTGACATGGTAGCCTAAATATCAACCCAGAGAATTGATTTCAACAAGTTGCGTCTGCTCCTCCTAAGAAAAGCTTATACCAAATATCCAAATATTCCCACAGGGAGCTGCAGGGAGCCCATATATGAACCCAGGGACTTGGCTTTAACAAACTTGAATCTCACCCCCCTAAGGATGCTGCACACCAAATATCAAAACATTCCGACTACTGGATCTGAAGAAGAAGATTTTTAAAGAAAGTTCCTCATTTTGAACTAAGTTACAATTCGAGCTCCCACAGGGAGTCCAAATATGGACCTAGGGACATGGCTTGAACAAACTTCAATCTCACCCCCTAAGGATGCTGCATACCAAATATCAAAACATTCCGACTGATGGATCTGAAGAAGATTTTTAAAGAAAATTCCTCATTTTGAACTAAGTTATCATTCGGGCTCCCACAGTGAGTCCAAATTTGGACCTAGGGACATGGCTTGAACAAACTTAAATCTCATCCCCCCTAAGGATGCTGCATACCAAATATCAAAACATTCTGACTGCTGGATCTGAAGAAGATTTTTAAAGAAAATTCCTCATTTTGAACTAAGTTATAATTCAGGCTACCACATTGAGCCCAAATATGAAACCAGGGACTTGGCTTGAACAAACTTGAATCTCACCCCCTAAGCATGGTGCATACCCAATATCAAAAGATTCTGCTTGCTGGATCTTGAGAAGAAGATTTTCAAAGAAATTTGCCTGAAATGCACTAAGTTCAAATTTGGGCTCCTATACTGAGCCCAAATATAAACCCAGGGGGCCAATTTGAACAAACTTGAATCAGATCCACCTCACAATGTTGCATACCAAATATCAAAAGATTCTGCCTGCTGGATCTGGAGAAGATTTTTTAAGAAATTTGCCTGAAATGCACTAAGTTGGAATTCGAGCTTCTATAGTGAGCCCAAATATGAATCTAGGGAGCCCATTTGAACAAATTTGAATCAGATCCACCCCACAATGTTGCATACCAAATATCAAAAGATTCTGCCTGCTGGATCTGGAGAAGAAGATTTTTTAAGAAATTTGTCTGAAATGCACTAAGTTCAAATTTGGGCTCCTATACTGAGCCCAAATATAAACCCAGGGGGCCAATTTGAACAAACTTGAATCAGATCCACCCCACAATGTTACTTACCAAATATCAAAAGATTCTGCCTGCTGGATCTGGAGAAGAAGATTTTTTTAAGAAATTTGCCTGAAAGGCACTAAGTTCGAATTCAAGCTTCTATAGTGAGCCCAAATATGAATCTAGGAAGCCGATTTGAACAAACTTGAATCAGATCCACCCCACAATGTTGCATACCAAATATCAAAAGATTCTGCCTGCTGGATCTGGAGAAGAAGATTTTTGAAGAAATTTGCCTGAAATGCACTAAGTTCGAATTCGAGCTTCTATAGTGAGCCCAAATATGAATCTAGGGAGCCGATTTGAACAAACATGAATCAGATCCACCCCACAATGTTGCATACCAAATATGAAAAGATTCTGCATGCTGGATCTGGAGAAGAAGATTTTTAAAGAAATTTGCCTGAAATGCACTAAGTTCGAAATCAGGCTCCTATACTGAGCCCAAATATAAACCCAGGGGGCCGATTTGAACAAACTTGAATCAGATCCACCCTACAATGTTGCATACCAAATATCAAAAGATTCTGCCTGCTGGATCTGGAGAAGAAGATTTTTTAATGTTTTTCCCATTGCCTACAGTGTTAAAAAGTGCCGACTCAGCACTTTTTCAAAGTCCTGAAAAAAGTACCTTGTGATCAAACCGATAGGGATTTTTTTTAACCATTCTATTCTACTGGATAAAAGGAAGCTTTATACAAAATAAGAATTCTCAGTGCCGTGTAGTTTTGGAGATATGGCAGTTTTAAGGTTTTTCCTATTTTTAGCTCCCGAGGTTCCCACGGGGCAATGAGAAAAAAAGTTTTGCATCAATCAACTACTTATGATCCATTATCATCTCATATCAAATTTGGTTCAAATCGACCTCACGGTTCAGAAAATAGAAATTTTTGCCCCTCCTATAACGAAGGCAAATAATGCCCGACAAACTTCTCTTGAACAATCTTGATTCTACACCTCAAAAGGAAGCTGCATACCAAATATCAAGTCTCTGCTACTGCTGGTTCATGAGAAGAAGATTTTCAAAGATTTTGGTGCTCCGTTGGGGGCGTCGCCCCATCCAGGAGGAGGGGCAACTTCATTTGAACAAATCTGAATTGACATTAGGTAATAAACATTTACCCAACATTTGAAAAATATTGGGCCAGTGGTTTCTTCGGAGAAGTTGGTTTTGTAAAGTTTACGTTACGCTGGACGATGACGGACGACGGACGGATGGAAAGCGATTAGTAAAGCTCACCTTGAGCTCTGCTCAGGTGAGCTAAAAATACAAAGGATATATAAATAATATACGCTTAACAAAACCCCAAAATCAGTAAAGCAAGTCACTTAACATGCCTGCTACTAATGGAAAATTCCATAAAGTTAAATGCCTGTATGAGTTATGGCTACACAGCATTTGAATTTGAATAGCAATAATGGTATTGAAAACATTATCAAAGTGTACCAGTATGTATATGAACAGTCTGAAAGTGTGATATACAATTATTGACTTTCCTTGAGGTCGATACAAGAAATTTTTAACCCGAGAAAAATAATATTTACTGAGACTGTAGGCCGACGTGTATATTACTTTTCAAGGGTTGATAATTTCTTGTATCAACCTCAAGGAAAGTCAATTATTGTTTTATTATTATGACAGAAAAAATTGTTTGCAAATTCCTTACTTTATTACATATTTTTCAAAGAAAAAAGCATATTCACAAGAAAAAAATAATTTAATTTCATAATATATATATAGATGTAAGAAGCAATGTGCATTAACATATTTGTTCATGTTGTAGTTAATTGTTATATTTGAACAGTTCCTAAACATTGGAACAGGGAAATTAAAGAAAGGGGAAAGTTGGAAATACCATTGCTATTTATCGCAAACAGATTTTTGAAATCATATCGACCTATCTGTGCTATTTATAGACAACAATGACAGAGTTGTGAAATATCAATTCGATTTTGATAAAAATAGATTAGACCAGCAATACTGGAGTATATCAACACTTCTGACAAGTGTTTTAGCCAATTAAATTACCAGATTTTTTCTATCATATAATAATACAAAATTACCTTACAACCCTACATTACATAGGTAACCTGTACAGCAAAAATGTATCATATCGTTAACTGATCCATATTGCAATTATGTCAGATGCATGACATGTTCAACGTTCAGAAATGGACCCGACTGCAGCTGTTTCCTCAAAGAATTCACTCTCTCTCTCTCTTAATCTGGGCATGATCGAAAAAATTGCATATAGGCTCTCGAATGCAACAAGCTTTAGCACTGCAGTTGTCACCTTATTGCATTCAAGGGGCAATCTATTCAATTAGAAGACACTGCCTGTGAGACATAAAGAAATTCGAAAATTCATAGCTTGTTTTGCATCCAAGCTTCCATCATGCACGCAAAAACTTTGGGGATATCCTGCATTTACAACTTTAGGTGAGCCTAAATATACTGCGAAGACAAAGACGTCATATTCTACAATGGAAATGCTGCAGACTATTCAAAACTTGGATGAGATGTCCAGACCATTGTGTGATTGCTGTCAAGTTGTGTTGGTATTCAGGAATCATGAGAGATGAAGATGTGCACTTGTGGGTAGAGGGGGCTTATTATCACCTTCTTAGTTATAAATAAGTACAAGTTAGCTTATATGCTTGGTGAAATTTTTCTGCTAATTTCCCCAAATTTTCTGAACTGGCAAATAGAAAAAAATGATTGTTGTTCACTGTGATCAAATTGATTTGATTGTTAATCAATCGAATCGAATTGGGAAGCAAAACAAGCCAAAACATACGTTATGACCCCTCATTGGAATGAGCTTGTCGAGCTCGTTCCAATGAGGGGTCATAACCTATGTTTTTGAGACAAAAAATGAAAAAAATTAGTTATTCAAGAATTTTTTTTGCAAGTGTCGTCTGCTTTTCATGTTAGGTAAAGGGTTAACTATTTTTCAAACAGTTGCTTATATAGCTTTTGTTATGTACGTGGGAGATAGGGAACATGAGCAAGACCAAAACATTTGCAGCTCAAATTGGAAAGGGAAAGCACAGGAAGATATATTAGAAGTGGGTAAGCTTGTAATTCTTCACTTGAATATTCATTGAATTAATGGTGGCCCACGGACAACAGATTTACATGAGTTTTTTTCTCTTGTCTATCAAGTAATGTTAAAGATACATGTTCCAATAAGACCAAAGTCCTGCATTCTGATTGGATGAGAGCTTGCTTTGTTTTTTCTATGTTTACCGCTCCAGCAGCATATGTTATCATCTGACATGACCACATGAAATATTTGAAAAAATAACATTTGAGGAGATGCAAAGTGCATACTGCCTATAAAATTGTATTTTTCGTGGCCAGTGAACATTCTATGAGTGTATACTCACAACCCCCTTGAAAGTTCATGATCTGAACTGAGATGGTGTAACCCTGACCTTAATCTATGTTATTCATTTTTTGTTGTCCAGTGACGTTGCAGGGTACACAAGACGTTTATTTACTAAATTTGTTATCATAAAAGTTGCATTATTCATTCAAGTTGCCTTGTTCATTTAATGATGTGGATTTTAGGCTATGGGTAGGGTCTTATTAGAACAAACATTATTGTGATGAATTGATGTTAACATGGTCTGTGGTTTGCAGCTTGGAGTATATGTTCAAACTTGATGCGTCGCATCTCGGTTGAACATAAGTTCAGAGCCACAAACCTCGACCATGTTGCCATCAATTCATCACAATAATTTACAATATCCACTCAGTGGGTGGCCAAGTTCCAAATAACATTGTGTGCTGTACAGTTTGTTATAAATGATGTTGACGCTAACACCACTGAGACTGCCCTGACTGGAACATTTACATGCAAGTCTCACCTCTGCTAATGTAAGTGAGATAATTATACTGAACTAAATCATCAAGAATTATAATTTAAGTAATACAGAGGAGGCTGCTAAATTGTATCTTTTAACTGAACAACCCAGTTAATTGTATATACCAAACCCTTTACAATACCTTCAGTACAAACTTGACCTACTAACTGCATATAGGTTATAGAGTAAAAGTTAAACACTTGTTAACTAAATAAAAAACAATCTGTAAAAGCAGGCCTGTTGTTTTCAAAATTTTGCATAACCCATTTGTCTTTCACCTGATCTGAGTTTTGGTAACCTATCGTTCGTTCCCCTGTACTTGATTCAGGTAACCCATTAGCTATTAGATTCAGGTAACCCATTAGCTATTAGAAGGCAACTTGGCTATTGCCATTTTATCATCAGCAGACTTGGCCGAAAACATCAACAAACCAACAATGTTAAGGAACGACCAAAGCCTGGACAATCCCAAAAGAACCTTTCCTCAGGATGGTCGGAGTCTGGCCTCCTTGTTAGGCGTGAACCCTTTGCTTCAAGTGGGGTTTTGAAATGACTTTGGCTCCCCAACAGGCGTTAGTGCAACAGAACTGTCCAAAACCGTCTCAAAGCACTGGGTATGAGGTCCAGAAGGCTCATCAAGCGTCCAACTCTGCCCGATCAGCATCAAAGTTGACACTTGGAATGGTGTATGACAAAACAACATTGGAATCTCAGGACGTGGAGGAGTCCATTGGTCAGACAAGAGTAGGTTCCTGCTTCACATCACAGATGGTCGCATGAGAGTGTGAAGGCATAGAAATACTGCATACATGCCCAGGAACATCAGACCTGCTATTCCTTATGGTGGAGGATAAGTAATGATCTGGGGATGCCTCTCTCATAATTGTAAAGATGAGATGGTGACTGTACATGGGAATCACAATGGTCATCAGTACATCTGGGACATTCTCAATCAGGTTGTCGTGCCATTTTGACAACCACCTGTTGGCTACTTGCCCTGTATTCATGTACACCAATGCAAGGCAACATCATTTCCATGCTGAGAGAGCATTCCTTCAGAATAACGCTATTACAACACTACCCTGGCCTGCAATGAGCCCCCCATTTGAATCCCCTAACACATCTGGGACTTTCTAGAACATCGTGTGCAAGCAAGGAATCTGCCTGTACAGAATTTGGCCAATTTGGAAGCTGCATTGCATGAGGAGTGGCATCAGTTCCCTCTGGACCGTATCAGAAGGCTCACTGGTAGCATTAGGAGGAGGATTCAGGCTGTCATCCGGGCACGCGGTGGATACACTCACTACCGACGTCAGACACTGCTGTTGTGTTCAATAGATGACAAGTTACATTTTTGGTCAGTAATTACCGGCAACATTACATCATAGATCGTTCCAGCACCAAACTTGTCGAGAGAGAACATTTTTCCATCAAAAACATTAGTGACAGATATGTGTATTTAGTACTATTAAAATACTGCATATTTTCATCATTGTGTTGTCTTTCATTTGTCAATAGACCATTCTTTCCATAAACAATCACTTTTGGCCATCTGAAAGATAGCATGAAAGTAATGACAGTTTCTATTAACACTACTTCAAAACAAGAGACCCCACGGGGCCTGAAGCTCTCACCTTGAACAGAACACAATTTAAACAGAGTCCAAGAATGAGTCTACATTAAGCAATCCATCTCCATTGGATACATTGTCAACCCTTGAGCCCCTCAGGAGTGACAAAAATAGTCTGATCATTGTGCCTTTACTTCAGTTGATTATCATAATGTAAAATGTTCAGCTCCCCTATGAAGCCCCTTCATACAACTTATGTGGATTAATCTTAGTTCCACACCTCAAGAGGATACTGAATACAAAATTTCTAATTCTTCAGCTACATGGCCAATTCTGGCTCCCATAATATTAACCCAGGCTCTCGATTTGAACAAAGTTGAATCTGATCTCCCTAGAAATGTTGTATTCCAAATAAGAAAGCATTCTGACTGTTGGATCTGAAGAAGAAAATTTTTAAAGAAATTTCTTCATACTGCATCAAGTTAAAATTTGTGTTACCATAGCGTGCCCAAATATTAACCTACAGACCTGATCTGAACAAACTTGAATCTGACCCCCCCCCCACCCACCCACCCACCCCTTTTGCCCCCCCCCCCCCCTTCCCCAATACACACACCTTGAGATGTTGTATACCAAATAGTTAAAATTCGAGCTATCATAGGGAGCCCAAATATTAACCCAGGGAACCAATTTGACCCAACTTGAATCTGACTCCCCTAGAGGTGTTGTAAACCAAATACGAAAGGATTCTGACAGGTGAATCTGAAGAAGATTTTTGAAGAAATTCCCTCATATGGTACTAAGTTAAATTTCAGGTTCCCATATGGAGACCAAATATTAACCCAGGCACTCAAAGTGAACAAACTTGAATCTGACCTCCCTAGAGATGTTGCATACCAAATATGAAAGCATTCTGACTGGTGGATCTGAAGAAGAAGATTTTTTAAGAAATTTCCTCATATTGCACCATGTTAAAATTTGGGCTATCATAGCGAGCCCAAATATATACCTAGGGATCTGATTTGAACAAA
The DNA here is from genome assembly GCA_031216915.1 of Pictodentalium vernedei. Taxonomy (NCBI): domain Eukaryota; kingdom Metazoa; phylum Mollusca; class Scaphopoda; order Dentaliida; family Dentaliidae; genus Pictodentalium; species Pictodentalium vernedei. The sequence continues at coordinate 304,350,981 of CM062290.1, read as the reverse complement.
CTTGAATCTGACTCCTTTAGAGACGTTATATACCAAATATGAAAGCATTCTGACTGGTGGATCTGAAGAAGAAGACTTTTAAATATTATCCCCCATATTGAACAAAGTTAAAATTTGGGCTTCCATAGAAAGCCCAAATATTAACCTAGGGACTTAGTTTGAACAATCTGGAATTTGACCCTCATAACAATGATGTATACCAAACATTAAAGATTTTGACTGGTGGTGCTGAAGAAGAAGATTTTTAAAGAATATTCCCCATATTGCCCCAAGTTAAAAATTCGAGCTCCTGTATTAGGCCCAAATATGAACCAATGGGCTTTATTTGAACAAATTTGTATCTGATCCCCCCCAACACCCCCCCCCCCCCCCCCCCCCCCCCAACCCCTATGGATGTATACCGAATAACAAAAGATTATGACCATTGGTTCTGGAGAAAAGATTTTGTTTTAATTTTTGCAAATATGCTGACTCAGCATTTTTTCGATGCCCTCTACAGAATAACCTAACATAACCGATCGCAATTCTTTTTTACCATTCAATTCTACTGGTCCTAAGGATTCTGCATACCAAATAACAGTTCTCTGTTCCATGTGGTTTGGGAAATGTGGGCATTTGAAAATATTTCGATTTTTGTCTCCTGGACTTCCCACTGGGATGCAGAATTTTTTTTTTTACACTAGTCAAGTACTTATGACCCAATAATACCACATACGAAATTTGGTTCAAATCAGACCATCAGTTCAGAAAATTATAAATTTAAAGTAATTTGTATATTTTTATACTTACCAATGGCCCAGACTAGCTGGTGCTTAACTCAAAGTTATTAAGGGCCGAACACAAATTTTGAACCTCCAATCCCCAAAATTTGCTTGCAAAACCGAAAATTAAAATTCCTATCGGGCCCTCCATACAGTTACTCTCTGCGCATGCGCAGATCTCAGGAAGTGATCGGAATTGGCGCCAACAGCATTTTTGGTAGAAGAGAGTACTGCATAAAAATTCAGCGGGGAGGTATGAGTGCCCACTCATAGGAGGGCCATCTCCGTCTGGGCCATTGGTAAGTATAAAAATATACAAATTACTTTAAATTTATATTTTTACACTGTAAACCAATGGCCCAGACTAGCTGAATCGCAAAAAGGCGGAGGGCCTAGGACTTCAGAATTAGTAGATCAACATAGTTCCAAACCTATAATCCAAGGTGAAAGGAAATTAAAATTATTAGGAATTACATGTATGTCTCTCTATACAGTAAAAGAGAAGACATATCATACAAAAAGGAGTCCAGTTCAAGTAATTCCATATACTTAGCATGAAGACTATGCTAATTGGATGTAACAAGATCCCAATTTTTAAGGTTAGCCCGGACCAAGCCTCCAAAATTAGGATGGCGTATATGAGAATGAGAGAATATCCCCCACAAACATACGCCATATACCATAAAACTCCAGCTGTAAGCAGGATATAATTATGGACAAAACAGCTTCCCTCATAGTTAAATACCTATCAAGCCGGAGGAGAGGTAAAAAATCACCCCCACCCCCACGTTTCTTTTGAAAGAATCTTCAAAAAGAAAGAGGGGAACGCACTGGAATCAGTAAAAAGCAGTACCAAAAAACAATATAAATATTTTTATTTGTCGAACAGGCACTCAGGTATTAATTATTATTAATAAATGGTGTTTAACACCACTTCAGAGGCTAAGGCTATATATAGCGACGATCCCGGTAATTAATATCACCCTATATGTAACGTACACCGGACCCGGCATATGCAAATAGGTTGAAAACCGGAGATATAATATATAACATACACATGTCCAATAGAACCACAATGAACAATCTCTGGAAAGTGACACACTTCCAAGGTACACAGGTGACCCCATTCAGGCATACAATAAATTCTAGTAACAACACTACCCGACGTGTACTATCCGATATCTATGACACTATAAATGTACAAATATACAAGAGTGTAAAACAAGGTGTATTCGATTGAGTACCGACATTAAAAGAAATCTGGATCTAGAAATGGAAGTAGGTATGATTAACAGCCTCGACCCGGACCACCCCGAAATAATTCATAATTTCTAAGGTCCATAACACACAATAATAATATAAATATTATATATATAAATCATTATTATGTGTGTGCGCATTGAAAACCCACATGTAATCATCTGAATACCAGTTAACTGGCTATGCAGCCTCCGAGGTACCCAAAGACAAGCAATTTATTTATGATGAATTATGCGCTCGTATATGACATATAGACGAACAATCACAGGAAACCAACCAACTAAAAAGTGGATGTGCCCATGTGGTCGCCATAGAACACGACCCAGCCGTCAATCGAGAAGTCATGAAATGCATGTATGTATTTAAAGTCATACAAGGCTTGCGGGAAGAAAACTACATCTTGCCCGGTAATCGCCTCTAAACACATTGTCGTGAGGGGGTGATTCGAAGTCATATCGAACCCTCCTCACCCGCATTACTTAATCGTTCTTGTGTTAGTCATAAAATAATATAGGAACCGCAATGGTTCCCTCACGACTGACCGACTCCATTATGCCACTATGGGCGGAGAAGGACATGAAGAACAAAACTTCCCTTGATAAAGAAGGTCTTTTCGTGGAGGAAGCTTCCGGGGAACATCCCATAACAGACACCTGAAAAGACTGATCCAAGGTTTCTGTGACGACAGAGGTGCTACTAGTAGGATTCACAACGAGACTGATCTTAAACGTAATCTACTGAATCAACTGAATTGGAGGATACGCGCAGCCTATCATTCATCCCCATGAGATCGGCAGAGCGTCTACTGAATACGCTCAATGGCCTGCGCATGGCGACATGAATGACGGCAACTGATTGTTCCGGTGCATCGCAAATGGATCTGCCCAATTTGAACCCTTGTTTTACTAGGTCCGTTAAAACAATACTGGTTCAAGCGAAAGCATCATCACACTCCAGTTCTGAGTAAAGAATATCTGGAGGGGATGTGCGCGCAGACGGCCCATTGGAATGAGATCCACAGCCGCTCCGCACAGCTCCAACAGTCGCATGAATTCCCTCACAATTAATGCGTCTGAGTGTAGACAAAAACGAGCATAACAACTGACTAACTTCGCTCTGGGTAATGGGAGATGAACCAGATTGTTGTGAGTCTCAAAGCTCAATCTCAAGTGAATAGATTACTTGTAGGGAGCTAGATCTGACTTTTTCTTGTTTACGATGAAACCGAGACATCAAAGTAACAGAAGCAGACTCTGAACATCGTTCTGAAGAATAATTCTGTTGCTGTATCCCTGTAGAAGGTTGTCCAAGTAAGCCAACGTTAACGCAGACAAATGAGCTTGTAAGTAAGACATTACCAAGTTCATTATTCGAGTGAAATGCCCAGGGGGCCAGATTCAGACCAAAGCATATTGTTCTGAACTGATACACCTTCCCTTGTACGGCGCACAGCAGGTACTTTTAGAATGCCAGATGTACCAGGACATGAAAGTACACATCCTTAGATCTATGCTTGCTGCATAGTTGATCACTCGAGCGCTCGCTTTTACCAAATGAATGATTCCCATAAATAAACTTTTGGAGCCTTGATAAGCTTGTTGTCCAGCTCAAGTTTATTTCTGGCTTCGGTACGAGGAAGAGGTGACTGTAAAAATCTTGAGAATCCTGATTCTCGACAACCTGTATTGCTTCCTTTGATAAGAGAGCTTATACCTCCGGTACGAAAAACTCTCTTATGCAAGAATTTGATGGAAGATTTGTCAAATGCGGACAGCTTGTTAGTGGGGTTAATACTCGGAACGATAGCCGTAAGCTGTCCGAGACTACACTTCTCACCCACTGATCTTCCGTGATTATTATCCAGTTTTTTTGCGGATCTTGATAACTTTCCGCCAACTGGCCAGCAATAGAGGTCTAAACCATCACCTCGTCTCGTTGGCCTAGGGGTGTCTGACCTATAGTCCCAATCAGATCTATGCCCATTTCCCACGAGTCGCTATACTGACGACCTCCAGAGTAATTATAAGAGGGTTTCTTGTACAATCGTGAGGAGTTTCCTTTGACAATTTTTGACTGGAATGCTTGATATGCCGACTTCAAAAGCAGAGCACAGACGTTTTCTTGGTAGCCTGCTCATAGACTAACGAAAGCTAGTCGGCGAAAATAAAATGTCCGGAAAGCAGAGCGACTCGGAGAGAGCTTTTCACCTTGTCATCTTATCAGTGATGACGACGCAAGGGCAGCATCACGTCTGATTAATTCCAGATTAGCCACTGTTAGGGCGGAGTTATACGTGGTATACATAATTGCCCTGGAAAGAACTCTAAGAGAGGTACAAACATCCTCAAATTCCTTTCCCTTGAGGCGTTGCACCATAGCTCTTGTAAGGTGATCTGCGTAAGACATAACGTCCAAATTTCGCTCTATTTGAAGAAATTGCCGTCTCAATAGAGTCTGAGCAAATAGTGAATGATACAGGTAAGGATACCTCTAGATCCCCGGCCTGCTCATCCAAACACAGTAGAACTCTCTGAACATTGTCCCCGACTGTTTTTAATTGAACATGGTCCAAAAAACGGTATGTATACGGAAGATGAAGATAAGAAACTGCCTACTTCCTTGCACTCAAGAGGATAAATATGGCAGCGTCTATATGGCCGACGGCCTGCGACACCTACATAAACTGAACCGGAAAAGAAAGGACTTCCTCCTTTGTCCGGATAAAGTCTGTGCCTAACGACGCCAGCAGTTTCTCTCTCTCGTTGTCGCAGCATTCTGATTCGGCGAACAAAATCAGGGAAGTATTAATGGATGAAAGCCATCGTAACCATGTACTGTTCCGAAAGGGAAGGCTAATCCTCTTCCTTATCCCTTTCACCATCCGAGAGAATCAGTTGCAAATCTCGGTCCATTGCATCTGCGTGAACAAATGACTGACAGCTCAGATTCTGAGTCTGAGGGAGGCTGCAACTGCACTTGCTGGGATGCTGCGATCAGCTGCGTAATCTATGACAGCAGGTCCGTCATCGAGACCTCAGGAGCAGTGGTCTTCCGTTCCATAGCCGCATGTGTGTCAGAAACGGATCCTTTCTCTGAACGTCCCGATGATCAAGGCTTCATCTCCCTAGCTACCGGATGGTCTGACTTCATGGGCAGAGTGGTTCCTTCTTCGTGCAACAAGCTTGATAATCAGAGTCGGGTAGCTAGGATGCGGTCATGTGTGCTTGAATAACATAGCACAGAAAGCCATGACTGAAGCCGACCACGGCTGCAGACTAGACAGAGCGTCCCGAGCGGTGGGCAGACATATGCTCCGTCTCGTGCAAGTTTTCAGCAAGAAAACTTCATTTCGGCCTTGTGAAATGTAGCGGAGGAAGCCTTGACTGAAGCCTACCCCGGCTGCAGACTAAACAGAGCGTCCCAAGTGGAGGGCGGACATATGCTCTGGCTAGTGCAAGTTTCTCAAAACAACATCTGACCCCAGACGTTGCTAGATTCGAGAGGGGGGGACCTCTCCCGCTCTATCAGACCGCTGAGTAAAAGAACTTGCTGACTTCCTCCCTATTTCCTCCCTACTTCCATTGTCGCTGGGTGAGCTATTTATATTATAGTGCTCGCTCTACCCAATCAACTTCTTAGACCGCAACGGACTTACCCGGTGTCACAGAACCCACGGACGGAGTACCGCTTCACCGGTCGAGCTAGCTGCTTGCAAGAGATTAAAACCTTTAACAAAAGGCCCTAACTCTTGCAATAATGAGCACTGCAGCTAGCTCTATATGCTACACGGAGCGTGAAGTCGGTAGCACACTTGGATGGGTGTCAGAATATCATCACCATGTTCATGTTCCTCTGACATAGAAACTGACAGAATGAATTAAAATGCAGTGAGAGGCTCTGATCCTCAGAACTTCACCGCCAATAATGTACCGCGACACCAGACTCCAACATCAGTTATCCCAGTGCAACACAAGAATGACAAGAGTCCACAGGAGTGTATCAACTAAAGTCGATATCTGTCCTCCAAACTCCACAACAATATATAAAAATAACTGAGATACATGAATAATAGCAATCATAATTAAATTCAAAATATTTTTTGTAAAAAATTTTTTGGGAAAAAACGCCCAAGTTCCCAAAGGGAACATTAAGAGCCCAAGGGCATCCCGATAGAGCCTAAGTGTGGACAAAATCCAAAATTTTTGAGCTACACTACCGGAATTACAATCCATGTATCCTACAGTATACGACAGTAATAGAATATAAAAAAACTACCTATATATGCGGACATTGACAATGTAAACAACATCAATGTAAACAAGACATCAGGCACACAAAAAGGCCCAAAGTCAGAACCAACTGAAATGCTATCAGATGCAAAGCTAGATCTTCATATGAAGAAAAAACGATACATCGGATAGAATATGCAAGACTAAACAGCCCAACACTCCTAGGGTGAGGACGCAATCCTGGGTAAGAAACAGAATAATATTCTGTAAAAATGTTAAACTCCCAAGAAATTTAATAAAAAATTTCAATAAAAAATAGCCAAAAAGCTTAAGAGTTTAACAGGAAGGGTTCATGGAAGGATAGGGAAGGAATACTTAACAAACAGTGGAATAATCATCTTTAAAAGTGATGACGTCAGATATATGTCCCAAAATTGGGAAAAATAAAATAATTTTATACATATTATAAAGTTACAGCCCTGAACGTCCAAAACCACTGTTGAACACTTCCTTCATCCAATAACAGCCTTGTATCCACCAATTCTTGCATTGATATGTGTCTGGCATCCGCAAAAAAGGAGATTTTAAAGCACAGATGTCATTTCATTGTTGATGACTTTAAGGCCAAACAAAGAATGATGCTGGCACCAATTCCGGTCACTTCCTAACATCTGCGCATGCGCCAGATAGGACTTTTAATTTTCGGTTTTGCAAGCAAATTTTGGGAATTAGTGGGTTCAAAATTTGTGTTTGGCCCTTAATAACTTTGAGTTAAGCACCAGCTGCTCTGGGCCATTGGTTTACAGTGTAAAAATATAGAAATTTGGGGCGGGGCCAAAAATCTTACCCCTCCCATTACAAAGCCAAATATTGCTTCACGAACTTCGTTTGAACAAACTTGAATCTACACCTCAAAAGGAAGCTTCATAACAAATATCAATTCATTGTACCACTGGTTCATGAGAAGAAGATTTTAAAAATATTTTGGGAGCATTTTCCTCTACCCCCTCCCTATGTAGCTGGGCATGTTGAGTTGAACAAAAATGCAATGCCCCTTTGGCACCATCACTCACACAAACTTTCACTTGAATTGGCCCAGTGGTTTTGGAGGAGAAGACCAACACATGGTGTTGACAGACGATGGATGGACGGACGGATGACAGATGGAGAGCGATGGGATTAGCTCAGCTTGACTTTGTCAAGGTGAGCTTAACACGAGGCCCCAGGGGGCCTGAGGGTGCTCACCTGACAAGGTAGACTAAATATCAACCCAGGGAATTGATTTCAACAAGTTGCATCTGTCCCTCCTAAGAAAAGCTTATACCAAATATCCAAAGATTCTGACCAGTGGATCTAAAAAAAAAAAGATTTTTAAAGAATATTCCTCATATTGAACTAAGTCATAATTCGGGCTCCCACAGGGAGCCCATATATGAATCCAGGGACTTGGATTTAACAAACTTGAATCTCACCCACCTAAGGATGCTGCACACCAAATATCAAAACATTCCAACTGCTTGATCTGAAGAAGAAGATTTTTTTAAGAAAATTCTTCATTTTGAACTACGTTACAATTCGAGCTCCCACAGTGAGCCCAAATATGAACCCAGGGACTTGGCTTGAACAAATTTGAATCCACCCCCCCCCCCCCTCCCCCCGTGCATGCTGTATACCAAATATCAAAAGATTCTGATTAGAAGATCTGAAGAAGAAGATTTTTAAAGAATATTCCTCATATTGCACTAATTTAAACATTTGGGCTCCCATAGACAACCCAAATATGGACCCAGGGATTTGATTTCAATAAACCTGTGAAACAATCTTCCAAAGATGTTATATGTGAAATTTGAAAGCTTTTGGAGCACAGGTTTGGGAGAAAAGTAGTCTTAAATGTTTTTCCCATTTCCCACAGTGTTAAAAAATGCTGACTCAGCACGTTTTCAAAAGTCCCTAAAAAGTACCCCATGATAAAACAGATAGCAGTTTTTTTTTACCATTCCATTCTGTTGGTCCTAAGAAAGCTTCACGCCAAATAAGAATTCTAAATGCCATGTAGTTTTGGAGATATGGGCATTTAAATTTTTTTCTATTTTTAGCTCCTGCGGTTCCCATGGGCGACGGGAAAAAAAATTGGGCATAAATTAAGTACTTATGACCCAATAAGCCCTCATATCAAATTTGGTTCAAATCTGCCTTTCGGTTTGGAAAATAGAAATTTGGGCAGGGCAAAAATTCTTGCCCATCCCACAACAAAGGCAAATATAGTTCCTCGAACTTCTCTTGAACAAATCTGAGTCTACACGTCAAAAGGAAGCTGCACATCAAATATCAAGTCTCCGTTACTGCTGTTTCATGAGAAGAATATTTTTTAAGATTTAAGCACACTTTTTGGGCATGGCCCTACCGAGGGGCGAGGCAACCTGATTTGAACAAAATCAAATTGCGATGTCATAACAGACTAGGATCCCAAATATCAATTAAATTGGTTCAGCGGTTTGGGAGGAAAAGATGCAAACACCATGATCATGGACGATGGCCGACGGACGGTGAGTGATCACTATAGCTCTCCTAATTAAGTTCCAGGTGTATATATATGTATCGTAACTATGCTGATATATGAATTGTTGTACCGTAGCCAAGTGCTTGCTCTTATGGGCAATATCCTGATGAATAAAGATGAATCCTTATGAACAATAATGAGGCTGTGTTGCAGCAATTCAGATACAAATTAGTTGCAAATACAAAATGTATAGCCTAATCTTGGCATGGGCTAGCATGCTGCAGAAGGGTATGACATCCATAATCACTATTTGTCATTTCCTGATTCTGTACCTATTTTATATCTTTAGATGATCAACAGTTTAAAATGATGTTGAGCATCAACCAATCATCAGCATAGGTGTTTGCATCTGCCTGAATTATAGCTTATCTGTTGGCCAATAATTGGCCAACAGAGCAGCTATACTTCCGGCAGATGCAAACACTAATGCAGCTAATGATTGGTTGATGGTCAACATCATTCCACCATTCATTCGTACTAGAATATTCAACCTGGTAAAAATTTCACATGACACGGCGACCCATTTTTCATTTGTGTGTTTTTCATTTTAGGTAACCTCCACGCAACCCAAATGGCTGTTCGCCTCAAGTCGACAGGCCTGCAAAGAGTTACTTTGACATTCACTGAAATCCTCACATTTACAGACATTTTTGACCTCAACACATCCATTACAGGCATTTAATCTATTATATATCTAATAAGTGCTCTGTCAAACAAGATATAAGAGAATTAATGTTCATTTTATAACTATTAGATAGAAAAAGAGGGGGGTGTCCATCCCCATCAGCTCACCAACGTATGGCATGCAATAAACCTAGGCTTACTACAAATCTGTAAAAATGTCCGGTCAAGGGTTAACCCTTTGATACTTTTGTACGTGTTATTATGTACGAAATCTTTTGTTTAATTTAACCCTTTGATACTTTTGTAAGTGTTATTATGTACGAAATCAAACAGCACGTTGATACTCTGTGGTCATTTGTTTTGTTATTATTTTTCGATTTTTTAAAAGTTTCAACCTCAGCTTTCTATTTTCTCCCGAATAGTGCTCAGTGGTAACCACTGGGCCAAATGTTATTGCAGATTAAAATACTAACACAATCCTGCTGTCAAGACTTCTCATCTGATTGAGTGCTAGAAGCCACTATCAGGGCTTTCAAATAATGAGGATACCAGAGCAAAAGCCAACGCTTTCCTTGCTTGTATTTCATATGCAGTCAAACACAAATAATATTTAGTTTATATAAATCTGTTTTATTACAAATTATTGGAGAGTGCCTGTGGGCACTCTCCAATAGTTTGTATTAAAACAAGTTTTGAGTAACAAATTCAGACCACCAAAAATAATCTAGCCCTCAACCAGATAATCACTAATGAGAAAAATATCTTGTCATTTGTATTTTCCGACATTTAACGTCGCATTTTGAAAAACGTTGAAGAAACTGAATTCCCAGTGACGTTTGAACGTCAGCATAATTAAAGTCTCAAAGGGTTAATATTGATTTATATTGATGCATTTAACACATATATGAAATATAAAAGCCACAGCATACCAGTGGTGGCCTCCACTCATGTACATTTACAGCATAACAGGTCAGAATTTTTCTGAGTCCACATTTAGAAAAAATTCTGATATTGCATTAAAAAACTCCAAAAGGTGGAAAAAATGTCTGGTCAAGGGTTAATGTTAACTTATATTGATGCATTTAACACATATATGAAATATAAAGGCCACAGCAAACTGGTGGTAGCCTCCACTTATGTACATATATAGCAAAACAGGTCAGAATTTTTCCACACTTACAAAAAAGTCAAACATTGCATTAAAAAAGTCCAAAATCTCCAAAAAATGTCTGGACATGGGCTAATGTTGACTTATATTGATGCATTCAACACATATATGAAATACAAAAGCCACAGCATACTGGTGGTAGCCTCCACTCATGTACAGCAAAACAGGTCAGAAATTTTCCACACTGACAAAAAGGGCTAACATTGCAAAAACACTCTAAAAATCAAAAAATTATCACAGGGTAAGGGTCTGTGGGTAATTGTAAGCCGCAGAAACAGTATGACATGCATGGTAACAGGGTGGAAAGTCAAAATGGACTCTTACAATAACTTTAACACAAGTGTTGACGTTGACGCCTATGCCGACACATTTTGGGTCATGACATAAGCTCACACAACTTCGATGGTAAGCTAAAAATTACTCAATTTCTGTTAATTGTAGACTGTACTCCTGTTGGGCTAAAAAAAAGTGTTAAGACTCCCAGGCAATCGCAAATTGAATTTGAACCCCATCATTGGACATTTTTATTGCCTTTCAGTGTCTTCCAATATTTGTACAAACTCAGGGAGATCCAAAACTTTTTACATTTTTTGACTGATGCATGTTTATTATTTAGTTGCATCTCCAATATGTTTGCCTTGTTACAATTTATGCAAGAGTGCCTATAGGCACTCTTGCATAAATTGTAACGAGGCAAACCCCCACAGATTAAATACTTTTACTTCAGAGATAATATTAAGAACATCACAAGAATATGAAGACTTTGAATCACAGTACCTACAGTTTGTTTTTAGAGGAATGTTTTATTTTTCAAATTAAAAATGAATTTATTTGTATAAAGATGCACTTTCTATATTTCTGTACGTAAAAAGACAGCCGAAATCTTCTCCATTTTTGCAAAAGAATAATAAAAATTAAAAAAAAAACTCTCCCTCTCTGATTTGAAGAAAACATTGCCTGAGAATCAATTAATTTATTTTGTGTGGACTTAATTGAATATTTTTCTTTGACAAGGTGGCATTTCGATTAACAGGATTCCACTGTACCATTCAACAATTACAATGAAAGTGTCAATGACACTGTAGCTCAACTTGTTTAAGACATGTACATGAAAAGTATGTGACACAGCAATGACAAACATCTAGGTAATGACCTGATAACAAAGGTACATGCAAAGTATTATAACGGTCTGTACATAAAAGTTGACCATAGCCTGTAACAAATATATAGGTAAAGTATTGTAAAGGTGGGGAACAGTTAGATGCTAAACTAGAAAAGAAATCTTCGAGTCCCAGAGTGGGTCTGACTGAACCCAAAAATATTTGTTCTCATAGCACAGTGATAACAAAGGCACCCAAATACAATCATTCCTGTCACAAGGTGATAACAAAGGTATCCCAAGAAGTTTCGTGAAGATCGGTTCATAAATACAGACTCTAGCCCGAGCCGTATTGATATGTGCACTTACTGTGTATAAGTAGCACTGAACAAATCAAAGTTCATCTAATTTGCATAATTTCTGCACGAGAAAAAAACCCGTACTATATGTGATGTATTCCATGTTACTAAACATTCCTACAAAAATTTATTCAAATCAGAACTTTCATACAGAAGTTCTGTACAAAAAACTGATTGCACTAATTTTGGTACAAAATGGCTGCTGGTGGCCATCTTGAATTTTAGACCGCACACCAAAACACTCGTTCTCATCCCATGGTGATAACAAAGGTACCCAAGAAGTTTCGTAAAGATCGGTTCATAAATACGGCCTCTAGCCTGAGCCGTATAGAAGTTGTGTACAAAAAACTGATTGGACCTAATTTCGGTACAAAATGGCCACTGGTAGCCATCTTGAATTTTAGACCGCACCCAGAAACACTTGTTCTCGTCCCAAGGTGATAACAAAGGTAACCAAGAAGTTTTGGGAAAATCGGTTCATAAATACAGCCTCTAGCCCAAGCCGTATTGACACGTGCACTTACTGTGTTAGTAGCACTGAATAAATCGAAGTTCATCTGATTTGCAATATTTCTGCTCGAGAAAAAAACCTGTATTATATGTGATGTATTCCATGTTACTAAACATTTATACAAAAATTTTCATACAGAAGTTCTGTACAAAAAACTGATTGCACTAATTTTGGTACAAATGGCCGCTGGCAGCCATCTTGAATTTTGGACCGCACTGAAAAACACCAGTTCTCGTCCCAAGGTGATAACAAAGATACCCAAGAAGTTTCGTGAAGATCGGTTCATAAATACAGCCTCCAGCCCTAGCCGTATTAACATGTGCACTTACAGTGTATAAGTAGTACTGAATAAATCAAAGTTCATCTAATTTGCATAATTTCTGCACGAGAAAAAAACCTGTATTATATGTGATGTATTCCATATTACTAAACATTCATTCAAAAATTTATTCAAATCAGAGCTTTCATACAGAAGTTCTGTACAAAAAACTGATTGCACTAATTTTGGTACAAAATGGCTGCTGGCGGCCATCTTGACTTTTGGACTGCAACCAAAAACACTCGTTCTCGTCTCACGGTGATAACAAAGGTACCCAAGAAGTTTTGTAAAGATCGGTTCATACAGCTGTATTGGCATTTGCACTTACAGTGCTGAAAGTAACACTAAATAAATCAAAGTTACTCTAATTTGCATAATTTACACACGAGAAAAAAACCTGTATTATATGTGATGTATCCCATGGTACTAAACATTCATACAAAAAATTATTCAAATCAGAGCTTTCATATGGAAGTTCTGCTCAAAAAATCTGATTGCACCTAATTTTGTACAAAATGGCTGCCAGTGGCCATCTTGAATTTTGGACCGGACCCCAAAACACTTGTTCTCGTCCCACAGTGATAACAAAGGTACCCAAGAAGTTTCGTAAAGATTGGTTCATAAATACTGCCTCTAGCCCGAGCCGTGTGTACGGCACGACAGATGGACAGGTGGCCAGATGGACAGACGGATGATGGGCCATGACATATTGAGCTAAAAATTATAGCATCCAGCATGCATGCATCTCAGTGAGGTTTAAATGTAAAAAATAATTTCTGAGCACAAAATACTATGCAAAACAAACCTGTGCAGCTACCGGTATACAAAAGGCTCTATGTCTAACAGAACTGCATCAGAATTTCCATCTGGTTGACAGATTTATCTCAACAAGTACAGAGAATATAACTTACTCCTGGCGGGTTCAGTGGAACATTCATATATTTCCTCAATCTCGCCAAATCATGACCCATATAACCCATTTTTCTTGGAACATAGCCTGGTGGTTGGTTTTCTGTGAGAGAAAAAAACAATAAAATTATACAGACATGAAACATAGTCATCCTTTTAGGGCCAGGCGAGTTGTGTGTTTTTTCAGCTCAAATCAAACTGGACAAAAGATTTCACATCCAGTTGAAACTCAAACAGAATCGCATATTCAATGGTTGTGGGTCGTGTATGGGTTATTGGGAATTACCTCTCCTATATAGCAGTAGGGAGTCCAAATATGAACCTGAAGACTTGATTTAAACAAACGTGAACCTGCCCCACCCCCTCCACCCCCATAGAGAACCCAAATAAGAACCCAGGTTCTGGATTTGAACAAAATTAGATCTGATCCGCAGAAGGAAGTTGTGTACCAAATATCAAAAGATACTGATTGTTGGTTCTGGGGAAGAAGTTTTTCAATTTTTAAAAGAGCAGTACTTATCCCCGTAATTTCCTACAATTGTTAATAGTCTCTGTTGTCTCTATTCACTCTCCACTAATAAAACTATATCTTCAGCAAAGAATAGTCCCGGGATTTTTGTATTTCCAACTTTGCCCCCCCCCCCCCCCCCCCCCCCGCAATTTTCATTAACTATTCTCCTAAATCTTTGCAGTGCCTTCATGATTCTGACAAAGCTACCTCCAAATCCAAGGCCACTCCAATTTCTGCCACATTTACTCCCTCCATTTACATATCACACATTCACAATAATTAACTGTAGATAAATTTATGATTTATCTACAGTTAATTATTGTGAATGTGTGATATATAGTATGTACACATCACATATCACACATTCACAATAATTAACTGTAGATAAATTTATGATTTATCTACAGTTAATTATTGTGAATGTGTGATATGTAAATCTCTTGTTATTTTCACCCTGATGAAGGCCATGGGGCCGAAACGTTGGAACCGGTTGAGCGATTTTATTAAACTATTACATTGACATGGAGTCCCTTGTTTATGGACTATTATTTTACTATTCAAAAAATTATATTACGGACTTCGGGTCCAGGTTTGGACGAATGTGTGACATGCAGTAGTTCACTGTGCACAACGAGAGACACACCGGTAGCTGAAAACGGAAACTCTCAGCCAACGTTACACTTACTTAAACTTTCTGTCATTGGTTTGTTTATTGTGATACCCCTCTCGAAAACAATTGAATTCGCGCCGTACACATGCGCATCTTCTCCATATATAAATATGTGTGGGGGTTTCCCAAACTGAGTTCTACATTTACAGAAAATGGGTCAACATTCATTTTTTTATTCCAGGGAATATCATAAATACAGGTAAACAAACGGCATGTTTTTTCTGAGAAATAAGTTTGAAATGTATTTTACTCAATATTCAGCTCAGATGAAATTCATTCATTTTGCAGTCCTGCAAATTTCGATCGCAAACTGACAAAACAACCGTGCATATGACATTGCAGGGGTGGATTCAAGTAAAAAAAACTAATTTTGTCATCCAAAATATCAAGTGGATTTCCACCCCAAAAGCCACGAGAACGCTCCTTTTGATAGCAGATTTCAAAATTTTCCTAGGGCGAGAACCCCCCCCCCCCCCAGACCCCGCTAAAAAAATTATGTATTCGGCACTCGCTGCAGATGCCTTCGGCATCTACATGTATTGCCTTCCCAGAAATGCCGTAGTAATTGCCGAAGCACATAAAATTTGCTACGGCAAACGATTGCCGAAGCCAAAAAATTTGAATTGCGAGGGCTGGATAAAGGTTACCCTGGTTTCCTTCCACACTTTTGAGACCGTGTGCCTTTCTGATAGCTATGTTACATAGTGTTGAATGATGCTGTGCCATTCTTTAACCCTTTAACTAACATGAAAAGCAGACGACACTTGCAAAAAAAATTCTTGAATAACTACTTTTTTTCATTTTAATTCTCAAAAACATAGGTAATGACCCCTCATTGGAATGAGCTCAGCGAGCTCATTCCAATGAGATGTCATAAGCTATGTTTTTGAGAAAAAAATAAAAACTAGAGGCTCTAAAGAGCCTGTAATCGCTCACCTGGAACTACATATAAAAATGTGATTTCCCTTAGGCTTTCCATGGTAACTATGACTGCAATTGTGGCCATGTTTTCAACATTAGAACAACATTACATGAGGATCTTTGGTAGAAGGTGTCCTAGTCCTCAATCATGTGAAGTTTCAAAACATTTCACTTTGTAGTATCAGAGGGGAAGAGTTTTGCAAAATCCATCAATCAGAATCAGAGAATGTCTTAGGTGGCTATATTTTCCAACCAACGGGAATAAAAAAAGGATTGTTTGCATTTGGTCCTCCTAAGTTTGGGTCCTGTCGACTGAGTAGTTCCAGAGAAGAAGGTGAAAATGTGATTTCCCATAGGGTTTCTAAAGTAACTGTAAGCCGCAATTGTGGCCATGTTTGCAACACAATCAACATTGAATGAGGATCATTGATAGAAGGTGTCCCAGTCATCAACCATGCAAAGTTACAAAACATTTGGCCCTGTGGTTTCAGGGGAGAAGATTTTTCAAAATTCACCAATCAGAATAAAAAATTCCTTCTGGCAGCCATGTTTTTACATGCACGGTAACAAAACTAGGAGCGTTTATAGAGGACCTGCCATAGACTATCCCTGCCAGGTTTGGTTCACATCAGCTCAGTAGTTCCAGAGAAGAAGATGAAAATGTGATTTCCCATAGGCTTTCTATAGTAACTATAAGCCACAATTGCAGCAATGTTTGTAACCCGATCAACATTAAATGAGGATCGTTGGTAGAGTGTGTCTCAGTCATCAACCATGCAAAGTTTCAAAACATTTGGCCCTGTGGTTTCAGAAGAGATGATTTTTCAAAATCCACCAATTAGAATCAAAAAATTCTTCTGGCAGCCATGTTTTTCGATGCACAGTAACAAAAATGTGGTGCATTTGTAGAAGACCTTCCATAGACTATCCCTTCCAGGTTTGGTTCACGTCGGCTCAGTAGTTCCAGAGAAGACGAAAATGTGATTTCCCATAGGGTTTATATAGTAACTATATAAGCTGCAATTGCGGCCACGTTTACAATCCGATCAACATTAAATGAGGAATGTTGGTAGAGAGGGTGCCAGTCATCATTAAAACATTTGGCCTGGCAGTTTCAGAGGAGAAGATTTTGGAAAATCTACCAACCAGAATCAAAGAATGCCTCTGGCGGCCTTGTTTTCAACCCACGGGAACAAAATGAGGATTGTTTGTAGAGGACCTCCCATAGACTATCACTGCCAGGTTTGTTTTCACAATGGCTCAATAGTTCCAGAGAAGAAGATGAAAATGTGATTTCCCATAGGGTTTCTACAGTAACTATAAGCAGTAACTACCTCTCCCCATGGAGGGTGGTGTTGTGGTCTTCTCATCAACTTTGAATTCCAGTTTCAGATGGATGAACATGCCTACTTCCTGGATAGTCCAGGAGGTAGGGCAAGCAGGGACCGATCAGGACTATTTAAAATACGCTCTAGCCTCGGAGCCTATTTTTTCAATTCATGCGCCAGATTTCAATTTACGGAGTCACACTGCTGTTTGTAACACACACTGCAAGTATGTAATAGCTCTCATCATTTTCATTTAGTACACTATAGCAAACATTAATCTTCACTGTGGTTTCTGATCAAGTCTTGGCTGCCTATTTAGGCAGCCAAGACTTGATCAGAAACCACAATGAAGATTAATGCTTGGTAATTAAGACTTGAAGTATTAACTTAAGCACTCTACAACAATGATAAATGATAATCATATATATAATACATGTAAGAGTGTCTCTCTCGATTATCCATCAAAAGAATATCAAAATATGATCTGAGAAGTTACGCGCCAACTGAGAAGCCTATTTCTGAGATTTAAGAGCCAGGTCCTGATGTTTCAGAACCAAATACGCACTGGTGCATGCACAGGTCGGTCCCTGGGCAAGAGATGCCCAGAGCTGATATGGCTTTCTCTAGTCGAGCAAGTAATTCCATAGTAATCAAGGTGTTCACGCTCTAAAGTCAGAAATGTGAATGATGATGAATGATGTGTGGATGATGTGTGTAACCATTGGTAGAGGGGGTCCCAGTCATCATTTAAGTGAAGTATCAAAACATTTGGCCTGGCAGTTTCAGGGGAGAAGATTTTTGAAAATCCACCAATCAGAATCAAAGAATGCCTTTGGCAGCCATGTTTTTCAACCCACGGGAACAAAATGAGGAGTATATGCAGAAGACCTCCCATAGACCATTCCTTCCAAGTTTGGTTCACACCGGCTCAGCGGTTACAGAGAAGAAGATGGCCTTTTAGGCCAGGTGAGCTAAAAATTATGAAAATTATAAATTTAAAGTAATTTGTATATTTTTATACTTGCCAATGGACCAGACTAACTGGTGCTTAACTCAAAGTTATTAAGGGCCAAACACAAATTTTGAACCCCCCAATCCCCCAAATTTGCTTGCAAAACTGAAAATTAAAAGTCCTATATGCCCCTCCATACATCTACTCTCTGCGCATGCGCAGACGTCAGGAAGTGACCGGAATTGGTGCCAACATCATTCTTTGTAGAAGAGAGTACTACATAATTCAGCAGGGAGGAATGAGTGTCCACTTATGGGAGGGCCATCTCCATCTGGGCCATTGATAAGTATAAAAATATACAAATTACTTTAAATTTATATTTTTACACTGTAAACCAATGGCCCAGACTAGCTGAATCGTAAAAAGGCGGAGGGCCTAGGACTTCAGAATTAGCAGATCAACAGTAATAGAGAAGACGAATCATAAAAAAGGAGCCCAGTTCAAGTAATTCTGCAAACTTAGCATGAAGGCTATGCTAATTGGATGTAACGAGTTCCCAATTTTTAAAGCTAGCCCGGACTAAGCCCCAAAAATTAGGATGGCGTATTTGAGAATAAGAGAATATCCCCCACAAACATACGCCATATACAATAAAACTCCAGCTGTATGCAGGATATCATTACAGACAAAACAGCTTCACTCGTAGTTACATACTTATCAAGCCGGAGGAGAGGTAAACCCCCCCTCCCCTTTTCTTTTGAAGGAATCTTCAAAAAGAAGGAGGGGAGCACTGTGGAATCAGTAAAAGCGGTACCAAAAAACAATATTTGTTGAACAGGCACTCAGGTATTAATTATTATTGATAAATGGTGCTCAATGCCACTTCAGAAGCTAAGGCTATAGTGACAATTCCCGGTAATTAATATCGCCCGCTATATAACATACACCGGAGTAGGCACATGCAAATAGGTCGAAAACCAGATATAATATATAACATACACATGTCCAACAGAACCACAATTAATGATCTCTGGAGAGTAAACACACTTCCGAGGGAACCCACAGGTGACCCCATTCAGCTGTACAATAAATTCCAGTAACAACACTCCCTGACGTGTACTATCCGATACCTATGACACTATAAACGTGGGAATATACAAGAGTGTAAAACAAGGTGTATTCGATTGAGTACCGACATTAATAGAAACCTGGATCTAGAAATGGAAGTAGGTATGATTAACAGGCTCGACACGGACCACCCCAAAATAATTCATAATTTCTAAGGTCCATAACATACAATAATGCATCTGCCTAATAATTATTATGCGTGTGAGCATTGAAATCCCACATGTAATCACCTGAATACCAGTTAACTGGTCATGCAGCATCCGAGGTACCCAAAGACTAGCAATTTATTTATGATGAATTATGCGCTCGTATGTGACATATAGATGAAAAATCACAGGAAACCAACCAACTAAGAAGTGGATGTGCCCATGAGGTCGCCATAGGACATGACACAGCCGCCAATCCAGAAGTCAAGAAATGCATGTTTGTATTTAAACTCATACAAGGCTTGCGGGAAGAAAACTACATCTTGCCTGGTAATCGCCTCTAAACACATTGGCGTGTGTGGGGAGGGGGGGGGATTCAAAGTCATATCGAACCCTCCTCACCTGCATTACTTTAATCATTCTTGTGTTAGCCACAAAAAAATATAGGAACCCCAATGGTTCCCTCACGTCTAATCGACTCCGTTATGCCACTATGGGTGGAGAAGGACGTGAAGAACAAAAACTTCCCCTGATAAAGAATGTCCTTTCGTGAAGGAATCTTCCGAGGAACGTCCCATAACAGACACCTGGGAAGACTGATCCAAGGTTTCTGTGACGACAGAGGTGCTACTAGTAGGATTCACAATGAGACTGTTTGATCTTAAACATAATCTACTGAATCAACTGAATTGGAGGATACGCATATCCTATCATTCATACCCATGAGATTGACAAAGCGTCTACTGCGTACGCTCGATGGCCTGGACATGGCGACACAAACAACAGCAACTGATTGTTCCGGTGCATCGCAAACAGATCCATCATGGGCAATCCCTCTGGTAGCAAATCTGCCCAAATACTCGCTTGTTGAGCGTCCACTCCATTTGCAACAGGCGACCTTTCCGAAAGAGCGAGTCTGCTAGTACGTTCAGATAGCCAGGTATATGACGAATAGAAAGTTGAACATGATGATTCATGACGTATAGGAAAATCTTCTCTGTTTGTTGGCATAACGGAAATGAGTGGGTGACGCCCTGGTTCCCAAAGTACGCTACTACCGTTGAGTTGTCCGACCAAATTTGAACATGGACGTCCATTATGTGAGTCCAACATTGTAGCGCAAGCTATATTGACATCATCTCTTGATGATTATGTGTTTCTCCTAGAACCGAGGGTCCCAAAGACCCTGACACTTCAAGTCTGCGGGACTTAGGGTCGCGCCCCAACCAGTCTGACTCGTATCCGTCCTAATCGTGAAAGCCGGATCCGGCAGTTACAGCGGAACTCCCTGAGTTAACCACTGAATATCTGCCCAAATCTGAACCCTTTTTTAATAGGTCCGTTAAAACAATACTGGTTCAAGCGAAAGTGTCTTCACAGTCCAATTCTGAGTAAAGAATATCTGGAGGGGATGTGCGCGCAGATGGCCCATCGGAATGAGATCAACAGCCGCTCTGCACAGCTCCAACAGTCGTATGAATTCCCTCACTATCAATGTGTCTGAGTGTAGAAAAAAGTGAGCATAAAAACTGACTAATTTAGCTCTGGGTAACAGAAGACGAACCAGATTGTTGTGAGTCTCAAAGCTCATTCCCAAGTGAATAGACAACTTGTACGGAGCTAGATCCGACTTTATCTCGTTTACGATGAAACCGAGACGTCACAGTAATAGAAGCAGACTCTGAACATCGTTCTGAAGAATAATTCTGTTGCCGTATCCCTGTAGAAGGTCGTCCAAGTGAGCCGACGTTACTGCAGACAAATGAGCTCCAAAGTATGACATTACCGAGTTCATTATTCGAGTGAACGCCCAGAGGGCCAGATTCAGACCAAACCATACTGCTCTGAACTGATACACCTTCCCTTGTACTGCGAACCGCAGGTACTTTTAGAATGCCGGATGTACCAGGACATGAAAGTACGCATCCTTAGATCTATGCTTTCTGCATAGTCGATCACTCGAACGCTCGCTTTTACTGACCAAATGAACTCCATAAATAAATTTTGGGAGCCATGATAAGCTTGTTATCCAGCTCAAGTCTATTACCGGTAGGAAAGGGCCATCTGGCTTCGGTACAAGGAACAGGTGACTGTAAAAATCTTGAGAATCCTGATTCTCGACGACCTCAATT
The DNA here is from genome assembly GCA_031216915.1 of Pictodentalium vernedei. Taxonomy (NCBI): domain Eukaryota; kingdom Metazoa; phylum Mollusca; class Scaphopoda; order Dentaliida; family Dentaliidae; genus Pictodentalium; species Pictodentalium vernedei. The sequence continues at coordinate 304,329,394 of CM062290.1, read as the reverse complement.
GCTTCCTTTGATAAGAGAGCTTATACCTCCGGTAGGAGAAACTCTCTTATGCAAGAATTTGATGGGAGATTTGTCCAACGCGGACAACTTGTTAGTGGGGATTTTGCTCGGATTAATAGCCGTAAGCCCTCCGAGACTACACTTCTCACCCACCGATCTTCCGTGATTGTTATCCAGTTTTTTGCGGAGCTTGATAACCTTCTGCCAACTGGCCAGCAATAGAGGTCTAAACCATCACCTGTATGACCTGCGAGGCTTACGAGAGAAGGAACCACGTCCTCCCCGCGAAAAACCTCGTCTCGTCGGCCTAGGGGGCATCTAACCTATAGTCCCGATCAGACCTGCGCCCCTTTCCCAATTCGCTATACTGACGACCTCCAGAGTAATTAAAAGAGGGTTTCTTGTACCCTCGTGAGGAGTTTCCTTTTGATGATTTTTGTCTGGAACGCCCTCCTTTACTCTTGTCTGCTGAAGTGGGTCGTTGATACGCCAACTTCAAAAGCAGAGCACTAGACGCTTTCTTCATAGCCTGTTCACAGACTAACAAAAGCTAGTCGTCGAAAATAAAATGGCCGGAAACCGGAGCGACTCAGAGAGAGCTTTTCACCTTGTCATCTTATCAGTGATGACGACGCAAGGGCAGCATCACATCTGATTAACTCCAGATTAGCCACTGTTAGGGCAGAGTTAAACGTGGTATACATAATTGCCCTGGAAAGAACTCTAAGAGAGGTACGAACGTACTCAAATTCCTTTCTCTTGAGAAGTTGCGCCTTAGCTCTTGTAAGGTGATCTGCGTAAGACATAACGTCCAAATTTGCTCTATTTGAAGAATTTGACGTCTCAATTGTGTCTGAGCGAATAGTGAATGATACAGGTAAGGATACCTCTAGATCCCCGGATTGCTCATCCAAATGCAGAAGAACTCTCTGAACATCTTCCCCGACCGTTTTTAAATGAACGTGGTCCAAAAAACGGTATGTATACAGAAGATGAAGATAAGAAACCGCCTTCTTCCTTGCACTCAAGAGGATAAATACGGAGTCGTCTATATGGCCGAAGACCTGCGATACCTGCATAAACTGAACCGGAAAAGAAAGGATTTCCTCCTTTGTCCGGATAAAGTCTGCGTCCAACGACGCCAGCAGTTTCTCTCTTGTCGTCGCAGCATTCTGATTTGGCAGAACAAAATCAGGGTAGTATTGATGAATGAAATCCATCACCACCATGTACTGTTCCAAAGGGAAGGGTAATCCTCTTCTTTATCCCTTTCACCATCCGAGAGAATCTGTTGTCCGTCAGCTCAGATTCTGAGTCTGAGGGAGGCTGTATCTGCACTTGCTGGGATGCTGCGATCAGCTGTGCAATCTGCGACAGCAAGTCTGTCATCGAGGCCTGAGGAGCAGCAGTCTTCCATTCCTTAGCCGCATGCTGCTCCTGGGACGATGTGTCAGAAACGGATCCTTTCTCCGAATGTCCTGATGATCGAGGCCTAGTCTCCCTAGCTCCTGGTCCGACTTCACAGCCAAAGAGTGGTTCCTTCTTTGTGCAACAGGCTGTATATCCGAAGTCGGGTAGCTAGGATGCGGTTGTGTGCTTAAATAACATAGCGGAGGAAGCCGTGACTGATGCCGACCCTGATTGCTGACTAGACGGAGCGTCCCGAATGGCGGGCGGACATATGCTCCGTCTCGTGCAAGTTTCCAACCAGAAAACTTCATTTCGACCTTGTGAAACGTAGCGGAGGAAGCCTTGACTGAAGCTGACCCCGGCTGCAGACTAAACAGAGCGTCCCGAGTGGAGGGCGGTCATATGCTCTGGCTTGTGCAAGTTTCTCAAAACAACATCTGCCCCCAGACATTGCTAGATTAGTCTGCAGGAGTGAATCAACTAAAGTCGATATCAGTCCTCCAAACTCCACAACAATATATAAATATAACTGAGATACATGAATAATAGCAATCATAATTAAATTCAAAATATTTTTTGTAAACAAAAAATTTTGAAAAAAACACCTAAGTTCCCAAAGGGAACATTAAAAGCCCAAGGGCATCCCGATAGAGCCTAAGTATGGACAAAATCCAAATTTTTTGAGCTACACTACCGGAATAATAATCCATGTATCCTACAGTATACTACAGTAATAGAATATAAAAAAAATCCAGCAAGAGGATCACAGATCCAGAAGTCGAGTTTTGACATTAAATTCTGAAGAAATAAGCTATTTATAGTAACAGTGACCTTGACCTTGGAGTCCCAAACTCCGAAATCAATAGGTGTCTTCCCTTCCTATAAGGTAACCTCTGGTATAAGTTTGGTAAAGGTGCGTCAAATAGAACTAAAGTTATTGCCCGGAAAACAATTTGTCACAAAATATTCTATTGATAGTAACAGTGACCTTGACCTTGGGGTCCCAGACTCCAAAATCGATAGGTGTCTTCCCTTCCTATAGGGTAACCTGTGGTATAAGTTTAGTGAAGATACACAGAATAGAACTAACGTTATTGCCCGGAAACCAATTTGTCACAAAATACTCTATTTATAGTAACAGTGACCTTGACCTTGGAGTTCCAGACTCCGAAATCAATAGGTGTCTTCCCTTCCTATAGGGTAACCTCTGGTATAAGTTTGGTAAAGGTGCGTCAAATAGAACTAAAGTTATTGCCCGGAAACCGATTTGTCATATGTAACCCGGGGTGATCTCCACAAAATATCAGACGGAGTTCAGGGTTCAAAACACAGTTTATTGCATCTAATAACGCTTCTAAATCTTTATTACTACATGATGACAATAAAACCTATAAAATAAATATACACAAACATGAGTTTTCAGAATATTGCACATAATAATATAATGACAGAATGAAATGAATCGAGATGTATCGAAATGTAAATGCGAATCACGGTACACGATGAATTCGAAAATCGACCCAAATGCAATACAAATAGAAACTCACCAGATAAGCACAGTATATTAAAGTTACTACATCTTCGCAGATAAGTAAAATACTTCAAATAAATTTACGCTGATGGAAGAGTGAGTTGAGCTGACGAGAGCAGAAACGGTTATGACAAGGAGTGCTTGTTAGGCGGGAAATGGTGAGTGCTTATTCACAAAATCATGCACATGCGGAGAACTGTCGTGAGTAAGTTGATCATTGGTTAAAACATCACTGCAGATATGTTTTAACCCATGACCAAACAGTGCGAGCCACACACCCATAGCTGTAATTGAATAAATAAGTAAATAATTAATGAAAATAAATAAGTAATGAATATTAATATATATTTCACAATATATATGGACAGCTCTGGTTACATATTCCCTCCCATTGAGGGAATTGTCTCCTGACAATTCAATACCATACCATATTACCCTACAATGCTGAAAGAAAGTTGAAACACCTACACAAAAAAAAAATAATACTTTCCAGCAAATTTGTCCAATAACTCCATTAAAGTGTTGAGGTACACTTCAGCAATTCTGTCATATAATCTGAAAACATTTGATGATAAAATATAGTTATCTATTTAAAATTAATAAATTTTACATTTAAAATAGATAATTGCTAGTTAAAATACTGTTGAAACAACACTTTGTTTCAGCTGTACTTCTGATATATATTTTTTTTTTCAATGCTGCAAATGAAACAACTATTTACACAAAAATTTCATCTGCAGGCTGCGATTCAGCAGTTTGGGAATAAACCCACTGTCCAAATCGATCTGGAGGCTTCCGTGCTCTATCCGATCTTCTTGGCTGGATTTCTGTATCCTCAGCATCATTATTATCATCATCAGCAATCTCTAAAATAGCTACACTGTCTGGTTCTCTAGTTTCTGACTGCACAGTATCTTGTGATGGTGAAGTTGCTGGTGCCGGTTCACTTGGAGAACGAGAAACAGGTGAGGCTGATGGTGGCTGTCTTCGCTGAGGTATTATATATCTCAAGTACTGACCAGAGTTCTCTGAGGTGGTGGAATCACTTGAACTTGATTCAATGGAGCCTTTTCTGGCACGCCCACAAACTTGCTGTCTGGGATCCACTTTGCAGTGTCCATCCCCCACAGGGGGTCCAGATGGGAGCGCATTAAATGGCAGCAGCATATTCCGATGCAAGGTGCGAAACCGCCCCTTACCATCCTCTGGCTTTATTCTATACACCGGAATATTACTGTTTGGTATTTCACTAACCAAATAAACTGCCTGTTCCCACCTGTCAGCAAGTTTGTGTTTGCCATCAAAGGTAACCTTTCTGACCAACACTCGGTCACCAACTTCAAGCTTTGACTCTTGAATCCTGAATCTCTGGTCATAGTTTCTTTTATTCCGCTGGGCATTTCTTGAACTGGCTTCGGCAGCTGCTTTATAAGCAAATCCCAGACGACTTCGTAATTTCTTGGCATAGTTATTTTTACTGTTTGTCTGGTCATTTCCTGGAACAATACCAAGGAATGCATCTACAGATAGCCGTGGGTGCCAACCAAACATTAGATAGTGTGGTGAGAATCCAGTTGCATCATTTCGAGTAGCATTATACGCCTGGACCATTGGTGCAACATATGACTTCCAGTCAGACTTCTTGTGGTCATCCAAGGTTGCCAGCATCTTTATTAAAGTTTGGTTAAACCTTTCAGCTGATCCGTTTCCCATAGGATGGTAAGGCGTTGTACGAGTTTTCTGAACCTGAGCAATTTTACAGAGTTCCTTTATTACACGACTTTCAAAGTTTCGACCCTGGTCACTATGAAGTCGCTCAGGAAAACTGTAAAATACAATAAAATTTTCATATAAAGCCTTGGCTGTGGTATGAGCTGTCTGATTGCGACAAGGAATTGCTTGCGCATAACGTGTAAAATGATCAGTGATCACAAGTACATTCTCATAACCACCCTTTGACTGTTCTAGGCTCAGAAAATCCATACACACCAATTCCATAGGTCTACTAGTTTCAATAGGAACTAGTTCAGCAGCAGGTCGGACTGGAGTTTTCCGTCGGATACATCTTCCACAGTGATCGACTTTGTGCATAACATCTTTCTCCATACCAGGCCAGAAGAAACGTTGCTTTGCTAACCAAAGTGTTTTTTCCTTGCCCTGGTGACCAACATCAACATGCACACCCTTCAATGCCAGCTGATGAAATGATTCTGGTAGAACAAGCTGATGAATCGGTTCACCATCAAGAGAAGTAGTTCTATAGAGAATACCAGATTTGAGTGATAATTTTTTATACTCCCTCAAGTATTTCTCAACATCTGGCGATTCCCTACTTCCTCCCCTTCTGGGAATAGAACTGCTTCTAATGAGGTGAACAACTCTTGACACAGTGGGATCTTTTTCTTGTTCCTTCCTCCAATCCAATCTATTCCAAGAATCAAAGGAAACAGATGCCCCATCGGCCGAATGGGGAACTGTGTCCGAAGATAAACTGTCTACAAATGGAACAGAAGCTGTTACTGCTTCACATACAGCCTTCACAACATCAGCAAACATTTGTGGTCTACGGGACAAACCATCGGCATCATTATTTTGCTTACCAGCTCTATACTGCAGAGTAAAATGGTAGTCTGCTAAAGAAGCAACCCAGCGATGACTAGTGGCATCAAGTTTAGCTTTTCCCAAAATGTATGTTAGTGGGTTGTTATCGGTAATCACCTTGAAGTTGTTGCCATACAGATAATCGTGAAACTTATCTGTCACTGCCCACTTGAGTGCCAAAAACTCCAACTTATGTGCAGGATAATTCCTTTCACTAGGTCGAAGACCTCGACTCGCATAAGCGATCACTCTGTCTACACCATCTTGATTTTGGTACAACACAGCACCAAGACCTGATGCACTAGCATCAGTGTGTAAAATAAATGGAAGGGTATAGTCAGCATAAGCCAAGATTGGTGGCTGCAGCAGCTTGGCTTTTACACTTTGAAAGGCTTCTTCCTGTAAGTCTTCCCATGTCCATTTAACTTTTACACAATTACCATTCTTTTGTTTCTTGGTCGATTTCTTCTTGGATTGAGGATTACCATGTCCTTTCAGTAGTTTATTCAAAGGCTCTACAATTCCGGAATAATTCATAATAAAACGCCTGTAGTATCCGGCAAAACCCAAAAATTGACGCAATTGTTTTATATTTCTTGGTCTTGGCCAATCTCTGACAGCTGCCACTTTATCGGGATCGGTAGAAATACCTTCTGCTGAAACAATGTGACCAAGATATGTTACAGATGTCTTGAAGAATTCACACTTGGAGGGTTTTAGCTTCAAACCATGTTCTACAAGCCTCTGGAATGTACATTGTAGATGATCAAGATGTTCCTCAAAAGTCTTGGAAAAGACTAAAATATCATCTAAAAATATTAAGCATTCCCTCAAGTGAGATTCTCCCATGCATTTCTCCATCAGTCGTTGAAATGTGGCTGGTGCATTCGTTAAACCAAATCCCATGCGATTGCATTCGTAAAATCCCAGATTTCCTACGGAGAAAGCAGTTTTAGGTTTGTCTGTCTCTTCCACTTCTACTTGCCAGTAGCCAGATCTAAGATCAAGTTTGGAGAAAAATTTTGCTCCACTAAGTGGCTCTATGACATCATCGAACCTCGGTAGCATATAGCTGTCTTTCTGCGTCTTAGAATTAAGCATCCGATAATCGATACAGAATCGGAGAGAGCCATCTTTCTTCCGAACAAGTACAATATTCGATGAATATGGACTTTTCGATTCTCTTATAACACCAGCATCTAACATTTCTCTTATATGATGACGTACTTCATCATACATCGCAGGTGGAATCTTTCTATATGGTTGCTTGAATGGTCTATCATCCTCAAGCACTATTTGATGTCTGACCGCATCTGTGTGTCCTAAGTCTAAAAGACTTGTAGAAAAAACATTTTTCCACTTATGTAGTAAGTTTTTCACTTTCAATGTTTGGTCCTCATTCAGTATATCTGAAGTAAAATTATCAGCAGGGTCATCAACTGTGCTAACTCTATCCTTGATGTTTTCCATAAAATTAGGATTTGAAGCCAAATCATCAACAACTTTAACTTCAGATATTTTACAAATATCTTCCCGTGGTTTTATGACCACCTGTTTTGCAGAAATATTGCAAATCTTCACCGGAACCCTGAGATTCCTAGATGAATGATTTACTTTAACCACTCTCGGACAAACCATAAAGCCGAGTCCATCTTCCAAGTTTTCAGTGACTATATCACTGATACCAGCATCAATATTTCTGGCCATGCCCTTTACAATGGCAGACTGATATGGTCCAATTTTTAAAGGCCTCTTATTAAGAGATTTCAATCTGTAAGTGTTATTACTAATAACACTCATGGCTAGTTTCCATTCCATGGGTACAGTAGTGTTGTCTAATTCTTCAGATGTTGATGAAATATCTCGGAACAACCTGATAACATTTGTTCCAACTATCACTGGACATTTCAAATTAAATTCTGTATCAGGAACAACCAGTACTGGAACATACATCACATCCTTTAAAAATGATACACTGATGGAACACTCAATGTAGCCCAAATAATTTAAACTGGATCCATCGGCAACGGACACTGTCAAACCCAACTCATCGAGACAATGCAGTGTTGGTTTACTTGGCAAATTCTCAAAACCCGATACTGAAATGGTTGTTACCATTGAACCACTGTCAATCAATGCTTCACATTTTTTTCCATCCAAATATATTTCACTCTCATTAGAGGACCCAACAAGTCTTCTATGTAGTGAATGGCCACTAAAATTCTCGACTCCTGAATGGCCATCGACAGAAGTCGTTAGTAGTTTGGGTTTTTCCTTGGGTAACTGTTATGCCTATAACCCTGATTGCTTCCACGGCGCTTTCCATAATTGCGGTAATTACCACGAGAAGCACTGCTCGAGCCAGGATTTGCATAACCTTGATTTTTATCAAGCTTCTGTAAAATAGTGTCAAATTTCTCATTTATTTGACCCTGTAATTTCTTTTCAAGAGTTGTAAATTTCTCTTCAAACTTTTTGCTGAGTGCATCTATAGGGTCACTTTCAGTTGATACACTTTGTTGATGAACTTTCTTTGAGGAGCCAGGTAATGTATTCAAGTTGATTTCTTTGTCCACTTTACGTATTTCTCGAAGTAATTCATCGTAATCTCGTAAAGTGTCGTACTTATGTCGAGTCTGGCTTTTCAATTTATCAGAACTCAGAGAAGTCCAGAACTTATGTCGCAGAAGTTCATTCTTGGAGTGTTGTTCCAAATATCCACTGTCAATGGCTCTCTGCAGCATTGACTCAAGTCTGCATCCAAATGCGGTGACCGATTCGTCACTCTTCTGATATGCGTTGAAGAATTCCTGCATTATCATTTCATTTGTGGCTATTTCTCCAAACAAAATGTCCAGTTTTTTTAAAATATCATCCACAGTTGCCATCTCGCCAAGTGGTAACAGCATACTTCTGGCTGTTCCCCTGAGAGACTTCCTAATTACTCTCAACAAAATATTTGTTGACATTTCAGGGTCATTAGAAAGACATTGAACTTCAAATCGCCACTCACGATATGAAACATCACCCTTTTGTGGTGGATCGTCACCGGAAAATTGTGGAATATTTGGTGTATTATGTGGTGCTGTAATAATTTGTGACCTGTTGAAATCAGGTATTGGTGTCTGTACTGATGAAGTTGTAAACTTTGGTTTAGCACCTACTCCACCTTTCCATGTATACAAACTTTCAACCTTAGGCGTACTTACAGCCTGAGGTTTAGTAATTTCAGGAGATTGTGGCTTACGATCCCTTGCTAAGGAAATACTATATTTTCCTGTTGCCTTCAATGCCCTGAGCATGTCTTCTTCAGACATGGAAGCCATTTTACTATGTTCTTACAGTGATATGTAAACACCTGAACTTATTTTTATATATAAGTATACTATAGTTTTTGTAAATTGTTGAACGTGTATGCGTATACACACAATGTATATGTGGGTCACACTAGTGACCTAGTACAATTTACATGAGGTCACACCTAGTACATGTTTAGTAAAGACACTTTAAGTATGAGTGTCAACACAGGAATGAAGATTACATGTAAATGGTTACGCACAACTACAGCTATATTGCTGTATAGTCACACACAAGTATTCGTATAAAGTAAGTGGTCACACACTAATGTGTGTATGACTGGTCACACAAAAAAAACCAACTTTTATTCAACACAAATTTCAATCATTTGTTTCAAAATAATTGAAGAAAAATTTCAAACTGAATGTCACATATTGCAGTAAAAGCCACAATAAACATTTCCCAATTGGCTTATGAGGGTTAATATGTAACACTTGACACTGGAATGGTCACCTATACTTATTGACAGTAAAGGGTCAATAATGTTGACTGGAAAGTATCGATCACAAGTTACCGATTGCAAAGGGTAAATGAGTTTGACTACAAAGGGTCAATGATGTTAACTGCAAACAGTCACTAGTGCGACAGCAAAGGGTCAACAATGTTGTTGCAGTTGATCGGTATGAAATGTCGCACAAAAGAAAAAAAATAATCAAGTATCATTTCATCAGCAGTGGAGAAAAACACCTAAAATGTTTAAGTCAAACAACAATGTGAAGTTTTTGAAATTTCAAAAACTAAGATTTTTCATCAGCGTGTTACGCGGTGTTTACTATGGAACATATCGCACGAGGTTATGCGAAAAAATATCAATCTGAAAGAAAAATCGAAATGCTGAAAAAAAATTTTTTTTTCAAGTCAAATTCAGCTATTGGCTCCTTCCAGCAACCTGTAATTATTGAATGACCTTGAAGTTTGCATTCATTCAGTGTTATAATGCAAACACAAAAAAAATTCAAATTCAAATTTATTTTTTTTTTTTCACTAAGTGGCTCTTTCCAACAAACTGCAATGAATAAGTGACCTTGACCTTCAAGTCATTCAATGTGCACTAACACATGCCTAAGTGGAAGCGAAAAAAAAAAAATTTTTTTTTTTTTTTTTCAAGATGGAATCAGTAAGTTGCTCTTTCCTACAACCTGTAAAAACAAGACGACCTTGAACTTATGGAATCTGAAAACAAATATCAACACACACCTGAAAAATATTTACACATTTCCTGAAAAGCAAAAGTGCATTCGAGCATAGTGCGGTTAATTCAAAAATGAATCCAGCATGCAACAATATAAAAAGTTGTTGTCAAAAATATTAATTGTCAGTCGATCTAGTTCAAGTCAGTGACTGTCTGTATATTAGTGTAAATACAAAAATGCTAATCACCAAAATACAGTGCAGGTGCAGGCGTCTGAGCTAATTGTAAACAATACTGTATAAAGTGAACAAGTTCACTTCATAACTTGTATTGTTTAGATTTGTATGTTCTATTTACAGTCTAAATGACTGCAGCTTAAACAAATATGGCAATACCCACCAACTTATGGCTTAGTGGCACTAACAGAACAATGAGCTGAAGATTATCCAATTATTCATGATTCCGTTAGCAGACACTTCATGTAAACAGTAACAAACTGTTATCTCAAGGTGGGGAAAAGAAAACTCTGATACGGCTTATCTACCTTGATAGAGAAGCAATATCAGTCCTATGCAAGAAGGATTGTAAATTACATAACGCCCGTAATTTACACAACGCAATTCACAATGTTGTAATGTGACTGTGTTGACTGTCGGAGGTAAATAAAGATTTGACCAGGTGACCTAGATCAAATCATCACTGCCCTTCGAGAACCGACAACAGTACAGTTAGCGAGAAATGAACTGGCAAATTTCTCACATTGACCACCTAATTTAAATAACACTGATATTACCTTCCCAGCTAATCCAATCCAAGAATCAAATTGCGAAAACAATAATCCCTAAACGAAATCCAAAGTCCGAGAATAAGTTCAGAAAATACTGTAGTTGTTGTAAACAATCAGTCACTGAAGCGATGAGCAGCACGGTTGACCTCTGAGATAATCCATGATCGAAGCGTAAAGTATTTATAGTTTGTTTCCGAAATGTTGAAGATGATAGAACAGTTCAGCTGATCTCACGATCCGTTGTGTACGATGTGAAAGGCGCGACGAAATGTAGATAGGCCTATGTATATATATATATATATGATTCCGCGCACAGTTTATTCACCTGTGAAAGTTGAATAACACTTTATCTAGCTAGATATACATAATTTGTTGACACAATCACTGAAGGTACGAGGGGTACCTGTCACAGTTAAATTCCCACGTCGACGAAACCAGACGATTCCATTAAACAGACGGCATCAAGAACATCGACAGATGAGTCCTGTTGACTTATATCACATCCCTGGAACAAGTTGCTATATCTGGTTAAGTGTTGATACGTTGGGCGCCATTTGTAACCCGGGGTGATCTCCACAAAATATCAGACGGAGTTCAGGGTTCAAAACACAGTTTATTGCATCTAATAACGCTTCTAAATCTTTATTACTACATGATGACAATAAAACCTATAAAATAAATATACACAAACATGAGTTTTCAGAATATTGCACATAATAATATAATGACAGAATGAAATGAATCGAGATGTATCGAAATGTAAATGCGAATCACGGTACACGATGAATTCGAAAATCGACCCAAATGCAATACAAATAGAAACTCACCAGATAAGCACAGTATATTAAAGTTACTACATCTTCGCAGATAAGTAAAATACTTCAAATAAATTTACGCTGATGGAAGAGTGAGTTGAGCTGACGAGAGCAGAAACGGTTATGACAAGGAGTGCTTGTTAGGCGGGAAATGGTGAGTGCTTATTCACAAAATCATGCACATGCGGAGAACTGTCGTGAGTAAGTTGATCATTGGTTAAAACATCACTGCAGATATGTTTTAACCCATGACCAAACAGTGCGAGCCACACACCCATAGCTGTAATTGAATAAATAAGTAAATAATTAATGAAAATAAATAAGTAATGAATATTAATATATATTTCACAATATATATGGACAGCTCTGGTTACATAAAATATTCTATTTAAAGTAACAGTGACCTTGACCTTGGAGTCCCAGACTCCGAAATCAATAGGTGTCTTCCCTTCCTATAGGGTAACCTCTGGTATAAGTTTGGTAAAGGTGCGTCAAACAGAACTAAAGTTATTGCCCGTAAACCAATTTGTCACAAAATATTCTATTTATAGTAACAGTGACCTTGACCTTGGGGCGCGAGACTCTGAAATCGATAGGTGTCTTCCTTTCCTATAGGGTAACCTCTGGTATAATTTTGGTAAAGGTGCATCAAATAGAACTACAGTTATTGCCCGGAAACCAATTATTTATGCCCGCGGTCCACCACCCGCCCGCCCGTCCGCCACTTCATCAAACTATAAGTCGAATTTGACTTCGTGAAAACTTGACTATAAACAACCTATATATGAGGACGTTGACAATGTAAACAACGTCAATGTAAACAAGACATCAGGCACACAAAAAGGACCAAAGTCAGAACCAACTGAAATCCTATCAGATGCAAAGCTAGATCTTCATACGAAGAAAAAACAATACATCGGATAGAAGATGCAAGACTAAACGACCTAGCACCCCTAGGGTGAGGATGTAACCCTGGGGAAGAAACAGAATAATATTCTGTAATATTTGTTAAACTCCCAAGAAATTTAATGAAAAATTTCAATAAAAAATAGCCAAAAAAGCTTTAGAGTTTAACAGGAAGGGTTCATGGAAGGATAGGGAAGGAATACTTAACAAACAGTGGAATAATCATTATCAAAAATGATGACGTCAGGCATATGTCCCGAAATTGGGAAACATAAAATAATTTTATAAATATTATAAAGTTACAGCCCTGAACGTCCAAAACCACCATTGAACACTTCCTTCATCCAATAACAGCCTTGTATCCACGAATTCTTGCACTGATTTGTGTCTGGCATCCTCAAAAAAGGAGATTTTAAAGCACAAATGTCATTTCATTGTTGATGACTTTAGGGCCAAACAAAGAATGATGTTGGTGCCAATTCCGGTCACTTTCTGACATCTGCACATGCGTAGAGAGTAAATGTATGGAGGGCCAGATACGACTTTTAATTTTCCATTTTGCAAGCACATTTTGGGGATTGGGGGGGGGTTCAAAATTTGTGTTTGGCCCTTAATAACTTTGAGTTAAGCATCCGCTAGTCTGGGCCATTGGTTTATACAGTGTAAAAATATTAATTGGCGATTTTTGAGAATAGCACTGGACGGTTTTGGCGGTTACATTGGGTACAAAGGGTTAACTTGATGACTGCATTTCATACTTTCCTCACCTCAATTTCCAAGTATACCAAGTCAGATAGAGGATCTCCCATAGACCATTCCTGCCAAGTTAGGTTCATGTCTGCTCAGTAGTTCCAAAGAAGATGAAAATGTGATTTCCCATAGGGTTTTTATAGTAACTATAAGCCGCAATTGAAGCCATGTTTGCAACCCTATCAACATTAAATGAGGATCGTTGGTAGAGGGGGTCCAAGTCATCAACCAGGCATAGTTTCAAAATATTTGGCCCTGTGGTTTCAGAGGAGAAGATTTTTTAATCCACCAATCAGAATCAAAGAATGCTTCTGGCGGCGATGTTTTCAAACCCATGGGAACAAAATGAGGATCGTTTGTCGAGGACCTCCCATAGACCATTCCTGCCAAATTTGGTTCACACTGGATCAGCGGTTACAGAGAAGAAGATGGACGGCGAAAGACGACAAGTGATGTGAAAAGCTCACATGGCCTTTTAGGCCGTGTGAGCTAAAAATTATGAAAATTAATTGGCGATTTTTGAGAATAGTGCTTTTGGCTGTTACGTTGGGTAAAGGGTTAACTTGATGACTGCATTTAATACTTTCCCCACCACAATTTCCAAGTATACCAAGTCAGATAGAATTTTCTTCACTTTCCATCTCACATTCTGGAGGAACCCCTTCCTCATTTTCCATCATTTACCCTCTCCCAAAGTTTGACCATTTCCACTGCAATGCTGTCCATGCTCTCACCATCCACATTAATACTCTGTGTGGTATTGCCTTTGTTAGTTTTATTTACACATTTCCAAAATACATTGGAACTTGATCCACCTGTTTTTTTTGTTTTAATGCTGTTTTCTGTTTTTGTCCTTGATTACAACTCTATTTCTTGCCTCTTCATATACTTCTTTGGCACATTTTTTATCATTCACCTCCTTAAGTCATTCTGTATGCAAACCTAATAGCAACAGATCACACTGAATTTCACCCACCTCAGCTAATACAAGGGAGCCCACTTAATTGGTGAATAACCATGTTAATTGAATATAATTTCCCAACACAAAACCATTTACCATACCTCCAGTATAAATTTGACTGTTAATTGAATATAGGTTATAGAGTAAACTCCTGTTAATTGAATAAAAAATTAATTGAATAAAAAAAACTCTCCCCAGTTTTCCTTTGTTTATAAACCTATTTGGCCACCATATTTCCAATACAGGCATTTAATCTATTATATCTTGTTTGACAGAGCTCATGGAGTTCTGTCAAATAAGATATAACAGAATAAATGCTAAGTTTATCTCTAGAATTCGGGAAAGTGACACAATCCCTATTAATTGAATACTCCAGTTAATTGAATAATTGTCATTGGCAAAGTAGCTATTTATATTTATTTATTGGTGTTTAAGGTCACATATTTATGTACTATGGCTAATCATGACTGCGACAGTTTTATGGGTGGAGGAAGAACCGAGCAACTGTCAGCTCCCCATCATACGAACTCCACACAAGCAGGGTTAGCATTGGTTGAAGACAAGTGCACCATCGATGTGCAGTACGCCTTAGTACACAATGCCACCGTGACCCCATACGGGCAATGGAGATGAAGTGTCTTGCCCAAGGACACAACACGATTGCCGCAGGTGGGATTCGAACCGAGGACCTCTCGGCTTGCAGCCTGCACCTCTACCTACTGAGCCACCGTGCTCCCGGCAAAGTAGCTATTCAATTAACAGGGTTCCATTAATTATCAACATACAAACAAGACTCTTCCAAGACAAACTAGAAATTGTTTTAACACACTAAAACATATGTCTACCCTTCCTTTCTTTTTAATGCACTGCAAATTATATATACATGAATAACAAGTATGTCCCAACTTCCCCTTTGGGGAGCGGGGTTATAAATATCTATGATCTAGCTCAACATCCACATGTCAAAAAAAAAACAAATTCTGGTCTGGACAATTACTCCCTATTTAAAGTTCATAAATTTGACCTTGAGGTCAAGGTCACATGAAGGTCATGATTACATGTGCTCTCATTGTGATATATTCACATGTCAATCATCTAAGTCCTAGGTCAAAAAACAAAAAAAGTTCTGATCTGGACAATTATTCCCTATTTGAAGTACATAAATTTGACCTTAAGGTCAGAGGTCAAGGTCACATGCAATTCATCAAGGTAGCGGACATGCGGTTTCATAGTGACACATCCACATGTCAAAAAAAAAATAATTCTGGTCTGGACAATTACTCCCTATTTAAAGTACATAAATTTGACCTTGAGGTCAAGGTCACATGAAGGTCATGATGACAAGTGGTCTCATTGTGATACATCCACATGTCAATCACCTAAGTCCTAGGTCAAAAAACAAAAAAGTTCTGATCTGGACAATTATTCCCTATTTGAAGTACATAAATTTGACCTTGAGGTCAGAGGTCAAGGTCACATGCAGTTCATCAAGGTAGCGGACATGCGGTTTCATGGTGACACATCCACATGACCAAAAAAAAAAATCTGGTCTGGACAATTACTCCCTATTTAAAGTACATAAATTTGACCTTGAGGTCAAGGTCACATGAAGGTCATGATTACATGTGACATGCAGTCTAATTGCGATACATCCACATGTCAAATATCTAAGTCCTAGGTCAAAAAACAAAAATGTTCTGGTCTGGATAATTATTCCCTATTTGAAGTACATAAATTTGACCTTAAGGCCAGAGGTCAAGGTCAAATGAAGGTCATCAAGGTAGACGACATGTGGTCTCATGGTGGCACATCCACATGTCAAATAACCAAGTCCTAGGTCAAAAAACAAAAATATTCTGGTCTGGACAATTACTCCCTATTTTAAGTACATAAATTTGACCTTGAGGTCAAGGTCACATGAAGGTCACAATGGTATGCGACACACCGGCTCATGGTGATACATCCACGTGCCAAATATCTAAGGCCTGGCTCAAAAGACAAACAAGTTTTGGTCCGGACAAAGTTTCCTTGAAAAAAGCACAAATCTGACCTTCAGATCAAAGGTCAAGGTGACATGAAGGTCACAATGGTACGCTACACACCAGCTCATGGTGATACGTCCACATGCCAAATATCTAAAGCCTGACTCGAAATACAAAAAAGTTCTGGTCCAGACAGTTTCCCTTAAAAAAGTGCATAAATCTGACCTTCAGGTCAAAGGTCAAAGTCACATGAAGGGCACTATGGTACACTGCACATTGGTTCATGGTAATACATCCACATGCCAAGTATCTAAGGTGTAGGTCAAAAGACAAAAAAGTTATGGCCCGGACAAAGTTTGTGTGATGTTTCCCTTAAAAAACACATAAATCTGACCTTCAGGTCAAAGGTCAAGGTCAAATGAAGGTCACTATGGTACACTGCACACCGGCTCATGGTGATACATCCACATGCCAAGTATCTAAGGTGTAGGTCAAAAGACAAAAAAGTTATGGCCCGGACAAAGTTTGTATGAGAAGAAGAAGAAGAAGAAGAAGAAGAAGAAGAAGAAGAAAGAAGAAGAAGAATATGCACTAAAACAATATGTCTCCCTTCTGGGAAGGGGAGACATAAATATCTCAAAAGAAAAACATTTGTACAATGTAATAAAAAAAAAGTAATCATGTTAAAAGTTTATTGACCTTTTATAAATGTAATTGATTACATCTGGTTACTTGCAATCCAAATGCATTGTGATTACTAATTATTTATTTATATATTCATTAAGGATTAATGACACTTTTGACAACCAGGGTCACCTCATGTCGGACAGTTTTATGGGTGGAGGAAGCCTGAGTATGCAGAGAACAACCAAGCAATGGCGAGCAACTATCAGACTCCCCAATGTACTAACTCTATACAAGCAGGGTTAGCTTTGACTGAAGAAAAGTGCACCATCGACATGCTGTACATCTTAGTACACAGTGCTATATGCCCCCACATGGGCAACTGGGATTAAGAGGATTGCCCAAGGACACAACGCAGTTGCCCCTGGTGGGGACTGAACCGTGGACCTTTCAGTTTGAAGTCCAATTCCATAACCACCGAGCCACCAGGCTCCTGATTACTAATTACATGTAATCAATTAGATGATTACAATTACTTTGATTATGATTATCCCAGCCATGTTCAAAATACCTGCTGCTTGCATCACACCTCCAAGAAAAAATGGCTTCAGTTTCAAGTTTATGTTCCATCTTCCTTGATATCGACAGAGAACCTGAAAATAAAAAGCTGGCTGTAAAATTTTTAATGAATATTCCTTATATTGAACTAAAAGTTAAAGTTAGAGCTTCCATTGGGAACACAAATATAAACACAGGGACTTTGTTTGAACAAATTTGAATAAGGATGCTGAAAAACGAATATCAACCGATTCTGAGTGGATCTGAACATTTTTAAAGAATATTCCTTATGTTACAATAAGTTAAATTTGAGGTTCCAATAATGAGCACAAATATGAACCCAGGGTCTTGATTTGAACAAACTTGAATCTTATCCCAGAATTAGGATGTTGTGTATGATGTATCAAATATAAGATTCCAATTGATGGGTCTGTAGATTTTTTCATTTGGGAAACAAGAAAAAACATCACACAGCATTTTCCCAATTAGCTGATACTGTTTTAATGGGCATCCTCGTATGGTACCCCATGCCACAGCAGATTTTAATTTTTATTGCCCATTCAATTTTAAGAGTTCTAAGGATGCTTCATACAAAATAACAACTCTTTGTTACATGCAATTTTGGAAATACGTCTTTTTCTGTTTTTTGTTCCTGGGGTTCCCATGGGTAACGCTGGAAGATTTTTGTGCATGAATCAAGTACTTCTGACCCAATAATATTGCAAACAAAATTTGGTTTAAATTGATCCATCAGTTCTGAAAATGGAAATTTTGGACAAGATAAAAAAAATTTTCAACCCTCCCAGAATATTTGAAAATACTGCCCACAGACTTCCCTTGAACAAACTTTAGACCATGGTTAATTAATTTCGGTTTAGCATTATTCACCTGATTTTGTTTTTTGCCCAAAATAATAAAGGATTTTCTTTATTATTGGCTCCACAAATGGGTCACCTCCTTTATAGGGCCAGGAGAATACACCATTTGTTTCTTTCTCATCCATTGTAATGCCAGATTATTGCCTCATTACTACCAGATTGCTATAGCAATCTGGCAATAAAGAGGCAATAGTCTGGTGTTATTAAGGGTAAAAGGTTGACTTATGGTACATTTTGTTATAGGCTGTTCTGAAAATAACCCTGACCATTGATTTTCTACTATCTGCGACAACCTACACATGCAAGGTAGCAGTGTGTATGTGCAAAATGATAAAATATGCATCTTGTGGAAAGGGATATATTACGCCATTTCCCCACAAGGATATAATTAATAATAACCTCATTCTGCATTTTGTTCTGATAACCTGGAATAAAACTAAACTGAAAATTGACTAACCACGGCCTTATTGTAGATCTCAAAGGGAAGATGAATACCAATATCTACTAATTCCATTCACTGTACCATGAGAAGATTTTTTTTTACATTTGTGACAATTTCCCAAGCCCCTTCCCAAATGGCAACATACTGATTTTAACCAAACTGAATTGTCCCTTCCAGGCCTGGAAATAACATCCAAATGATTATTATGTTACACAGGGGTTATGCCAATTACGAAATTACTGAAATATGCTAAAGAATGACAGGTTAATACAAAGATAAACTAATACAACATAAATTAAATTCCTAATCCGGCATGTGTTGCCTGTCATACCTGACTATTACTCGGTACTACAGTACAGTTGCCTGGTAGTAATACACGCATGGGCAGTAATGTCCAGCATGTTTTTACCAGGTAATAAATAGACAAAATGGCATTTGCATTCAAACTGTCATTTTTTATCACACAAGATCGATTTGGGCAGAGGAATAATATTGTCTGAAAACAGTTTGAATGCTGTTCTGTATTTATTGCATGCCTACAGTTTACTAACAAATTATTAAACAATTTTGGCGGAGGGATAATTTTGAACTCAAAGCCTTTGGCATCTTGTTCAGTGTTATTCCTCCACCGAAATCGATTGTGGGTGGTAAAAAATAACAGTTTGAATGCATATGCTGTTCTGTATTTATTGTATGCCTACAATTTGCTAAAAAATTATTAAAAACACAAATTATTGCCAAAAATAACCAGAACATAAAAAAAGAAATAATTAAATAGTCTGTGCACGTGATCCATATTGTTAAAGATCAATACAAACAAGAGGCACCATGGGGCCTTAATCGCTCACCTGATAAAGTGGTTCAAAGAAGATCAAATTCAGTTAGTCATAGTTCATCAACACTTCAGAGGAATGAAGTCATGAAATTAATCAGAACTCCAGTATCCATGTCAGTTGATTATTATCATAGGTCTTCCTGACTGCTTCCAATTCTATTAGCTGTAGACCAGCACTGCCAAACTTTCAAGGGTTATTATGTCACTGTAGTTTGAAATGCCAATTTTATGGAAAAAAAAACCCACTCAGGAATGGATTTGAACAAACTTGGACACCCCACCTATCCCTCTTCCCTCCCCCAGAAGGGAGCCCAAATTTTAAGGCTGGGACTGAATCTGATCTTCCTAGAGATGTTATATACCAAAAATGAAACTGATTGGTGGTTCTGGATAAAAAGAGTCTCGAACAAAGTCCCTCATATTGCACTAATTTAAGATTCAGCTCCCACCAAATTTTAATCCAGGGACTCGATTGGAACAAATTGAATCCCTCCCTCCCCCCCCCCCCCCCACCCCTGATGTTGTATACCAAATATGAAAGGATTCTAACAGGTGAATGTGAAGAAGAAAATTTTAAACATATTGCACTAAGTTAAACTTTGGGCGCCAATGGAGAGCCCAAATATTATCCCAGGGTCCCGATTTAAACAAATTTGAATCTGAGCCCACTAAAGATGTTGCATACCAAATATGAAGGCATTCTGACTAGTGCAGCTGAAAAAAACATTTATCTAAAGAAATTTCCTCATATTGAAATGAGGTCAAATTTGGGCTGCCATAGCAGGCCCAAATATTAACCCAGGGACACGATTTGAACAAACTTGAATCTGACCCCCCTAGAGATGTTGCAAGCCAAATATCAAAAGATTCTAATTGATGGTTCTGGAGAAGAAGATTTTTAAAGAAATTCCCTCATATTGCACTAAGTTAAACTTTGGGCTCCAATAGAGAGCTCAAATATTAACCCAGGGGCCCAATATGAACAAAAGTGAATCTGACCCTGCTCGAGATATTACATATCAAACATGAAAGGCTTCTGACTGGTAGATCTGAAGAAGATATTTGAAGAAATTTCCTCATATTGTACTAAAATTTGGGCCCCCATAGGAAGTCCAAATATTAACTGAGAGACTTGATGCGAACAAACTTGAATCTGACCCTCGTAACAATGACATTTAACAAATATTAAAATATTCTGACCAGCGGTTTTGAAGAAGAAGATTTTTAAAGCTTATTTCCGATTGCCCTAAGTTAAGATTTGGGCTCCTGTATTGAGCCCAAATATGAATCAAGGGGCTTAAGTTGAACACACTTGTAGCTGACCCCCTTATGGACGCTGTATGCCAGCTCAACCCTCCTAGAGATGTTGTATACCAAATATGAAAGCATTCTGACTACAGGAAAAAAAATAAATTTCCAAGTCAGAACCGGACCCAAAATTTTCAGGTTAAAAGTTTTTTTTCGTCTCAAAGTTGAACAAAACACATAAAAGAAAGTGTCAATGACACTGTAGCTCAACTTGACAAACTTGAACTTGGTAAGTTATAAGTGAAATGGCAAAATTGAAGATCATTGGTATCAATGTTATTTGGTGAAATTTCAACATAACAACATTAATTTGTGTGTGCACAACGTCAAGAGTAATCCTTGAATTTATAAATGTAAACTGTAAGACTGGCTAAAGGAAGAATGTTGGTACACAAATAAACTAAGTTCAGAGGTTATTGTAAATGGCAACTTTTTTCACAGGAATGAATGCTAATCAATAGCTCTTATCTAAAGGTCTCGCCCAATGAGCACACCAAGTTCCAAAAAAAATCCTGATAAATGTGGCCTGTAGGCCATGTCAAAGAGAAATGTTGATGCACAAATGCAATAAATTCAAAGACTGTTGCTAACAGCAACAGTTTTTGATGGAAATGAAAAGAAAATCGATAGCTCCTATCTTTGTCATCCTGCACAAGCATACAAAGTTTCAAAACAGCCTGATAGTGAATGCACCTTCTGAGGTATGCCAAAGGAAGATGTAAATGCACAAATGCACTAAGTTTGAATGTCATTGCTTGTGGCAATGTTTTTTTCTCTTTTTTATGGAAATTCATAAATATACCCTGCAGAGAGTGCAAAAGGGATAAGTTGCTACACAAATGCAGTAAGTTCAAAGGCTGGTGAAAACGACAATAATTTTTTAAAGGAAATGAAAATAAATGCGACCTGTGAGGTGTGCCAAAGGAAATTGTTGATGTATGTACGTATGTACGTACGTACATATGTACGCCGATGGACGAGAAGTGATGGCAATAGCTCAACTTGACTTTGTCAAGTTGAGCTAATAAATGTGCCCTGTAGGGTGTGCCAAAGGGAAATATTGAGGTCTGACTAAACTAAGTTCTAAGAACATTGGCAGCGGCAATATTTTTCGATGGAAATTGAAGAAAATTGATAACTCCCATCTAGAGGTCTCCCCAAACAGGCATGCCAGGTTTCAAAGCAATCCGATCATAAATGTGCCCTGTAGGGTGTGCCAAAGAGAAATATTGAGGTCTTCTGACTAAACTAAGTTCTAAGAACGTTGGCCGCGGCAACATTTTTGGACGGAAATGGAAAAAAATTGATAGCTCCCATCTAGAGGTCATCCCAAACAGGCATAACAGGTTTCAAAGCAATCCAATCATAAATTTGCCCTGTAGGGTGTGCCAAAGGGAAATATTGAGGTCTGACTAAACTAAGTTCTAAGAACGTTGGCCATGGCAACATTTTTTGACGGAAATGGAAGAAAATCGATAGCTCCCATCTAGAGGTCACCCCAAACAAGCATGCCATGTTTCAAAGCAATCCGATCATAAATGTGCCCTGTAGGGTGTGCCAAAGGGAAATATTGAGGTCTTCAGACTAAACTAAGTTCTAAGAACGTTGGCCGTGGCAACATTTTTTGACGGAAATGGAAAAAAAATCGATAGCTCCCATCTAGAGGTCATCCCAAACAAGCATACCAGGTTTCAAAGCAATCCAATCATAAATGTGCCCTGTAGGGTGTGCCAAAGGGAAATATTGTGGTCTGACAAAACTAAGTTCTAAGAATGTTGGCCATGGCAACATTTTTTGACGGAAAATGAAGAAAATCGATAGCTCCCATCTAGAGGTCACCCTAAACAAGCCTACCAGGTTTCAAAGGAATCCAATCATAAATGTGCCCTGTAGGGTGTGCCAAAGGGAAATATTGTGGTCTGACTAAACTAAATTCTAAGAACCTTGGATGCGGCAAGATTTTTTGACAGAAATTGAAGAAAATTGATAGCTCCCATCTAGAGGTCACCCCAAACAAGCATACCAGGTTTCAAAATAATCCATTCATAAATGTGCTCTGTCGGGTGTGCCAAAGGGAGATATTGTGGTCTGACTAAATTAAGTTCTAAGAACGTTGGCCGTGGCAACATTTTTTGACGGAAAATGAAGAAAACCGATAGCTCCCATCTAGAGGTCACCCTAAACAAGCCTACCAGGTTTCAAAGGAATCCAATCATAAATGTGCCCTGTAGGGTGTGCCAAAGGGAAATATTGTGGTCTAACTAAACTAAGTTCTAAGAACCTTGGCTGCGGCAACATTTTTTGACAGAAATTGAAGAAAATTGATAGCTCCCATCTAGAGGTCATCCCAAACAAGCATGCCAGGTTTCAAAGCAATCCGATCATAAATGAGCCCTGTAGGGTGTGCCAAAGGGAAATATTGTGGTCTGACTAAACTAAGTTCTAAGAACGTTGGCCGCGGCAACATTTTTTGACGGAAACTGAAGAAAATTGATAGCTTGACATGCCTAATATCATAAATTGAGGTGAAAAGGTAAAAAAGTTCTGGCCCGGTCAAGCTTACTTGTCAAAAATTGACGAAAATCGATAGCCCCCATCTAGAGGTCACCCTAAACAAGCCTACCAGGTTTCAAAGGAATCCAATCATAAATGTGCCCTGTAGGGTGTGCCAAAGGGAAATATTGAGGTCTCACTAAACTAATTTCTAAGAACATTGGCCGTGACAACATTTTTTGATGGAAATTGAAGAAAATCGATAGCTCCCATCTAGAGGTCACCCTAAACAAGCATGCCAGGTTTCAAAGCAATCCAATCATAAATGTGCCCTGTAGGGTGTGCCAAAGGGAAATATTGTGGTCTGACTAAACTAAGTTCTAAGAACGTTGGCCACGGCAACATTTTTTGACGGAAACTGAAGAAAATTGATAGCTTGACATGCCTAATATCATAAATTGAGGTGAAAAGGTAAAATAGTTCTGGCCCGGTCAAGCTTACTTGTCAAAAAATCAGTAATTTGACCTTGAGGTCAATGTCATATATGAGTCATGAAGGTACGCGACACATCATCTTATGATGATACACTCACATGTTAAATATCATAAGCCAAGGTGAAAAGGTAAATAAGTTCTTGCCCGGACAAGCTTACTTGCAAAAAAAATCAGTAATTTGACCTTGAGGTCAAAGGTCAATGCCATATGTGGATCATCATGGTACATCGTCTCATGGTGATACACCCACATGCTAAATATTATAAGCCTAGATCAAAACATGAAAAAATCAATAATTTGACCTTGAGGTCAAAAGTCAAGGTCATATGTGGGTCAAGGTCAAAGGTCAATGTCACATGTGGGTCATGATGGAACATCATCTCATGGTTACACACCCACATGCCAAATATCATACATTGTAAGCCTAGGTCAAAAGATAAAAAAAATAAATAAATAAATAAATAACCCGAGGCATATTGACATGTGTACTTACTGTGTATAAGTAGCACCGAATAAATCAAAGTTCATCTAATTTGCATAATTTCTGCACGGGGAAAAAACCCTGCATTATATGTGATGTATTCCATGTTACTAAACATTCATTCAAAAATTTATTCAAATCAGTATCTTCATATAGAAGTTCTGTACAAAAAACTGATTGTATCTAATTTTGATACAAAATGCCTCTGGCAGCCATTTTGAATTTTGGACTGCACTCTAAAATGCTCGTTCTCATCCCAAGGTGATAACAAAGGCACCCAAGAGGTTTTGTGAAGATCGGTTCATAAATACAGCCTCTAGCCCGAGCCGTATTGACACATGCACTTACTGTGTATAAGTAGCACTTTATAAATCAAAGTTCATCTAATTTGCATAATTTCCGCACGAGGAAAAAACCTGTATTATATGTGATGTATTCCATGTTACTAAACATTCATACAAAAATTTATTTAAATCAGAACTTTCATACAGAAGTTCTGTACAAAAAACTGATTGCACTAATTTCGTGAAGATCGGTTCATAAACAGAGCCCCTAGCCTAAGCCGTATTGACATGTGTACTTACTGAGGATAAGTAGCACTGAATAAATCAAAGTTCATCTAATTTGCATAATTTCTGCACGAGAAAAAAACCTGTATTATATGTGAAGTATTCCATGTTACTAAACATTTATACAAAAATTTATTCAAATCAGAACTTTCATACAGAAGTTCTGTACAAAAAACTGATTGCACTAATTTCATTACAAAATGGCTGCCAGTGGCCATCTTGAATTTCGGACCGCACACAAAAACACTTGTTCTCGTCCCACGTTGATAACAAAGGTATACAAGAAGTTTTGTAAAGATTGGTTCATAAATACGGCCTCTAGCCCGAGCTGTATTGACTTGTTGACAGATGGACGGACAGATGGACGACGGGCCATGGCATAACGTCAAAGTTGAGTTGAAAATGGCAATAAATCAAATAAAAGTGTCAATGACACTACAGCTCAACTTGTCCAAGTGGGGTCTGAACTAAATAGAAAGCTCCAGTAATGCCAAGTCATTCACTCAAGTTTCTATAGAAAAGACACCACACCAAAGCTACATATGAAATCTAAAAAGATTGGTGTAGAGGTGGGGCCAACTGGGTGTACTAATGGAATTGTTGACAATTTATATGTCAAATCCACGATGGCTGGTGGCGGCCATCTTTTTCAATGGAATGCAGAAAAATTTGATAACTCCCATCTAGAAATCACACCAAAGTTACATATAAAATTTGAAAAAGATCAGGTGAGAGGTGCTGCCTGTAGGGTCTGTTAATGGAATTGTTGACAATATATATGCCAAATCCAAGATAGCCACTGCCAGCCATGTTTTTTAACAAAATTCAGAAACATTTGTTAGAACCCATCTAGATATCACACCAAAGCTACATATGAAATTTCGAAAATGATGAGGTGAGAGATGTGGCCTGTGGGGAGTGCTAATGGGATTGTTGACAATTTATATGCAAAATCCAAGATGGCCATATTTTATAACAAAATTCAGAAAAATTTGATACATCCCATCTTGAAATCACACCAAAACTACATATGAAATTTGAAAAAGATTGGGTGAGAGATGTGGCTTGCAGGGTGTGCCAATGGAATTGTTGACAATTGATATGCCAAATCCAAGATGCTCCTGGTGGCCATATTTTATAACAAAATTCAGAAAAATTTGATAGCTCCCATCTAGACATCACACCTAAGATATATATGAATTTCAAAAACGATCAGGTGAGAGACGCGGCTTGTAGGGATTGTTAAAGGAATTGTTGACAATTTATATCCAAACCAAGATGGCTACTGGCAGCCATGTTTTTCAACAAAATTCAGAAATATTTGATCGCTCCCATCTAGACATCACACCAAAGCTACATATGAAATTTGAAAAAAAGTGGGTGAGAGCTGCAGCCTGTTGGGTGTACTAATGGAAATGTTGACAATTTATGTGACAAATTTAAGATGGCTGCTGGCGGCCATGTTTTTCAACAAAATTTGGAAAAGTCAATAGCTCCCATCTAGACATTGCCCCAAAGCCACATATCAAATTTTGGACTGCTCAGGTGAAAGCCGTGGCCTGTAGGTTGTGCTAAAGGAAGTGTTGGACAATTTATATCCAAATTCAAGATTTCTTCTTTTTCTAATGAAGCTAGATCGACATTTATAAATGCTCATTGCTCTCACTGGACACAACAGCAGTCTACAGTTGTCCGAGGACTGTAAGGCCTTGATGACAATAGGTTCCAGCCGCTTATCCGGAATTTGATTCTTAGCCAAGAATCCCACTTCCATAGTAAGAGTAATAGTATTACCCACACTACGGTAATTGGAATCTTCAACAGATAATGCATGGAGTTCACTAACTCTTCTGGCAGTAGCAAAGGCTAAGAGAAATGCCATTTTATAAGTCAGGAATTTGAATTATACAACATCTAAGAGCTCAAAAGGATCTTCTTGAAGCTTCAAAAGAACCCAAGCTAAATTCTATTTAGGAATTAATCTGAGGATTCTAGGTCTATTGACAGTGAAATTTCTAACTAGTTTGGATAAAGAAGGATCTGATCCAATACTCAAGTTATCATGATGAGAATATGTGTCTGATAACATAGACCTATAGCCCTTAATCGTGACGGGCTGCAGTTTGAGTAGGTCAAACAGGTAGACCAGAAAATTGGCAATTTTAGGAATAGATGGATTATAAATATCCACTGACTCATCTGAACAGAAATGAAAGAAAACTCTCCATTTC
Organism: Pictodentalium vernedei; assembly: GCA_031216915.1. Lineage (NCBI taxonomy): Eukaryota > Metazoa > Mollusca > Scaphopoda > Dentaliida > Dentaliidae > Pictodentalium > Pictodentalium vernedei. The sequence continues at coordinate 304,302,249 of CM062290.1, read as the reverse complement.
GCTGCATAATTCAGCAAAGAGGAGGTCCTCCTACAGTTGGAAATTGTGCCCACTGCTTGTCCTGTAAACTGCTTCCCGTGCAAAATGGACCGCACAGCGGAAATACGTGAAGGTTGAGACCTTCCGGGTTGTGATGCAGTGTGTGGGACTTCCCCTGATACAGAAGGCCCTTGAGAGGAGGAAGCTTTCGGGGAATGTCCCATAACAGACACCTGACCAGGTTGATCCAAGGTTTCTGAGCTGACAGAGGTGCTATCAGCAAGATTTTGCAGTGAGTCTGTTTGATTTTTAACAGAATCTGCTGATTGTTTAGGTTCGTGGCAAAGACATCTATCATGGGACGATCCCACTGGTAGCAAATCTGCCGGAATATTCGTTTGTTGTCCACTCCAATGGCAACAGGCGACCTTTCCTTGAGAGCGAGTCTGCTACTACGTTCAGACAACCCGGAATATGACGGACTGAGAGATGAACGTGATGACTCGGAGCAAATAGGAGAATTTTCTCCGTCAATTCATATAGAGGAATTGAATGAGTGCCGCCCTGGTTCCTGAGATAAGCCACTACTGTAGAATTGTCAGACTGAATCTGCACATGGAAGTTCGCTATGTAAGTAATCCAGTGTTTCAGGGCAAGCCAAGTAGACATCATCTCTTTGATGTTTATGAGCTTTTCCAGGAATGAAGAGTCCCAAAGACCCTGGCACTTCAGATCTGCAGGAATCAGGGATGCAACCCAACCCATCAGACTTGCATCCGTCATAATAGTAAAGACCGGATCCGGTACTTGAAGTGGAACTCCTTGAGTTAATCACTTGAGATCTGCCCAAAGCTGAACCTGTTGTTTTATCAGATCTGTTAAAACAATCTGTCCTTCGAGCGAATGCATCTTGACACTCCAGTTCTGAGTAATATCTGGAGAGGATGCATGCTTAAGCGACCCAGCTAGTGTTGAAACAATTTTTCAACTAGTTGACACTGACGCGATTAGTACTAAACAAATCTATTAACCGATTAGTGAATCACTCACCAATTAGTCGCCTGAGTGTATTCTCTAAAGCCTTGAAGTTTCCACTTTGTTTAACGTTTAAGAAAAGTTAATTCAATTTTATTAAAATTAATTCAGTGCTTTCGATTTGAGGTGCACTATCGCACTCGCATTTCTACACTGGAAACAAGAGCTCTCTGCAGATGTTCATGCTTTTTCAACATTTCTTGTTTTGAGTAAATGTTGCTGTAATAAGATTGATCAGAAAACAAAACGTCACATAATGTTATTTACTACTGAATGAAGTTTTACAACTTGCACTACATGGTGCACATACTGACCAAACAAATCGCACTGTTTGGTCACGTGATGTATTTAATATTCAATGAGGCTATTGTTTATAGTTTGTCAAGCTTTTCATTGAGGGTTGATTAAGTTATGCAGGTAATGGAACAATCACGTCATCAGTGTACACTTCTTCAGTGACCTGTTTTCTGCTTTCAAAGTTTTTTACCACAATAACCAAGTGCAGAAATTTCTTATCAGACCACAAGATACAAGGGAATTTGAGGGGAAAAGTTCAATTTCGCTTAAAAATATTTGACAGACCTGAATTTTGGAACACCAAAGATTTATTATTAGACCAATTTATTTTTTGCGGAACCGGTTGTTTGGTCCTTTAGGTCTATGCTTGACGCAAAGTCGTTCACTCGAATGCTCACTTTTATCGACCAAATGGTTTCCATACAGATCTCTGGAGCAATAATCAGTTTGATTATCCAGCTCAAGTCTATGACCGGTCAAAATGAGCCATCTGGTTTCGGCACAGGAAACATTGCTTCCTTTACTAGGAGAGATTGAATTTCTGTGAGAAAAGACTCCTTTTATGAAGGATTTGCCGGAAGATCTGTCAGACTTGGACTTCTTGTAAGTGGGGGCTTTGAACGGAATGTTAGCCGAAGACCCGTTCTGACTACATTTCTGACCCACTGATCTTCTGTTATGTTCGTCCAGTTTCTCGCGAAGTTTGATAACCTTCCGCCAACTGGAGAGCAATAGAGGTTTAGACCATCATCTGTATGACCAGCGAGGCCTTCGTCCTCCCCGAGAACCACCTCATGCCGTCAGCTTAGGGGCATCTGGCTTATAATTTTTGTAAGATTTACACCCCTTTCCAGAGTCGCTATACTGATGGTTTCCTGAGTAGCCGTACCAGGGTTTCTTAGAACCCCGCGAGGAGCTCTTCTTCGCTGACTGCTAAACTGGAGCCCCCCTCGCCTACCATGTCCAGCATATGGCTGCTACTGGGAAGCTGATCTCAGCAAAAGAGTGCTGGTAGCTTTTTTGGTAGCTTCTTTGTACACTAGGGCAGTCTTTCGATTTCGTAAAATGCAGGTGCGCCAAGTGTGGCAAGGGCCATTTCTAATTCACAAGTGCCATTTTCCCGACTTTCGAAATGCTCAGCTATTGTGATAAAGTTATGGAAACGGCGATGTTTTAATAGACTACGGCGTGTGTATGATAGTGACAGACCGTCTATCATATACATGCTGTATTCTATTCAAAAACATCCGCCTTTTCATAGTGATGTTATGCCACGTTTGTTGGGTCATAACACTAAAATAAAGATCACACACTCACATTACATAATACATGTTCATTATTTCAAACATTCTTTTTCAAAAAATAAATCCATAAATTAAACTCAAATGCAAGCACAGAATTGAAAGTAGAATATACAGTTTGAATAAAGAAAAACCAGAACCGGGAACAGTAACTAGCATAATATGGAATTGTAACGGGTACATCTACACAGGCAGATTAACCTCCAGAATAATTTTTCAGGGAACCTGAGGGTGATTTTCAGGAATATGGGATGGATTTCAGGGAAAAGTTCACGCGGGGACAAAATAAAAGAAAAAACTTGTGAATTTTCAGATCATGGACCACTATTAACACCTGGTTATATCCAGAACTAGTTGTCAACTATGCTGATGCATTTGTGCTATGTTAAAAAATCATAAAATAACTGTTGATTTGCCCCCCCCCCCCCCCCCCAGATCCTCTTCTTCATGAGAACCCCCCCTCCCCCCCCCCCCCCCCCCCCCCCCCCGATCCCCCCTCCCACCACCACCCACCCACACTGTCCAACAGAGCACCTCCACCTGTGGTTTGCTCTTATCAAAGTCTACTTAGCTAGTAATTTCCCAAGTCTGGAAATGTTAACAGGAAAAGATGTCCTGATGTTCAGTTACTTCATTAGTACTTAGAAAGTATCTTAATCAAACTTCATGCATGTGGGACGTTTGTGTCCTACACAGAACTTTTCTTTTCATCATTAAAACATTTTTTTTAATTCCAGTCGAAATTTTCTGGATACAGATGGCCAACAGTTAACAGTTCTGTAGTCAGCACAACAGAATAAATGTAGTGTTAGAAAATAAGTCCATTGTGTTTAAATATGCAGTCATAATTTTTTCGGCATCCTAAGCAACTTTAACCTACTTTTAAACTGTGCTAAATAGTTGGTTTTTTAACGTTTTGATTTTGGAAAAGGAATGAGAATTAAAGCTATTCTATGAAGGAATAAATAAATACATATTATTTAATTCCTTTTCATATATTTTAATTTCCAAAAACTGCTTTTAAATGAAGGTGGAGTTTTCAATTTTTTGAAAGTAAGTCACCTATTTTCACTTCGACACTCGCACATTGATCCGAATCTCCAAAGAAAAAACCCAGAAATAAACATGAACACAGTTGAAATATATATCATAAAATACCCTTTTCTTAAATAAATTGTAACTTAAATCCTTATTTTACTGCTCTGTGAGTTTTTACTAGAGTTTGAAATGCATGTGATTTGACTCCGAACATTTTTCATAAGTTACAACGATTTTTGGTCCAAAACTGATTCCTGTCTGGGAGGCCGGGAACTACACTGAAATTCCGGGATTTTCCCGGGCATTCCGGGAGAGTTAACATGTCTGCATCTACAGTTTTTTCTAGTGTTGTTTCGTACACAGGCACAGGCGTTTCATACACTGACTGTTTCATATACAAAAGAAGACGTTTCGTACATACAGTAAAACGTGTCTTGAGAGACCACTGTCTTGAGAGACCACCTGTCTTGAGAGACTACATCTGCCAGGCACTGATTGGTTTTACTCTATAATGGACCTGCTATGGGAGACCACCTGACTTGAGAGACCACCTGTCTTGAGAGACCACTGTGACCTGGTACCAACTTGTATTTTTATGCCATAATGGACCTGTCTTGAGAGGCAGCCCCTTTGACGACTGAAACCATGACAAAAACTTTTTACCTGTTCTGGAATTGGAAAATCCATTGTGGTTATACTAACATAATGAAAAGTATTAAAAGCTCTTAATTGGGTTTCAATTGCTATTCAGTTTCATAACTCATTAAAGATTGAGATGTTTTTATAAGACCCCTGTGAAAAGATTAGGATTATTGCTGAATAAACAATTTCATACATACCTGAAATGTGACAGATAGGATTATAAAAATAAATTTGTGTTGATAATCTTCAATGAAGATTTTCAACCACTAATTTATTTTTATAATTTTCATACAGTCCATTTCAATTTGTTACAAAAACTTCATAAAAAAGAACAACTACAAAGTAATTACAAAAATCCATTCTTCTCCATTTCTGAATTTTGTGGTTGGTTATTCACTGACTTGAGAAAACCTGAAACCTGTTATGAGAGACCACCTGTCTTGAGAGACCACTTTTGTGTGCCCCAAAGGGCAGTCTCTCAAGACAGGTTCTACTGTATATCAAAGGACATTTCGTGCACAGGCAATTTTATAGGGTTTTTAAGTATTTTTTATATGAAATAATAGACTACTTATTTTTGTAAGGTATTATAATCCAATATCAAAAAATGCACATATGAAATATCACGAAACAGAATTTAATATGTCCAACCGCCACAGTATGTCATACATTTTAAAATATTGTCAGGAAATAAAATGAACCTCAGGCTGTAAAAACATCTTTCTTTGATGAAAAATCAAAACATTATGATGTGAGATCATTGATGATTGATCAGCTTTAATCAGTTCTTATGATATATAATCACAGCATTATTACACTGGATTCAAACCAAATAAGATTATTTATATCAATATGTTATTGTAGTATTTTTGTTATTTTTACATACAGGTTGTTATCTTTACTTGGCCCAAGACAGTCATAATCCCATGTACGAAACGTCCTAAAAGTTTGTGTATGAAACATCCTAAATTGCTGTGTACGAAATGCCCATGTACAAAACTTCCAGTTCTCCAATTTCATCATGTTCAAATTGGGACACACTGTGGCATCAACTGCTGATGTGTCGGCATGTTTGAAGTTGCAACATAGTTTCTGGACTTCTTTTGAAAGTGCAACCTACACCGTGACTGTACCATGTAGTTCTATATTACTGCATAAGGCCATGCGCACGTGCTGTCGAAGCTTGATGAGCATTAACCCCACTTGTGTTAAGGTAATTTGAACATTCAAACAGGCGATCATATTGCGTGCTGCTTTTTGCCAAGGTGCGGCATTAGTGGCGCAGTTTTCAAAATTGCGTGTGCGATGGTGCGCAAGCACGATGATGCACCTCAAAATCGGAAGACTGCACTAGGGATAACTTGTCGTCGAACAAGGTATACCCAAAAACCGGAGCGACTCTTAGAGAGCTTTTCACCTGATTGTCTATCAATAAAGACGATGCTAAGGCACCATCATGTCTTAACAATTCCATATTAGCCACTGTAAGGGTGGAATGATGTGTGGCATATATAACTGCCCTTGAAAGAACTCAAGAGATGAGAATTAATATCGTCAAATTCTTTCCCAATAACACAATGGTCCAAAGCCCTGATGATATGAATTTCGTAGGACATAGCATCCAAAACTGCCCAACTAGAATCAATCGTAGATTCGATCACATCTGAACGGTCATTGAATGATGCGGGTAGCAAGGTATCCATATCTACAGCCCAATCATCCAGATGCAGAGGACCTCTCTGAACATCTTCTGCAACCATTTTTAATTTTCGTGGTCCAGGAAACAGTATGTGAATGGAAGATGTCGATAAGAAAGGATTTTTCTTTCTTGAATTTGCAAGGCTAAATATTGTGTTGTCAATGTGGCCGAAGGCCTCCGACACATGAATCGACTGACCCGGGAAGGAAAGAACATTGTCTTTTCTCCACTGGGTATCCCTATCTAGGGATAATAGCGATTTCTGCCTAGCAGACACAGTTTGCTGACCAGGAGGTACAAGATCAGGAAACAAGAGGCCCCACGGAGCCTGAAGTGCTCATCTTGAACAGAACACAATATAAACAGAATCCAAGAATGAGTCTACATTAAGCAATCCATCTCCATAGGATACACTGTCAATCCTTGAGTCCCTCAGGAGTGACAAAAATAATCCGGGCATCATGCCTTTTCTTCAGCTGAGCATAAGGCCATGCGCACGTGCTGTCGATGCTTGATGAGCATTAACCCCACTTGTGTTAAGGTAATTTGAACATTCAAAGAGGCGATCATATAGTGCGCTGCTTTTTGCGAAGGTGCGGCATTAGTGGCGCAGTTTTTAAAATTGTGTGCGCGATGGTGGGATTTCACTAGGGATAACTTGTCGTTGAACAAGGTATGCCCAGAAACCGGAGCGACTCTTAGAGAGCTTTTCACCTGATTGTCTATCAATAAAGACGATGCTAAGGCACCATCATGTCTTAACAATTCCATATTAGCCACTGTAAGGGTGGAATGATGTGTGGCATACATAACTGCCCTTGAAAGAACTCAGAGATGAGAATTAATATTGTCAAATTCTTTCCCAATAACACAATGGTCCAAAGCCCTGGTGATATGAATTTCGTAGGACATAGCATCCAAAACTGCCCGACTAGAATCAATTGTAGATTCGATCACATCTGAATGGTCATTGAATGATGCGGGTAGCGAGGTATCCATATCTACAGCCCAATCATCCAGATGCAGAGGAACTCTCTGAACATCTTCTGCAACCGTTTTTAATTTTCGAGGTCCAGGAAACAGTATGTGAATGGAAGATGTCAATAAGAAAGGATTTTTCTTTCTTGAATTTGCAAGGCTAAATATTGTGTCGTCAATGTGGCCGAAGGCCTCTGACACATGAATCGACTGACCCGGGAAGGAAAGAACATTGTCTTTTCTCTGCTGGGTATCCCTATCTAGGGATAATAGCGATTTCTGCCTAGCAGACACAGTTTGCTGACCAGGAGGAACAAGATCAGGAAACAAGAGGCCCCACAGGGCCTGAAGTGCTCATCTTGAACAGAACACAATATAAACAGAATCTAAGAATGAGTCTACATTAAGCAATCCATCTCCATAGGATACACTGTCAATCCTTGAGTCCCTCAGGAGTGACAAAAATAATCCGGGCATCATGCCTTTTCTTCAGCTGAACATAATGTAAAAATGTAGAGCTCCCCTATGAAGCCCCTTGATACAACCTATGTGGATTAATCTTAGTTACACACCTCTAGAGGGTACTGAATACAAAATTTTTAATTCTTCAGCAACATGACCAATTCTGGCTCCCATAGGGAGCCCAAATATTAACCCAGGCTCTCGATTTGAACACAGTTGAATCTGACTTCCCTAGAGATGTTGTGTACCAAATATGAAAGCATTCTGACTGTTGGATCTGAAGAAGAAAAATTTTAAAGAAATTTCTTCATATTGGACTGAGTTAAAATTGGGGCAACCATTGCGAGCTCAAATATTAACCTATGGATCGGATTTGAACAAACTTGAATCTGCCCCCCGACACCCTAACATAACCGATGACAATTTTTGTTTACCATTCACTTCTGCTGGTCCTAAGGATACTTCATCCCAAATAACAGCTCTCTGTTCCATGTGGTTTGGGAAATATGGGCGTTTGAAAATATTTCTATTTTTAGCTCCCAGGGTTCCCATGGGGATGCAGGAATTTTTTTTTTTGGATGAGTCAAGTACTTATGACCCAATAATACCACATACAAAATTTGGTTCAAACCGGACAATCGGTTCAGAAAATAGAAATTTTGGGCGGGGCCAAAAATCTTACCCCTCCCATTACAAAGCCAAATATTGCTTCACGAGATTCGTTTGAAGAAACTTGATTCTACACCTCAAAAGGAAGCTCCATAGGAAATATCAAGTCATTGTACACACTGATTCATAAGAAGAAGATTTAAAAAATATTTTGGAGCATTTTTCTCCACTCCCTCCCTATGGGGGTGGGCATGTTGAGTTGAACAAAAATGCAATGCCCCTTCGGGACCATCACTCACACACACTTTCACTTGAGTAAGCCCTGTGGCTTTGGAGGAGAAGACCAAAACATGGTGTTGACGGACGGCGGACGGACGACCGATGGAGAGCGATGAGAATAGCTCAGCTTGACTTTGTCAAGATGAGCTAAAAACTGATGACTGAAATTCATTGTTTCCATATGTTGCTCCAAAAGGGTTGGAGAATCTTCCTCCAAATCCCTTTCATTATCCGCTTGGTCTAGCTGTGAATTTCGGTCAGCTCCATCTGAATGACCATACTGACCCAGCACCGTCCGACAGCTCACTCCCAGAGTCTGTTGGCGGTTGCACATGCTTGGAAGCTGCGATAAGCTGTGCAATCTGTGACAGCAAGTCTGTTACTGAGGCTTGCAGAGCAGAGCTCTTATGTTTCTTTGCTGCATGATGTTCGTGGGATGGAGATCTGTCCCATGATATTTTTGCCGAAAGTCCCGAATGCTCTGCATAATCATGCCTCGAACCACTAGCTACCGGATGACCCGACTTTGGAGGGGAAGACTGGGAGCGTCTTCACAGGATTGGCTTGAATGTCCGAAGTCGGATAGCTAGTGAGTGGTCTAATGTGCTTGGTAATAGACGTGGAAGAAGCCGTAACTGCCACCGGCCCCAGCTGCAGTGTGGACGGGGCGCCTCGATCAGCCAACGAGGACGACTGAGTGAAGTTTCTCGCAACTGCAACAGTCGGCCCCGACTGTTGATGGGACGGAGAAGGCTCTTCTGCTCGCGATCTGACCCCAGATATTGCAGAGCGCTCTGCTGAGAAACTTGCTGACTTCTTCCCCTTTGCTGTCGTCGCTGGATGAGCTTTTGATTTTGAGGTGCTCGCTCTATCCAAATCTACACTCTCTTCAACCGCTACGGACTTATCCGGTGTTACGGCTCCCACTAATGGGGTAACCTCTTCACCAGCCGAGCTAGCTCCTTGTAAAGAAATAAGAAACCTTATTCCTTGTTTGATATTCATGAGCACCTTTGCAGCTAGCTCTGTTTGCTCATCAGAGCACAACGAAGGCAGCACATTTTGGATGGGTTTCGCTGTACCATCACCATGTTCTTGTTCCTCTGAAAAAGAGACTGAAAAGCTAGAATTAGCCTGCGGTGAAAGTTCTGGCATCAGAGCTTCACCGCGCACATAACGTTACACCCGCCTCCAACGTTTGGCATCCCAAACTACATAAGTAGCACATGTATCTGAAAGAGTGCAGCAACTACAAGCAAGACAACCAGCGTGTAAATCCGAGGCATATTTTCATAATAATATTTAAGCTAAAGACAAAGTCCACTGCACTCCTAAACTACAAAATAATTTATACATATTAAGGATACAAAATATATGGTAATCAAAATCGTTTCAAAAGAAATCAAAATTGAAAAAAAAAATTCGAATTTTATTTTAAAAAGCCCAAGTTCCCAAAGGGAACCTTATGAGCCTAAGTGTGGTCAAACACCAAAAAATTGAAGCTACACTAATAATTTAATACATGTATCCTACTATAAATATGATAACTGTGCTATAGTATAATATAAGAATACTATAAATTAAAGGGGGGGGGGGGGGGGAGCAGTGGTGTTGCGGTAACCGAGCCCGGTTAATCATTGGATGGGTGACCATCTGAGTGATCAATTCAGACTCCCACATTGTGTCCATGGGCAAAGCACTACTTAACCCCGATTGTCCACATCGGAGCACGATGATGCCGTGTACTAAGGCGTACTGCATGTCGATGGTACGCATGTCTTCAACCAATCTAATCCTGCCTGTGCTGCAGTGCGGAGTTACGATGTTGGGGAGCTGGCAGCTGCTCGTCGTTGCTCGGTGGTTCTCTCCGGGTACTCTGGCTTCCTCCACCCGTAAAACTGTCACGGTCATGATTAGCCATTGTGCATAAGTATATGACCTTAAAACACCAACAAATAAATAAATAAATAATATAAATTAAAGCGTTGTCAAAGTGAAAACGTCAACAGGAAAAACCGGAAACTAAAAGTCAGTAACCGATCAATCGCTACCTGATGCAAAGCCAGATCTTCAGAAGAAGGAAAAACAATGCATCTGGTAGAAGATGCAAGACAACATACATGTACGTCCTAACACCCACATGATGAGGATGTAACCATGGGGATAACCGGAATAAACATTCCGTATATCACGTTAAACTCCCAAGAAATTTAATAAAAAATTTCAATAAAAAAGCCAACAAAGCTTGGGAGTTTAACAGGAGGGTTCATGGGAAGAGAGGGAAGAAACATTTAACAAATAGTAGGTTTTATCATTAGTAAGAATGATGACGTTCAGGCCCATGTCCCGAAAATGGGAAACATGAATAATTTTTCATAATTATTTTAAAGGTACAGCCCTGAACATCCAAAAACACCCTAGTTCACTTCCAGCATCCTTTCACATACTTGAATCCACCATAATCATCTATGATTTGTGTCTGGCATCTTCAGAAAAGAGATTTTAAAGCACAGATGTCAGTTCATTTGTTTACTGACTTGGGCCAAACAGAAGAATGATGTTTGTGCCAATTTTGTTACCTTCCTGGTTACTGTGCATGCGCAGTAAGCATAAGTATGGAGGACCAGATAGGACTTCTAATATTTGGTTTTGTATGCAAATTTGGGGGATTGGGGGGGGGGGGGTCAAAATTTGGGTGTGGCCCTGGAAATTAATGAGTTTGCACCAACTAAGTCTGGGCCATTGGTTTTAGTATAAAATGAAAGTGTCAATGACACTGTAGCTCAACTTGTTTAAGACATGTACATGTATAGTACCTGACACAGCAATGACAAACATCTAGGTAATGACCTGATAACAAAGGCACATATAAAGTATTGTAACGGTCTGTACATAAATACTGACCGTAGCCTGAAACAAATGTATAGGTAAAGTATAGTAAAGGTGGGCGATAGATGATAAACTAGAAAAGAAATCTTTGAGTCCCAGAGTGGATCAGACTGAACCCCAAAATATTTGTTCTCAGAGCACAGTGATAACAAAGGCACCCCAAAACACTCGTTCCTGTCCCAAGGTGATAACAAAGGTACCCAAGAAGTTTCGTGAAGATCGGTTCATAAATACAGACTCTAGTCTGAGCCATATTGACATGTGCACTTACTGTGTATAAGTATCACTGAATAAATCAAAGTTCATCTAATTTGCATAATTTCTGCACGAAAAAACCCCCCGTATTATATGTGATGTATTCCATGTTACTAAACATTCATACAAAAATTTATTCAAATCAGAACTTTCATACAGAAGCTCTGTACAAAAAACTGATTGCACTAATTTTGGTACAAAATGGCTGCTGGTGGTCATCTTGAATTTCGGACAGCACCAAAAAACACTTGTTCTCGTCCCACGGTGATAACAAAGGTACCCAAGAAGTTTCGTAAAGATCAGTTCATAAATACAGCCTCTAGCCTGAGCCGTATAGAAGTTGTATACAAAAAACTGATTCGACCTAATTTCGGTAGAAAATGGCCACTGGCAGCCATCTTGAATTTTGGACCGCACCCAGAAACACTTGTTCTTGTCCCAAGGTGATAACAAAGGTACCCAAGAAGATCGGTTCATAAATATTAACAATTTTTTAGTAAATTTTGTTTCTTAACGTACCCACCACAGTTGTTTACAATTGGCTGTAACGTAAGTGCAAGCCCTACTTCGGAACTAACTCAAGCTTTTAGAGAACTTTTCCAAACAAGTTGGAAAAGTAATAGAGTGCAAAAGCACGAAAAAGATCGAAAAAAGGGTCGAGTGAGACCAGCACTCGAAATTACAGGTACTCTCTCTGCACACCTCTTGCGTTTACCGAGCGCATGCGCAACAACCGTGACGTCAATTCCGTATTTCCTCCAACGAGAAGTTTGTGATTTAGCGGGGAGGCATCGATATCAAGGATATCCCCAAGGAGGGTGGGCCTCCGGTAAACAATTGTGGTAGGTATGTTAAGAAACAAAATTTACTAAAAAAAACTTAATTTCTTTTTCTTTTCAACCTACTCACAATTGTTTACAATTGGCTAAATAAACAACAGGAGGAGGTGAATCACATAACCAATACCAACAAGAGCAGCAGAAAGAAAAGCAAGGAGGGCAGAGAACAATAGCGAAACCTGTAATGAAGACAGAGAGAAGGCACCTGAAAAGAACAAGGCTGAGCGAAGCACAACCTCAATAAAAACAATTTAACAAGGGTGCACAACAGCCTGAGCAGCAACGAGAGGGCCTAAAGTAAAGGTCCTCAGATTGCTGCTGAAAGTGGCGGAGATAAAAGGAGGAGAAGGTAGAGGCATTCCTCCAGTAAGCCGCATTAATAACATCCCGGAGCGAAACAGAATTGGAGAACGCCCAGGATGTAGAAATGGCACAAACCTCATGAGCATTAAACTGGTTCGAAACAAGATCCGACGCAGACAAGCAGGAATAAGCCAGCTTGATTGCAAGACAGATCCACCTGGAAATAGAATGGGAAAAGACAGACTGCCTCTTAGGAATGAGAGACAGAAAGAATCTCTTCCGACCCCTCCGAATGAACTGAGTGCGAGTAATGTAAGTCTTGATCGCACGAACAGGACAAAGAAGAGGTCTCCGGCCATCGACAGCAGGGAGAGCCCGAATGCAGATGGGAGGAGGTACTGAATTAGGAAGTTGATTCTTAGCCGGAAAAGAGCAATCAGTAGTGAAGGTGACACTGTTAGCCTCATTTCGGAAGAAGGCAGAATCAACAGATAGCGCATGAACCTCACTGACTCGTCGAGCAGAAGCAAACGCTAGAAGAAAAGGCATCTCATAGGTGAGAAAATGCATATCGGTCTCAGATAAAGGCTCAAGTGGCACCCCATCCAAACAGTGCAACACCCATGCCAAGTTCCACTTGGGTGTAAGATGCAAAACTCGAGGCCTCTTCAAAGAAAAGTGCCGAATGGAGAGAAAAAGATTTCGACCGATGCACCGCTTTCCCACATAAGAGAAAGTATCAGACAGCACAGACCGATAGCCCTTAATCGTAATAGGCTGGAGGCCCTTGGAGTCAAAAAGATATAGAAGAAAATCCGCAATTTGAGCGATTGACGGATCATGGTAATCCACATTGTGATCTGCACACCAGCGGCAGAAAACCTTCCACTTCGCAGCAGAAGTCATGCCAGTGGAATGTCACCGCGATGTAGAAATGCACTCCATTGTTCGTCTCGAAAAACCTCTACCTCGAAGACTGGACCTGATAAAAGACAGGCGTGAAGGGACAGGCTTGCCAGGTTGTTGTGATACTTCCTGGGATGACCCGAGGAAAGAAGATCGCGACGTAGAGGTAGATGAATCGGCCGATCTGCCAACAGAGGCTGCAGCAGATTGATCCACACCCTCTGTGGAGACAGAGGTGCAATCAGAATGATCCTGCAACTGCAAGCACGAATCTTCGCTAATACTTGAGGAAGAATTGGTGCAGGAGGAAAGGCATAGCCGATCCAACCTGTCCAGTCCAGAGACAGAGCGTCTACTGCAAATGCCAGAGGATCTGGACAAGGGGAGACAAAGGTCTCTACCCGATGATTCCAGCGAGTAGCGAAAAGGTCGACCTGAGGACGGCCCCACTGCTCGCAAATCGCATGAAACACCGACCGATGTAGCATCCATTCGGTTGGAAGGACACTGTTGCGTCGGGGCAGGGAGTCTGCTAGGACGTTAAGACGTCCGGGAATGTGTCAAATGGACACCCGAGCATTCACATCCCGCGCCAACGGAAGAAGATCCCGAGACAGCCGACACATGGGAATCGAATGTGAGCCTCCTTGATTCCGTATGTAGGCCACTACTGTTGAATTCTCCGAAAGAAGTAGGACAATATGGTCCGACAGATGAGGGATCCAAAGCCGAAAACTCAACAGAAGAGCAAGGAGCTCCTTCTGGTTGATAAGAAGGCCCACCTGCTCGCTGTCCCACTCGCCGTGAGTAGACAGACCGAGAGGATCCAATGTCGCACCCCAGCCCCGATTGCTGGCATCCGCAGTAAGGATGCGATTGGCCAAAGGAAGATGCAACGGAACACCCTGTGTCAGACAGGGAATATCGGCCCAAGGGTGGAGGTGACAAAGCAGAGACCGAGGAATAGTGAGTTCCAGGTCCAGCGGATCTACATTCGGACGCCAATGATCCAACAGGAAGTGTTGGAGAGGTCGGACAAACAAGCGACAGAGCGGAATGAAATCTGTCACTGAACCGCAAAGGTCCAGCATCCGAAGGAAAGTCCTAGCCGAGACCAAGGAAGATTGAAGCAGGTTCCGGGTCAAGGTGGAAAGAATCATCACCCGAGCATGGGGGACCGACACTACTTTGTGAAGAGTGTCAAAATCTATCCCCAAATGACGGAATCGCTGAGAAGGAAGGAGATCCGACTTCTCGCGATTGACTTTGAAACCCAGCGACGCTAGCAGGCAAAGAAACTGCCGGACATCTAACTCCAGAACAGCAGCATCGTGGTGCCGTTGGAGGATGTCGTCCAGGTAGGCTGACGAAGTCACAGCCGACTGAGTACGGTGGAAAGCAAGCACATGTGACATCAGTCGGGTGAAGGCCCAAGGAGCCAGGTTCAAACCGAACGGGAGAGCTCTGAATTGATAAACTCGATCCCAAAACGAGAACCGAAGGTATTTCCTTGACACCAGATGAATGGGTGCATGGAAGTAGGCATCCTTCAGGTCGATACTGGCAGCAAAGTCGCCCTGATGAACTGAACGTCGAACCGACCGGAAAGTCTCCATACTGAAACGAGGAGCTATAATGTACTCGTTCAGGATACTCAGACTGATGACAGGACGAAATTGGCCGTTTTTCGTCAGCACCAAGAAAAGTCTCGAGTAAAACCCCAGTGAAAGGGTGTTCCTGACCACCTTGATCGCCCCTTTGGAGATTTAAGACGCAGAGAATCGGAAGGGACCTGAGTCGGGAGGGGCACCCGAGATAAACTGGGGTGCCGATGGAAGGACAGTTGCAGACCGGATTGAATGACGTCGAGGACCCAAGGGTCTGACGTTATCTCTGTCCAATGGTCGTAAAACAGTGACAGCCTTCCCCCGACTGGAGGCGAATCGAGGTGAGAACCTTCACTTGCGGCCTCAACGAGGCCCCCGAGAGGAGAAACCACCTCGGGAAGTGACAGAGTCCTGAGACTTTCCTGCCTGAGGCTGCCAGCGAGCCTGGCCACGTCGGCGCTTCTTATGTGCTGAAGGAGCAGAAGGAGCCGACGAGGCAGACGCAGCAGCACGCTTGGCGGGCCTGGAACGACCGCCACCCGCAGCAGCAGGTTGGTCAAGCTGTCGCAGCAAAAGCTGGTCCTTCAAATGACGAAGAACTTCGCCACGAACAGCTTCCACGGAACCATGGAACAACTGAGGTCCCACCAAAGAGGCAGACCTCAGAACAGCACGTTGCACAGAAGGAAGGGATGGAGAAGAATCCAACACCATATCCCGGTGTGCCAGCTCCAAATTAGCCATGTTACAGGTGTGAGCGTGTGTCAAGTTCATAAGAGCCTGTGACAAAACGCGAAAATGCACCTGAGCATTATCAAACTCCCCTGGTGGAAAATATTCAGCCAGAGCAGCGACGACATGGTCCGCAAGAGATAACATACCCAGCATCTCTCGGGACTGACCCACCATAGATTCAACTACCGACATCGGGAGAACTGCCGACTTAGGCTTAGTTAACCCGAGGGAAGAAGAATCCTCATCCACAGTAGTCATCCCTTGGAAGACTGCATGTGGACAGATGGAACTGTAAACACGAAACCGCGATGGAGGCAGAGAGCATCGGAAGGACTTAACAACCTGAGCCGATTGCAGAGGACGCAAAGCCCCAGAGCTAGAAGGCTCAACAGGGTTACAGCGCTCCACAGTGGACCACGGCCGGACGGTCACAGATGGCTGGTCTGAAGGTAGAACTTCCGGCAATAAGCCGAAGACGAAATCCAAAGCCTGCCCCAAGACTGACGAGGGGGGCCCATCACCTTCCAGATAATCGTCATCCTCCGTAGCAGAGGAGACGTAGCCCAACTCGGGCTGACCAGCAGAAACCTTCTGGGAAGACTGAGCAGTATCCAAGGGGCAAGGCGAAACATCTCGGCGACCGACCAAAGGAGGGTGTGCCTCAGGAAGCACAGGGAGGCCAACTTGAGGGTTGCCAGAAAGCAACAGGGTGAGCGCCAAAACGGCCTGATGCAGGTCACCCTGAGAATCCGTCGCAGCAGCATCGCCCGACGGAGTGTCCTCCCAAATCCTCAGAAGTGACCGACATTGAACGTTGATCGGCAGACAGAATAGGGATACGGTGAGAAGACACCGGAGGATAGTCCCGATTGTGATGCCCAGGGGCCATCACTGACTGACCTCTGCGAAACAGAAGGTCCTGCCTGCAAATCCTCGAAAGAGACCGACGGCGCACGTCAAGCGGTAGCTGGACCTATGACATGGTGAGAAGACACCGGAGGATTGTCCCAAGAATGACAGGAACCTGTCATTGGCCTCTGCGCGGCAGACGGCCCCAACTGACCATCCTCTGAGACCGACGGCAAGCATCGATCGACACCCAGACTCGGAACACAGTGAGGAATCACCGGAGGAAGGTTCCGAGAGTGACAGCTAACAGGGGCTGTCACTGACCGCTGCTGAACAGCAGGCCCTGGATGCCAATGTCCCAACCCCATCCTGCTAGGCGGCACACTAGCAGGGGAAGGAGGAACAATAAACGATTCACTCGAGGGGCGAGGAATCGCTGCCAAAGCGACCGACCGGCTCAACCGACTAGGAGCAAACCTAGCCAAATGAGACGGAGCAGACAGCAAACCCGCACAGCCCCGCCGCAAGGCTAGGGGAGTCTGAGAGCACACAGACACACCAGCAGATACAGCCTCGGTCCCCTGAGACTGTAGACCATCCCCAGAGGAGACGGAAGAGCTACCATCATACAGAATAGGATCTGTAGTAACAACTTCCTCAGCAACTATCGACGGCGTAGGAGGCAGATCGGAGAGGGTCACCAAGCTGACCTCGGAGAAGCTCTCTATGAAAACAGACGCCTCAAGAGTGACATCAGAAGACAAAGAGACCACGGCCTCCACGTCAAGTATCACTGAACTAGCATCGTCAACAGTTGCAGAGGAACTTGCCACAGAAGACAGATCAGAATTCTGTGTGACAGAGTCACCACGTGCACCAGCAGAAATGTCTGCTATGGCACGGCTACCCTTACCCCGAGAACGAGGGGTTCTAGCTCTGGACAGAACCACCTTGTTAACAGAATCCCAGAATTTAGAGGACCAAACCCCCACAAATACCACATGATTGGGCCTGAGTGCAATTGTTGCAAGTGACACCTGTGGAATGAGAGTCGTCCACATGCTTCACGTGCAAGCAAAAGGTACAAGGAATAGTCTTTGGCATTATATGAATGAAAATAATGGAATCAAGCTTCCCGCCGACAGAAAACAGCACAAAGGTCGTGTTCACACGTGGGGGAAAAACAAGATTAAGTGTGAAGAAACAAGCAATAATGATCAATAATAACATTAATCAAAAACAATTTGGATAGCTTGACAAAAGGATACAATCCACTTGCACACAATTAAACGCAGAGCACATATAATAAGTTGTTCATGAAGAAAAACAGCAAAGTAGCACGAGTCACAAAAATTTCCGACCATGTACAAATGGCAGAAATAAAAGGAATTGATGTCACGGTTGTTGCGCATGCAATCGGTAAACGCAAGAGGTGTGCCGAGAGAGTACCTGTAATTTCGAGCACTGGTCTCGCTCGACCCTTTTTTCGATCTTTTTCGTGCTTTCGCACTCTATTACTTTTCCAACTTGTTTGGAAAAGTTCTCTAAAAGCTTGAGTTAGTTCCGAAGTAGGGCTTGCACTTACGTTACAGCCAATTGTAAACAATTGTGAGTAGGTTAAAAAGAAACGGCCTCTAGCCCGAGCCGTATTGGCATTTGCAGTTACAGTGCTGAAAGTAGCACTAAATAGATCAAAGTTAGTCTAATTGGCATAATTTATGCATGAGAAAAAACCCTGTATTATATGTGATGTATCCCAAAACATTCACACAAAAAATTATTCAAATCAGCACTTTCATATGGAAGTTCTGTGCAAAAAAGTGATTGCACTTAATTTTGTACAAAATGGCTGCCAGCGGCCATCCTGAATTCCGGACCGGACCCAAAAACACTCTTTCTCATCCCACGGTGATAACAAAGGTACCCAAGAAGTTTTGTAAAGATCGGTTCATCGGCCTCTAGCCTGAGCCGTGTTGACAGTGCGACAGACAGATGGACAGACGGACGGACAAAGTTGAGCTAAATATAATCTTTTTGTTAGACTGAAAATTGGAAAGGAGTGGGTCCCACCTTGGTTTCGCAGATAAGCTACAATGGTTGAGTTGTGTGAAGGAATCTGAACCTGTGGGTTTGCAAGGTGACTTTTCCAGTGAAAAAGACTAATGAGAATAGCTAGCATATCATTCTGACTGATGTGAAGAAGGGACTGTTGATGATTCCATTGACTATGGCAATTTAGATTCTCCAGAACCAAAGTATCACCCCATCCTTAATCACTTGCATCTGGCATTAGAATGAATGACGGAGGGAGTAACCAATGGTAATCCTGGTGCTTCATTGGTGAAAATTTTGCTAGGTTTCATAGCAGATCATCTCTGAATTATATGTGCGGAAAAAATGACAACCTGTGGATTCTGACAGTTCAGATTTTAAAAGCATCTGCGGCAAGCACAGGGAGCATCAGCTGTCTAAGGGAGTTTGAACATTGAAGAGAGGGGTCTTCCAACAATAACATTTTAAAACAGTGCTATCAAATAAGGTGATAACACACAACTTTTTGATGAACTGTTTGTAGTTCCAGACATACAACTTTTCGGTTACCCATTTTTTTCATTCAGATAATCACCAGAGGAATGATAAAATCGTTCCTCTCAAATTTTGTGGCCTGCAATCTAATAAAGAATAAGACTACTTGTGGCTTGTTTGGTAACCTCTACGTTTACAAATGTGAAGTTAAAGAGCACAGACCGTAATCAGAGGAGCGGCTCTAAGAGAAGTTTTAAGAGATTTGTCTAGGTTAGACATTGATAATAAGGCACTGTCCCATCTAACCAGCTCCAGGTTACCATGGTCCGAACTGCTGTATAGATAGAAGCCATAATGGAGCGAGATAACACTCTCAGAGGAGAAAGTATGTCTTCAAATTGATTTTTGTCAAGTCTTTTTTCCAGAGCACGAGTGATATGATCGGCAAAGAATAGAACATCCAGTGTTATTTATGTATTTAGTTATTTATTGGTGCTTAATGCTAGAGCTGAAACAGTTAAGGGGTTTTCTTGATTGATTAATCACATGGATTAACCTTGGTTAACTGATTAAATACTTGTCCAAATAGATATCTGAATAATTGCCATACCGTTGATGATTTACTGCATGAACCCTTTACCCAACATAACAAACAAAACCCACTAGGCCTATATACAAAAACTCCATTCAAATTTATTATGTTTTCAAAAACATAGCTTATGATCCTCATTGGAATGAGCTCATTGAGCTCGTTCAAATGAGGGGTCATAAGCTATGTTTTTGAGGCAAAAATTGAATTTTTTTAGTAATTCATGACTTTATTTTGCAAGTACCGTCTGCTACCCGCAATGGGTAAAGGGTTAAGAATGACCATTTCCAGCCACTGATACAGTATGATGATCATACAAGTAAACATGTCAGCAAGTAACTTGCATGCTTTACTCTGTCTCATATAACTGATGTGAGTCAGTGTGACAATGCTTGCCTGTTTGGGAGCAAGTTTGTTCCTTTGTTAACCCATATAATACAGTAGTTCAAAAGTAACAGTTAATCGATCAATTACTTTTTGGATCAATCAAGATGCAGATCATTGATTAATCGATTAATCAGTTAACCATTTCAGCTCTACTTAATGCCACATCAGCAGCTAAAGCCATATGATAGCAAGAAAACGGTAGAGAGTAGACATGTCAATTATGAAGTACCCGTAAAAAGATTGAATAAAAATATTAAAATATTAAATAATTACAAAAGAAATGTCAAAGACAGGAATGGTTTTAATGAGTGATGATACAAGTAAAGTGAGTACCTTATGAATCAACCTGATGATTGGAGACTTTAAAAGTCTAGTTTAACCCTTTACCTAACATGAAAAGCAGACGACACTTGCAAAAATAAATTCTTGAATAACTGATTTTTTTCATTTTTTGACTCAAAAACATAGGTTATGACCCCTCAGTGGAACGACCTCGATGAACTCATTCCAATGAGGGGTCATAACCTATGTTTTTGAGACAAAAAATGAAACCAGAGGCTCAAGTGAGCCTAAAACGCTCACCTGGCTCAAATTGTCAAAAGAGATGAGTGTATCAGTAAGAAATCAGCAGCAAGAGCAATTTTTTGGCCATTCATTTCTGCTGGTCCTACGAAATTTTCCTAGCAAGCTCTGTTCTGTGAAGTATTAAAAAACAACAACCGAACAAAATTTTTGTTTTGTTTTTAACTACTGTGTTTCTATCTAGCCACCCCCTCTTCACTCCCCCCCCCCCCACCCCAAAAATTTGTTTTTTTTAAAACCCAAGAAGTTACAACTGACTCGATTTGGACAAACTTGAATTTGACACTCCTAGAGATGTTACATACCAAATATGAAAGGATTCTCACCTGTTGGACCTTAGAAGAAGGATTTTCAAGACATTTTCTCATATTGCACTAAGTTAAACTTTGGGCTTCAATAAAAAGCCCAAATATTAACCCAGGGACCTGATTTGAACAACTTGCAGTCAAGGGGAGCTAAAAATAATGAAAAGTAATTGGCGATTTTTGAGAATAGCACTGGCCGGTTTTTAACGTTACGTTGGGTAAAGGGTTAAAAGAATAAAAAACAAGAGGCCCCAGGGGGCCTGAGGGCGCTCACCTGACATGGTAGTCTAAATATCAAACCAGGGACTTGACTTGAATAAGCTGCATACGCCCCTCCTAAGAAAAGCATATACCAACTAGATGAAGCGATTGTGCCCACACAATACGCAGGATTTTCCTTCTATTTTCAGTTCCTGCACTTTTACGTCCCAAAATTGAGATAAACACATAAAAAACAGATTTTTTTCCCAAACAAAATACTTTCAGCCTAAATTTTTTTCTTCTTCTTAAAGCGCATAAAAAACGATAAAACTAATTTCCAGATTTTGGTCCAAAATTTTCTAAGTCCCACCCGGACCCCAAATTTTCGGTGTAAAAAAAAAATGTTTTTTTTGTCTTAAAATTGAAAGAAACGCATAAAAAACAAAAACAAAAAAATTATGGATTTTGGTCCAAAATTTTCGAAGTCCCACCCGGGCCCCAAATATTCAGGGTAAAAAAAAAAAAATTTTTTTTGTCTTAAAAATTGACAGAAACGCATAAAAAAACAAATAAAAAAAAAAATTCCAGATTTTGGTCCAAAATTTTCTAAGTCCCACCCGGAACCCAAATTTTCAGGGTAAAAAAAAATTTTTTTTTTTGTCTTAAAATTGACAGAAATGCATAAAAAACAAAAAGTCCCACCCGGACCCCAAATTTTCGGTGTAAAAAAAAAAATGGTTTTTTTTGTCTTAAAACTGACCGAAATGCATAAAAAACAAAAACAAAAATTTCTGGATTTTGGTCCAATATTTTCGAAGTCCCACCCGGACCCCAAATTTTCGGTGTAAAAAAAAAAATTTCTTTTTGTCTTAGAATTCACAGAAACGCATAAAAAACACACAAAAAAAATTTCCGGATTTTGGTCCAAAATTTTCTAAGTCCCACCAGACCCCAAATTTTCAGGGTAAAAAAAAAATAAATTTTTTTTGTCTTAAAATTGACAGAAACGCATAAAAAACAAAAAAAACAAAAATTCCAGATTTTGGTCCCAAATTTTTCAAGTCCCACCCGGACCCCAAATTTTCAGGGTAAAAAAATTTTTTTTTTTTTTTTGTCTTAAAATTGACAGAAATGCATAAAAAACAAAAAGTCCCACCCGGACCCCAAATTTTCGGTGTAAAAAAAAAATGTTTTTTTTTGTCTTAAAATTGACAGAAACGCATAAAAAACAAAAAAACAAAAAAATTATGGATTATGATCCAAAATTTTCGAAGTCCCACCCGGCCCCCAAATTTTCGGTGTAAAAAAAAAATTTCTTTTTGTCTTACAATTGACAGAAACGCATAAAAAAACAAACAAAAAAAAAATTCCAGATTTTGGTCCAAAATTTTTTAAGTCCCACCCAGACCCCAAATTTTCAGGGTAAAAAAAATTTTTTTTTTTTTTGTCTTAAAATTGACAGAAATGCATAAAAAACAAAAAGTCCCACCGGACCCCAAATTTTCAGGGTAGAAAAAAAATAAAATTTTTTTTGTCTTAAAATTGACCGAAATGCATAAAAAACAAAAATTCCAGATTTTGGTCCCAAATTTTCTAAGACCCACCCGGACCACAAATTTTCAGGGTAAAAAAAAAAAAAAATTTTTTGTCTTAAAATTGACAGAAACGCATAAAAAAACAAACAAAAAAAAAATTCCCGATTTTGGTCCAAAATTTTTTAAGTCCCACCCGGACCCCAAATTTTCAGGGTAAAAGAAATTTTTTTTTTTTTGTCTTAAAATTGACAGAAATGCATAAAAAACAAAAAGTCCCACCCGGATCCCCAAATTTTCAGGGGGGAAAAAATTTTTTTTGTCTTAAAATTGACAGAAATAAATGAAAAACAAAAAAAAATTTTTTTTCGGATTTTGGACCCCAAATTTTCAGGGGAAAAATTTTTTTGTTTCGTTTTGTCTTAAAATTGACAGAAACGCATAAAAAACCAAAAAAAAAAAAAATTCCGGATTTTGGTCCAAAATTTTCTAAGTCCCACCAGGACCCCAAATTTTCAGGGTAAAAAAAAAATTTTTTTTTGTCTTAAAATTGACCAAAACGCAGAAAAAACAAAAAAATTTTTTTTTCGGATTTTGGTCCAAAATTGTGTCCCACCCAGACCCCAAATTTTCAGGGTAAAAAAAAATTTTTTTTTTGTCTTAAAATTGACAGAAATGCATAAAAAACAAAAAAAAAATTTTTTGCGGATTTTGGTCCAAAATTTTCTAAGTCCCACCCGGACCTCTAAATTTTCATGGGAAAATTTTTTTTTTTTTTGTCTTAAAATTGACCAAAACGCAGAAAAAAAAAAAAAATTTTTTTTCGCATTTTAGTCCAAAATTTCTAAGTCCGCAACGGGACCCCAAATTTTCAGCCTAAATATGAACCTAGGGACTTGGCTTCAACAAACTTGAATCTCACACCCCCTAAGGATGCTGCATACCAAATATCAAAACATTCTTATTGCTAGATCTGAAGAAGATTTTTAAAAAATACTCCTCATACTGCACTAATTTAAACATTTGGGCTCCCATAGAGAGCCCAAATATCGACCCAGGTAATTGATTTCAATAAAAATGTGAAACAATCTTCCAAAGATGTTATATGTGAAATTTTAAAGCTTTTGGAGTAGTGGTTTCGGAGAAAAGTAGTCTTATATGTTTTTCCCATTACCCACAGTGTTAAAAAATGCTGACTCAGCACTTTTTCAAAGTCCCCAAAAAGTACCCCATGATACAACCGATGGCAATTTTTTTTTACCATTCCATTCTGTTGGTCCTAAGGAAGCTTCACAACAAATAAGAATTCTCAGTGCCGTGTAGTTTTGGAGATATGGGCGTTTTAATTTTTTTCTATTTTTAGCTCCTGCGGTGCCCATGGGGCGACGGGAAAAAATTTTTTGGCATAAATTAAGTACTTATGACCCAATAAGCCCTCATATCAAATTTGGTCACAATTTGCCTCTCGGTTTGGAAAATAGAAATTTTGGGAGGGGCAAATATTCTTTCCCCTCCCATTATGACGCCAAGTATAGCCCCACAAACTTCTCTTGAACAAATCTGAGTCTACACCTCAAAAGGAAGCTGCACACCAAATATCAAGTCTCTGCTACTGCTGGTTCATGAGAAGATTTTTTAAGATTTCAGCACACTTTTTGGGTGTGGCCCCCACCCACGGGCGAGGCAACTTGATTTGAACAAAATCAAATTGCGATGTCATAACAAACTATTATCTCAAATATCAATTAAATTGGTTCAGCGGTTTGGGAGGAGAAGATGCAAACACCATGTTCACGGACGACGACGGATGACGGACAACGGACGGTGAGTGATCACTATAGCTCTCCTGACTGAAAGTGAGGTGAGCTAAAAAGTTTCATAATTTACCAAAAAGGTAAAGTGAGAGAATTTTGAGTGAGCTCATATGATAAAATAGTTATCTTGGAGATTCTACAGTGAAATCCTGTCCTCTGAGGAACACACTCTGATCACATATTACCCTCTAATAAAATGGACTGTGTAAGTTTGTGTGACCAATATGACATCATGTCAGAATTCCATGAGCTTTTCAAAGGTTACTGGATGAGAAGTGATCAAAAATACTTGTATGGAGCTTGTTATTTGTTGCTCCATCCCATTCCGCCTACCACACAGATTTCAAGTATTCATTGATATGAGGTTTAGAATCACTGAAAGGAAGTTTAAAATAAAGCTGGCAGCGATGTTTGTCAACAAAATTAAGAAAAATTTGATAGCTCTTATCTAGACCTCACACTAAAGCTACACATGAAATTTGAAAAAGAACATGTGAGAGATGCGGCATGTAGGGTGTGCTATTGGAATTGCTGACAATTTATATGCCAAATCTATGATGGCCACTGGTGGCAATGTTTTTCAACAAAATTCGGAATAACTTGAAAGCTCCCGTCTAGACATTGCCCCAAAGCCACATATGAAATTTGGGACTGATCGGGTGAGAGTTGTGGCCTGTAGAGTGTGCTAAAGGAATTGTTGACAATTTATATCCAAATCTATTTTTTCAACAAAGTTCTGAAAAATTCGATAGCTCCCATCTGGACATTGAGTTGTGGATGGACGGACGTTAGTACAGACACACAACAGATCACAATCCATCCCAATAGCTCAGACTTGATGTCAAGTTGAGATAATAATATAGGATGCGACCCCCCCCCCCCCAACCCGCCCCAGAGAGTGACCATCCACACACCTACATTAACATTTAATAGTAGTCATAACTAATGAATGGGACACACGCCAACGAATTACACAAAATATTACATGTGCCATTCATTAGCTATGACAATTAAATGTGACTGTAGGTGTGTGGATGGCCACGCTCTGGGGCAGGGTGTGGGGAGGGGGGGGGCAATACCTCAAGAGGGACAAGTGAGAGAATTTTGAGTGAGCTCATATGATAAAATAGTTATCTTGGAGATTCTACAGTGAAATCCTGTCCTCTGAGGAACACACTCTGATCACATATTACCCTCTAATAAAACTATCTTATCCTATTGTATTCATTATACTTGTATATGACTACATTCTTCTGTCATCAGTGATTGAGCAGGTGACATACTGACAAGAGGAAAACTATTTTGAACAACCGATGTGAATATTAATTTATAAATTAATTTTTTTATCTGTATCATAATGAATGCTGTCTTGCAGAGTGCAATCCTGGACCCACTTTCCAATGGGCAATTACGGATTTATTCATTTTATTGGTGTTTAAGGTCAGATATTTCTGCACAATGACTAACCATGACCGCAGAATGGAGATAAAGTCAAGTTTATACCTGTGCTGCCCATTTTAGAGAACTTCCACCCAAATCATTGGTGACTGGGTTTAATTTTACCAGTAAAACAGAGGTTGTTTACCAGATTAAACAAACGCTGCTTAACTTTCTGAGGTTGGTGGGGAATTATGGATGATTGTTTTGTGGAAACAAGTTAATACAAGAGGGCCTGAGGTCGCTCACTTGACATGGTAGTCTAAATATCAAATCAGGGACTTGACTTGAATAAGCTGCATGCGCCCCTCCTAAGAAAAGCAAATACCAACTAGATGAAGTGATTGTGCCCACACAATACACAGGATTTTCCTTCTATTTTCAGTTCCTGCACTTTTTACATCCCAAAACTGAGATAAACGCATGAAAAACAGATTTTTTTTATTTTTGTTCCATTTGGAAATTTTCTAAGTCCAACCCGGCCCCCAAATTTTCAGTGTAAAAAAAAAAATTTTGTCTTAAAATTGACCAAAACGCATAAAGAACAAAAAAAAACTAGAACTATCACTGAAGGTGATTAATACCCCCGCTTTGGGTTTTTAGAGGAATGCACTTCTGATCATGTAGGCGAAGGACTTAAGGAAATGTATACATAAAGATCATTTTTGGTTGTTGAAATTTGTATTTGCATGTGGCCTTCCACAGAACAGCACTGAATACTTAAAGAGCCCACACATATATGGTTTACATTTGGAAAAACACATTTACAATGTGCAACATGTATTCAAAATCGGTTCATTAATGTAGGAGGAGTTGCACACACAAGAATCCCATTTGAAAACCCATAATAAATCCAAGTTAAAGGGAGATAACCTGGTTAAAATTGTCGCAGATCAAAAATTTGGGAATATGCGTATGTTCACTTAGTTGTGATAATGTTTGAAAGGTTTCTTCAAAATTGATTGATAAATGTGGAGGAGTTGCACGCACAAGAATTTCATGTAGAAACCCATAATAAATCTAAGTTAAAGGGAGATAACCTAGTTAAAATTGCCACAGCTCAAAAATTTTGGAATATGCGCATGTTCACTTAGTAGTGATGATGTCTGTAAACTTTCGTCCAAATTGATTGATAAATGTAGGAGGAGTTGCGCACACAAGAATTTCATGCAGAAACCTATATTAAATCAAAGTTCAAGAGAGATAACCTGGTTAAAATTGTCGCAGATCAAAAAGTTTGGAATATGCACATGTTCACTGAATAGAGATGATGTTTGAAAGGTTTCATCAAAATCGGTTCATTAATGTAAGAGGAGTTGCGCACACAAGAATTTGTTCGAACGGAAAGACATAATAAATCTAAGTCAAAGGGAGATAACCTGGTTAAAATTGTCGCAGATCAAAAATCTTGGAATATGCGCATGTTCACTTAGTAGTGATGATGTCTGAAAAGTTTTGTCCAAATTGATTGATAAATGTAGGAGGAGTTGCACGCCCAAGAATTTCATGTAGAAACCCATAATAAATCTAAGTTAAAGGGAGATAACCTAGTTAAAATTGCCACAGCTCAAAAATTTTGGAATATGCACATGTTCACTTAGTAGAGATGATGTTTGAAAGGTTTCATCAAAATCGGTTCATGAATGTAGGAGGAGTTGCGCACACAAGAATTTGTTCGGATGGAAAGACACAATAAATCTAAGTCAAAGGGAGATAACCTGGTGAAAATTGTCGCAGATCAAAAATCTTGGAATATGCGCATGTTCACTTAGTAGTGATGATGTCTGAAAGTTTTGTCCAAACTGATTGATAAATGTAGGAGGAGTTGCACGCACAAGAATTTCATGTAGAAACCCATAATAAATCTAAGTTAAAGGGAGATAACCTAGTTAAAATTGCCACAACTCAACAATTTGGGAATATGCGCATGTTCACTTAGTAGTGATGATGTCTGTAAACTTTCGTCCAAATTGATTGATAAATGTAGGAGGAGTTGCGCACACAAGAATTTCATGCAGAAACCTATATTAAATCAAAGTTCAAGAGAGATAACCTGGTTAAAATTGTCGCAGATCAAAAAGTTTGGAATATGCACATGTTCACTGAATAGAGATGATGTTTGAAAGGTTTCATCAAAATCGGTTCATTAATGTAGGAGGAGTTGCGCACACAAGAATTTGTTCGAACGGAAAGACATAATAAATCTAAGTCAAAGGGAGATAACCTGGTTAAAATTGTCGCAGATCAAAAATCTTGGAATATGCGCATGTTCACTTAGTAGTGATGATGTCTGAAAAGTTTTGTCCAAATTGATTGATAAATGTAGGAGGAGTTGCACGCCCAAGAATTTCATGTAGAAACCCATAATAAATCTAAGTTAAAGGGAGATAACCTAGTTAAAATTGCCACAGCTCAAAAATTTTGGAATATGCACATGTTCACTTAGTAGAGATGATGTTTGAAAGGTTTCATCAAAATCGGTTCATGAATGTAGGAGGAGTTGCGCACACAAGAATTTGTTCGGATGGAAAGACACAATAAATCTAAGTCAAAGGGAGATAACCTGGTGAAAATTGTCGCAGATCAAAAATCTTGGAATATGCGCATGTTCACTTAGTAGTGATGATGTCTGAAAGTTTTGTCCAAACTGATTGATAAATGTAGGAGGAGTTGCACGCACAAGAATTTCATGTAGAAACCCATAATAAATCTAAGTTAAAGGGAGATAACCTAGTTAAAATTGCCACAGCTCAACAATTTGGGAATATGCGCATGTTCACTTAGTAGTGATGATGTCTGTAAACTTTCGTCCAAATTGATTGATAAATGTAGAAGGAGTTGCGCACACAAGAATTTCATGCAGAAACCCATATTAAATCAAAGTTCAAGAGAGATAACCTGGTTAAAATTGTCGCAGATCAAAAAGTTTGGAATATGCACAAGTTCACTTAGTAGAGATGATGTCTGAAAGGTTTCATCAAAATCGGTTCATTAATGTAGGAGGAGTTGCGCACACAAGAATTTGTTCGAACGGAAAGACATAATAAATCTAAGTCAAAGGGAGATAACCTGGTTAAAATTGTCGCAGATCAAAAATCTTGGAATATGCGCTTGTTCACTTGGTAGTGATGATGTCTGAAAAGTTTTGTCCAAATTGACTGATAAATGTAGGAGGAGTTGCGCACACAAGAATTTCATGTAGAAAACCATATTAAATCAAAGTTCAAGAGAGATAACCTGGTTAAAATTGTCGCAGATTAAAAAGTTTGGAATATGCACATGTTCACTTAGTAGAGATGATGTTTGAAAGGTTTCATCAAAATCGGTTCATTAATGTATGAGGAGTTGCGCACACAAGAATTTGTATCGGATGGAAAGACACAATAAATCTAAGTCAAAGGGTGATAACCTGGTTAAAATTTTGGAATATGCGCATGTTCACTTAGTAGTGATGATGTCTGTAAACTTTCGTCCAAATTGATTGATAAATGTAGGAGGAGTTGCGCACACAAGAATTTCATGCAGAAACCCATATTAAATCAAAGTTCAAGAGAGATAACCTGGTTAAAATTGTCGCAGATCAAAAAGTTTGGAATATGCACAAGTTCACTTAGTAGAGATGATGTTTGAAAGGTTTCATCAAAATCAGTTCATTAATGTAGGAGGAGTTGCGCACACAAGAATTTGTTCGAACGGAAAGACATAATAAATCTAAGTCAAAGGGAGATAACCTGGTTAAAATTGTCGCAGATCAAAAATCTTGGAATATGCGCGTTTTCACTTAGTAGTGATGATGTCTGAAAAGTTTTGTCCAAACTGATTGATAAATGTAGGAGGAGTTGCGCACACAAGAATTTCATGTAGGTACCCATATTAAATCAAAGTTCAAGAGAGATAACCTGGTTAAAATTGTCGCAAATTAAAAAGTTTGGAATATGCACATATTCACTTAGTAGAGATGATGTTTGAAAGGTTTCATCAAAATCGGTTCATTAATGTAGGAGGAGTTACGCACACAAGAATTTGTTCGGATGGAAAGACACAATAAATCTAAGTCAAAGGGAGATAACCTGGTTAAAATTGTCGCAGATCAAAAATCTTGGAATATGCGCATGTTCACTTAGTAGTGATGATGTCTGAAAAGTTTTGTCCAAATTGATTGATAAATGTAGGAGGAGTTGCACGCACAAGAATTTCATGTAGAAACCCATAATAAATCTAAGTTAAAGGGAGATAACCTAGTTAAAATTGCCACAGCTCAAAAATTTGGGAATATGCGCATGATCACTTAGTAGTGATGATGTCTGTAAACTTTCGTCCAAATTGATTGATAAATGTAGGAGGAGTTGCGCACACAAGAATTTCATGCAGAAACCCATATTAAATCAAAGTTCAAGAGAGATAACCTGGTTAAAATTGTCGCAAATTAAAAAGTTTGGAATATGCACATATTCACTTAGTAGGGATGATGTTTGAAAGGTTTCATCAAAATCAGTTCATTAATGTAGGAGGAGTTGTGCACACAAGAATTTGTTCGAACGGAAAGACATAATAAATCTAAGTCAAAGGGAGATAACCTGGTTAAAATTGTCGCAGATCAAAAATCTTGGAGTATGCGCATGTTCACTTAGTAGTGATGATGTCTGAAAAGTTTTGTCCAAATTGACTGATAAATGTAGGAGGAGTTGCGCACACAAGAATTTCATGTAGAAACCCATATTAAATCAAAGTTCAACACGCACAAGAATTTCATGTAGAAACCCATAATAAATCTAAGTTAAAGGGAGATAACCTAGTTAAAATTGCCACAGCTCAAAAATTTGGGAATATGCGCATGTTCACTTAGTAGTGATGATGTCTGTAAACTTTCGTCCAAATTGATTGATAAATGTAGGAGGAGTTGCGCACACAAGAATTTCATGCAGAAACCCATATTAAATCAAAGTTCAAGAGAGATAACCAGGTTAAAATTGTCGCAGATCAAAAAGTTTGGAATATGCACATGTTCACTTAGTAGAGATGATGTTTGAAAGGTTTCATCAAAATCGGTTCATTAATGTAGGAGGAGTTGCGCACACAAGAATTTGTTCGAACGGAAAGACATAATAAATCTAAGTCAAAGGGAGATAACCTGGTTAAAATTGTCGCATATCAAAAATCTTGGAATATGCGCATGTTCACTTAGTAGTGATGATGTCTGAAAAGTTTTGTCCAAATTGACTGATAAATGTAGGAGGAGTTGTGCACACAAGAATTTCATGTAGAAACCCATATTAAATTAAAGTTCAAGAGAGATAACCTGGTTAAAATTGTCGCAGATTAAAAAGTTTAGAATATGCACATGTTCACTTAGTAGAGATGATGTTTGAAAGGTTTCATCAAAATCGGTTCATTAATGTAGGAGGAGTTGCGCACACAAGAATTTGTTCGGATGGAAAGACACAATAAATCTAAGTCAAAGGGAGATAACCTGGTTAAAATTGTCGCAGATCAAAAATCTTGGAATATGCGCATGTTCACTTAGTAGTGATGATGTCTGAAAAGTTTTGTCCAAATTGATTGATAAATGTAGGAGGAGTTGCGCACACAAGAATTTCATGTCCGGAAAGACGTACGGACGGACGGACGGACGTACGGACGTACAGGGCGTTTCCTATATAGCCCCCACTTCTTCGAAGCGGGGGTATAAAAATTTGCAGATTTTGGTCCTACCATACCTCAAGAAGTTTCGTGAAGATCAGTTCATAAATACAGACTCTAGCCCGAGCCGTATTGACATGTGCACTTACTGTGTATAAGAAGCACTGAACAAATCAAAGTTCATCTAATTTGCATAATTTCTGCATGAGAAAAAAAAACGTATTATATGTGATTTATTCCATGTTACTAAACATTCCTACAAAAATTGATTCAAATCAGAACTTTCATACAGATGTTCTGTACAAACAAGTGACACCAGGGGGGCCTTAAGGCGCTCACCTGACATGGTAGTCTAAATATCAAACCAGGGAATTGACTTGAATAAGCTGCAAACGTCCCTCCTAAGAAAAGCATATACCAACTAGACGAAGCTATTGAGCCCACACAATACACAGGATTTCCCTTCTATTTTCAGTTCCTGCACTTGCATGTCCCAAAATGGAGATAAACGCATAAAAAACAGATTTTTTTTATTTTTGTTCAGAAATCCCAAACAAAATTTTTTCAGACTAACATTTTTTTTCTTCTTAAAATAGACCAAAATGCATAAAAAACAAAAAAACTCATTTCCAGATTTTGATCCAAAATTTTCGAAGTCTGAACCCGACCCCCAAATTTCCAGTGTAAAAAAAAAAAAATTTTGTCTTAAAATTGACCAAAATGCGTAAAAAAATTTTTTTTTTAAATTTCCGGATTTTGGTCCAGAATTTCTAAGTCCGGAACAGGACCCCAAATTTTCAGCCTAAATATGAACCCAGGGACTTGAACAAACTTGAATCTCACCCCCCCCTAAGGATGCTGCATACCAAATATCAAAAGATTCTTATTGGTAGATCTGAAGAAGATTTTTAAAAAATATTCCTCATACTGCACTAATTTAAACATTTGGGCTACCATAGAGAGCCCAAATATGGACCCAGGGAATTGATTTCAATAAATATGTGAAACAATCTTCCAAAGATGTTATATGTGAAATTTTAAAGCTTTTGGAGTAGTGGTTTGGGAGAAAAGTAGTGTTAAGTGTTTTTCCCATTACCCACAGTGTTAAAAAATGCTGACTCAGCACTTTTTCAAAGTCCCCAAAAAGTACCCCATTATAAAACCGATAGCAATTTTTTTTTACCATTCCATTCTGTTGGTCCCAAGGAAGCTTCACACTAAATAAAAATTCTCAGTGCCGTGCAGTTTTGGAGATATGGGCGTTTTAGTTTTTTCTATTTTTAGCTCCTGCAGTTCCCACAGGGCGACAGGAACATTTTTTTGTGTTTGGCATAAATCAACTACTTATGTCCCAATAAAATCTCACATCAAATTTGGTTCAAATCAGCCTCTCGGTTTGGAAAATAGAAAATTTGGGCATGACAAAATTTCTTGCCCCTCCCATAATGATGGCAAATATAGCCCCTAGAACTTTTCTTGAACAAATCTGAGTCTACACCCCAAAAGGAAGCTGCCCACCTAATATCAAGTCTCTGCTACTGCTGGTTCATGAGAAGAAGATTTTCAAAGATTTTGGTGCCCCTTGGGGGCGTGGCATCACTCAGGAGGAGGGGCAACTTCCTTTGAACAAATCTGAATTGACATTAGGTAATAAACATTTACCCAACATTTGAATAAATTGGGCTAGTGGTTTTGGAGAAGTCGATAATGTGAAGTTAACGCCAGATGAAGATGGACAGAATGTGATCAGTAAAGCTCCCACTGAGCTTCGCTCAGGGGAGCTAAAAATAAACTTCTCAGCCCACAGCTGATGTAATTACAGTTTAATTACACCATAAGGCATGCCTACAGTTTTTTCAATAGACAGGCAGGGAAAGGGACAAAAGCATTCAAAAAGCAGCAGGGTCTAAAATTCATGCGTGAATCAGAAATGATTCTCGCAAATGATTCTCGCCAATAACATAATGAGAGTCAACTTTGAATCTCACACAATGTTCATTTGATTCTCATCATAGATTCTGATATTGTCCTTAAAGGCCTGGAGAATTCTTATCTTTTGCTCCTTCACAATAAGGTAACACTATACCTTAGGAGCGGTGTCTAATGAAGTCTTGACTGCTTAAACAGGCAGCCAAGACTTCACTAGAAACCACTGCCTAGGTACTGTATCTACCACCAGCAAGACAGCCAAAATCCTGCAAATGTTCTATAAGGATAATATAAGACAAGAAACTCTCCAAAAGTGGAACTAGGCTCGTTCACAAAAATCGCCAATTAATTTTCATTATTTTTTTAATAAACTTTGGTTATGACCCCTCATTGGAACGAACTCATTGAGCTCATTCCAATGAGGGGTCATAACCTATATTTTTGAGACAAAAAAATGAAAAAATAATGAAAATTAATTGGCGATTTTTGTGAACGAGCCTAGTTCCACTTTTGGAGAGGTTTGATTTTAACTATGGAAAATGTACTGGTTACACTCCCAATCATGGCCAATGGTATAAGAGTATTATCAGTTTCTAAATTATTTAAAAAAACTGAAAACTGAATCTTGCAGCACAAGGTTCAATCAATTCGGACAGATTTCAAGGCTGCGGCAGAAAAATTATTCATTGAGTTATGAAAAACTCATCATGCAAGCAAATTGGTTATCAATGAAGAAAATTACATAAAATGGTGCAATGTGTAAAAAGAGATTGAAAAGAAACACACAGAATAGCTTTATGCCAACATTCAAAAGTATGTACAGAAGTACCTCGTTTGGTCAGCCACACAGGCATATTCTGATGAAAGTGACAACGATATGTGGATGGCAGAGATTGAACTTTGGTTACCACACTATAAAAGAAAAAAAATGCTGATATGTGAAGAGTCACTGTGACCTTGACCTTTGACCTAGTGATTCCGAAATAAATAGGGCTCTTTCTTGCACCAATGCCAACCTACCTATGAAGTTTCATGAACGTGGGTGGAACCATTGTCAAATTATCATCTGGAAACCAATTGTTTACGATTTATTATCTTCAAGGTCACTGTTACCTTGGCCTTTGACCTAGTGAGTCCAAATAAAATAGGGGTCTTCCACTCATCTAGGCCAACATACCTATGAAGTTTCATGAATGTGGGTCAAACCATTATCAAGTTATCATATGGAAACCAACTGTCTACAATTTACTATGTTGAAGGTCACTGTGACCTTGACCTTTCATCTAGCACGTCCAAAATAAATAGGGTTCTTCCTCTCACTGATGCCAACCTACCTATAAAGATTCATGAACGTGGGTCAAAACATTATCAAGTTATCATATGGAAACCAACTGTCTACAATTTACTATGTTGAAGGTCACTGTGACCTTGACCTTTCATCTAGCAAGTCCAAAATAAATAGGGTTCTTCCTCTCACTGATGCCAACCTACCTATAAAGATTCATGAACGTGGGTCAAAACATTATCAAGTTATCATCTGGAAACCAATTGTTTACAATTTACTATGTTGAAGGTCACTGTGACCTTGAACTTTCACCTAGCGAGTCCAAAATAAATAGGGTTCTTCCTCTCACTGATGCCAACCTATGAAGTTTCAGGAACATGGGTTGAACCATTATCAAGATATCATCGGGAAACCAATTGTTTTGATTTACTATTTTCAGGGTCACTGTGACCTTGACCTTTGACCTAGTGAGTCCAAAATAAATAGGGTTCTTCCTCTCGTGAAGGCCAACCTACATATGAAGTTTCATGAATGTGGTTTGAACCGTAGTCAAGTTATCATCCAGAAACCAATTGTTTACAATTTACTATGTTCAAGGTCACTGTAACCTTGACCTTTGACCAAGAAAGTCCAAAATTAATAGGGTTCTTCCTCTCTCTGATACCAACTTGCCTATGAAGTTTCATGAACATGGGTTGAACCATTATCAAGTTATCATCCGGAAACCAATTGTTTACGCCCGCCACCCACCCACCATTCATCAAACTATAGGTCGAGTTTGACTTCGTCACAACTCGACTAAAAAATAAGCTTCAACTGTGTATTTGTCTCTGATGCTGCATTAATAACAGGTTGTACAAAAACTGTGGGATGTCTTCCTGAGCAACATGGGCTTAGCCATCGAATCAAGATTGCCCTAAATGGGCGGACTTAGTATCTGATACCATATCTCTTCTGAAAATTTCCTATTGTGATGGTTATTGACAGAATTCAACACGGAATGAGAGAGACATCTGAATGTGGCAGCAGTGTCATGAAGATCATCACATCCAGAAAGCCTAGAAGCTAAGGCTCCAAGTAACCTTTTATGTAACACACCTTTTTTAAATGAAAGTGTCAATGACACTGTTGCTCAACTTGACAAACTTGAACTTGGTAATTTATAAATGAAATGGCAAAATTGAAGATCATTGGTACCAATGTTATTTGATTAAATTTCAACATAACAGCATTGTGGGTGCACACAGTCAGTCATACATGCATTTTTAAATGTAAACTGTAAGACTGGCTAAAGAAGAATGTTGATACACAAATGCAGTATGTTCAGAGGTTATTGTAAATGGCAACTTTTTTCACAGAAATGAATGCTAATCAATAGCTCTTATCTAAAGGTCTTGCCTAATGAGCACACCAAGTTCAAAAACAATCCTATGATAAATGTGGCCTGTAGGCCATGTCAAAGAAGAATTCTGATGCACAAATGCAATAAATTCAAAGGTTGTTGCTAACAGCAACAGTTTTTGATGGAAATGAAAAGAAAATCAATAGCTCCTATCTTTGTCACCCTGCATAAGCATACAAAGTTTCAAAACAACCTGATAATGAATGTGCCCTCTGAGGCATGCTAAAGGAAGATGTTAATGCACAAATGCACTAAGTAGAAGGTCATTGCTTGTGGCAATGTTTTTTGGGTTTTTTTATTGAAATTCATAAATATACCCTGCAGAGAGTGCAAAAGGGATAAGTTGATGCACAAATGCAGTAAATTCAAAGGCTGGTGATAACAACAATAATTTTTTACGGAAATGAAAAAAAGCAATAGCTCACATCTAGAGGTCACCCTGAACACACATACCAAGTTTCAAAGTGATCCGATCATAAATGTGCCCTGAAAAGTCTGTTAACGGGAAATATTGAGGTCTGACTAAACTAAGTTCAAAGGTCAGCGGCAACATTTTTTGACAGAAATGGAAGAAAATCGACAGCTCACATATAGATGTCATCCCACACAAGCACACCAAGTGTGCAAGCGATCCAATCATAAGTGTGCCCTGCAGGGTGTGTCAAAGGGAAATATTGATGTTTAACTGCACTAAGTTTTTACTAAGTTCATCAGAGATTGTTGCCAATGGCAAATATTCTTGACGGAAATTGAAGAAAATCGTTAGCTCCCATCTAAAGGTAACCCCAAACAAGCATACAAAGTTTCAAACCGATCTGATCATAAATGTGCCCTGTAGGGCATGCCAAAGGAATATATTGATGCCTGACTAAACTAAGTTCAAGGGTCATTGCCAGCGGCAACATTTTTTAATGGAAATGGACGAAAATCAATTGCTCCCATCTAGAGGTCACTCCAAACAAGCATGCCAGATTTCAAAGCAAGCCAATCATCATAAATGTGCCCTGTAGGGTGTGCCAAAGGGAAATATTGAGATCTGATTAAACTAAGTTCTAAGAACGTTGCCAATGGCAACAATTTTTGACAGAAATGGAAGAAAATCGATAACTCCCATCTAAAGGTCACCCCAAACAAGCATACCAAGTTTCAAAGTGATCCAATAAGTGCCAAGGGGAAATTTTGATGCATAACTGCACTAAGTTCATCAAAGGTTGTTGCCAGCGGCAACATTTATTGGCAGATATAGAAGAAAATGGATATCTCCCATCAAGAGGTAACCCCAAATAAGCATACCAAGTTTCAAACCGATCTGATCAAAAATGTGCTCTATACGGCGCGCCAAAGGAGTATATTGATGCCTGACTAAACTAAGTTCAAAGATCGTTGCCAGCGGCAACATTTTTTGAGGGACGGAAATGGAAGAAAATCAATAGCTCCCATCTAGTGGTCACCCCAAACAAGCATGCCAGGTTTCAAAGCAATCCGATCATAAATGTGCCCTGTGGGATGTGCCAAAGGGAAATATTGAGGTCTGACTAAACTAAGTTCTAAGAACGTTGTCCTCGGCAACATTTTTTGACGGAAATGGAAGAAAATCGATAGCTCCCATCTAGAGGTCACCCCAAACAAGTTTGCCAGGTTTCAAAGCAATCTGATCATAAATGTGCCCTGTAGGGTGAGCCAAAGGGAAATATTGAAGTCTGACTAAACTAAGTTTTAAGAACGTTCCCCGTGGCAACATTTTTTTGACGGAAATTGAAGAAAATCGATAGCTTCCATCTAGAGGTCACCCCAAACAAGCATACCAAGTTTCAAAGCGATCTGATCATAACTGCGACCTGTGAGGTGTGCCAAAGGAAATTGTGGACGTCCGGACGTATGTACGTACATACGTATGGCGATGGACGACAAGTGATGGCAATAACTCAGCTTGACTTTGTCAAGTTGAGCTAAAAATAGATTAAATTTCACATTTTTCCAAAAAAATTCTCACAATTTATCAATGAAACCATACAAATATGGATATCATTAGAACCGGCTTGATGAGCCAGTTCTAATGATATCCATATTTGTATGGTTTTATTGAGACATTTGTAAGATATTTTAGGCAGTGATAGACTTATTCTGGTTGATTTCCTGGTAGTTTTTTGACGGTAAAGGGTTAAATTAGAAAGAGACAAAATCTGAAGAGTCTTTTTTGAA
Source organism: Pictodentalium vernedei (assembly GCA_031216915.1). NCBI lineage: Eukaryota > Metazoa > Mollusca > Scaphopoda > Dentaliida > Dentaliidae > Pictodentalium > Pictodentalium vernedei. The sequence goes on along the minus strand of CM062290.1, from coordinate 304,263,716 downwards.
AGAGAAATGAATGTTTCCAGATTAAAAGCCAGAACAGAAATTGTCTTTGACATGGAGAGCTCAAGAACAGAAGAGTCATGGTCAAGTGCTAGAGGATCAGATAAATGTGCTTTCCCGAACAGTCATATCTCTTATACCTCTTGTTACAAAGACACGTATCTTTTCTTCAGAAAAAGGTGGACTTAAGTGCCTTGGCTTGCAGATGATTATATAAGGGCAAAACTGCAGAGGTCCAGGGAGAAAGGATTGAGAAAAAGACAGCACCGCTCTTCTCTCTCAAGCATAGATAAGTGCAGAGACGAGATAGGTTTAGAGTCTCCAGATTGACCTCGGGAACATATTCGCAAACAAGAGGGGAGCCATGCCCCAGGACATACCTCCATGGTGCATACTGCCAAACAATGACAAGAGAAGAAATGAACCATTCCATAAACAATCATCATTCCAAATTTCACTGAGAGCCGCTAAACCCAAACCAGAGTTATAAGGCGAACAGACAAAAAATTGGTTATTTTACCATACAAAGAGCAAAATTTTTGTCTTTGTCTTACAGCAAGGTAATTGTGAAGACCAGAAACACCTGTTACTGAAGTGTAGTGACAATTGGACCATCCACATAAGAGATGTAGAACAAAGACATAATGCCACATCTGGGGAGTGATTTACATGTATTTTCTTTGTTTTACTACAGGGACATAACTCAATTGAAAGCCTTTCCAACAAATAATCTTCACTCCAAAATTCATTGAAATCTGATAACCCAAGCCTTATAGAACAAAGACATAATGACACATGTGGGAAGGTGATTTGCATGTATTTTCTGTTTTACTTCAGGGACATATGATTCATTTGAAAGCCTTTCCCGTAAACAATCTTGACTCCAAATTTCATTGAAATCTGATAACCCAAACCTGAAATATGAGGCAAACAGACATAAAATTGGCTATTTTACGAGGCAAACTGCGAATTTTCAAAGTTTAAAAGGGGGAGAAGTCTAAAAAGTAAAAAGTAAGAAATATTATTTGAGACTCATTTGAAAGCCTTTCCCATAAACAATTTTCATTCCAAATTTCTTTGAGATCCCAAAAACCCAAACCTGAGGTACGAGGCGAACAGACAAAAAATAACCTATTTTTGTATATTCAAAGGGCCATAACACACAGAAAAAATATTCCAACAGCAAAACGGCTCATGCTGCTTATAGATCGCATGATAATGAACATCTGTATCAAATTTCATCGAAATCTGAGCAGTAATATTGAAGTTATAACACAAACAGACATCTGAGTCGGGACAGACAGATGTACAGACAGATGCACAGATGCACGGACAGGCGCAATCCAGTATACCCCACTTTTTGAAAAAAAAAGTGGGGGTATAATGAATTCAAGAGCTTCAGTGTAGTCATGAAGCTGGCGAGAATCCTGTTCCTCATCATTGGCTCCATGAACATCCGATAGGTCATCATCAGTAGTAATGTAGCCTGTATTAGAAAAGTGAGGATGACATACAGAGCTAGAAGAATAATCGCAGTAATCGACTGATCTGCTCCTCTTGTGCAAAGGAGATTGAGAATGCTCTTCTGATCTGGGACATCTCAAATGTAAGAATGTATCCTTGAGGAAATAGCCTGTGCAAGCTGAAGAAAGACTCATCCTGTGAAGTAGTGGATGAACATCTTGCTATTGGAGAAAGAAAAACTGCTTTGGTCCAAATGATAGTAGTTCCTTAAACGGCAAGCATGCCTACCATTGGAGGAAGATCTAGAGGATAGGCAAAAATCTTCAGCACAGACATCGTTACAACTATTATAAAATGGATCAGTCGCGGTATGCTGGCATGATCCTGTATTATAAGTGACATCAGTAAGCCAATCTGATGTTAGAAAGCCGATCCAACCCATGCAATGATGGTGCTATTGTGTTGATGAGACGTGTGTCTTAATCATTCACAAGTGTGCAAGGTAAATTTGAGGCACGATAAGTCTCTTGTGAAGAAACAGCCGATGAGTAGCGTGAGCTACATGATGAATCAAGAGAACAAGTCCTAGAAGTAACTCGTGAGCTATCACCTCACTGTACAGTTTCACTTGTGTGACCATACATGGCGGGAATAGCAGATTGAATAGTCCAGTAGGACTGAGAATGACCTCAAGTATCGTCATCTGTTTGTAATGGCTGAGTTCTAAGTTTATCGGCGGCAATCTGGTTTATAGTCCTGTAAGACTTACAGTACTATCTTGAGTCATCTGATTGTCTGTGCTAAGTCTCTTGAGACTTTTGTTGTACTCTAGGATTATCCTCCAATGGCATAGTATGTCTTTTTGAGATCCCTTCTCCTCGGAGGGATACTTGTTTATAGTCCTTGTACTCTAGGATTATCCTCCGTTTTGAGATACACTTCTTAGAGGGATTCTAGTTTACAATCCTTTGAGACTTTTGTTGTGTACTTGCATTATTCTCAAATGACACAATGTCTCTTTTTGAAATCCAGATTTCTAGCATGGATTCTAATTTTTATTACTTTCCAAAGTGTGATTTACTGTGATTTCCAGGTTTGATTATAAATGATAACTTCACAAGTGAATTATGCAATCAACGATTGTGTCATGTATCTGTGCGCGCAAACGAAGATGCTATGCTGTGGATGTAAAGGGGACTTCATTGTTTTTTTAACCCTTTACCTAATATGAAAAGCAGACACTTGCAAAAACAATTCTCAAATAGCTATTATTTTCATTTTTTGTCTCAAAAACATAGGTTATGACCCCTCAGTGGAACAAGCTCGTTCCATTACATTAGGTAAAGAACATTCCTCATATTCTACGAAGTTAAAATTCAGGCTCCAACAAGGATCCCAAATATCAATGCAGAGACTTGATTGAACAAACATAGACCTGACCTCTATAAGGATGCTGTATACCAAATATCAAAAGATTCTGACCTGGTGGATATGAAGAAGAAGATTTTTCATGATTATTCTTCATATTGCACGGAGTTAAATGTTGGGCTCCCATAGGGATCCCAAATATTAACCGAGGGACTTGATTTGAATCTGATCCACATAACCAGAGGTGGATTTCATTTTTAAAAATTGAATAGCCGTTTACTAACTTGGATAAATTTTGATCAGCATTTCCTATTATTTATATGTTTTTGTCATGTGAAATTGATTAGCTGCAGTTAAAAATGGATTAGAAAATTTAAATTTTATAGTAAATTTCTTTTCTTATTATACTTACCACAATTGTTTACAACAGGCTTGCACAGCAGTGGAAGTCCCTAACTCGGAAGTATACTCTCTATTTTGTTCATTCCCAAGTATTTGGGAAAGAAAAGTGGTGCAAAGGCACCAAGAAGAATGTTACTAAGGTAACATATGCCTCCCCCCCCCCCCTGTGACCTTCACCTTGCAGATGCAGCAGAAACTATTATACGCGACACACCTTCTGACTGTCCTTAACATTTGTAAAAAGTTTAACAATTGTACTATGATTTGTTTTTGAGTTATGGCTGAGACACGAATATTGACCAATTTTTAGTGTGACCTTGAAATGTGACCTTGACCTTGAAGGTAAGAACCCAGCTATGGTGTGTGACACATCCTCCCATGTATCTTTATAATTGTGTGAAGTTTGATCACTGTGGCCCTAACAGTTTTCGAGTTATTGGCTCGGGGACACACACACAAACACACACAGGGACACACACGGACACATGCACACTTCAATCACTATATGCCACCCGACTCAAGTCGGGAGGCATAAAAATAAACCCAGACTGGGTCGTGTGTGGCTGACGGACACCTAGTAGGGGACACTTTTCTCTGTACTGATCCACAGATTCTGGTACCAGTGCGCAGACGTATAATCAAGGTGTCATTCTATTTGAATCCGCAAATGTAAGAGTAGATTCTATCCCCTGGAAATATTATCCATCCAGTTAAAATTTCCTAAGGAAATTCGTTCCATAAATAGGAAATTTTCTCCCCTCTAACAAACATTATAAATCCATAATTGGCCATTATGTTTACATCTTTTTCTGCATAGTGTTAGCCTTCAGCTGTCATATAAGCTGACAAAATGTGATCAGTGTGGGGGATAGTATTTTCTGTTGTAAAGTTTTCACTGGAAATATTATCCTGTTTGAATATGCTTTATGAGTACTAATTCAATCATGTAAAAAAATCCATGAAAATCAGTGTGGGGGATAGTATTTTCTGTTGTGAAATTTTCACTGGAAATATTATCCTGTTTGAATATGCTTTATCAGTACTAATTGAACCATTTAAAAAAGCATGAAAACCATGAAACTTCCAGCATGAATTATTATCTCAGCCCACTGTAACAATAAATCAGTTTATGACTGCACAATAAATCATTTTTGACTGCAAGCTTCTTCAAATAATTTTACAAAACGGAATCTAAGGAATATGTGATTCTTTGGGATTTTGTTGCCAAGAAAACTTATCCTACAGATTATTCAGACAAGCAAAGGAGATCTCTGAGAAATAAAGCTAAAAACTTCATTTATGATGATGATGATTTATTCTATGTTAAGAACGGCCAGAAACGGAGGGTTATAACTGTGGACAAAAAAAATACAATAATTAAACAATGCCATAATAGTGTTGCATGTCATTTGGGCAGAGATAAAACTTTTGATATGCTGAAAACCAAATTCTATTGGAATGGCATGATGAAAGATGTTAAGGATTTTTTACTCCACTGTCAAGTGTCAAATGGTGAACAAAAAAAAACGTAACTACAGTTAGTGAAATGACTTCTGTGCCAATTCTTCCACGGCCTTGGAACAAAATAGGAATTGATCTTATTGGACCGTTTTTAAAATCAGATGGTTCCCCATTGTCTCAAAATAAATATAAATATGCTTTGACAGCCATTGATTATTTTACAAACTGGCCAGAAGCTGTACCAATTTACTCTAAATCTTCAAATCAAATTGTTGAACAATTAAAAAAGTTCATTTACAGGCATGGTGTGATGCAAGAAATCATTTCTGATAAGGGTGGAGAATTTAACAGTGGGGTCATGGATCAATTCTGTTTGTCATATAATATTGAACATTCAACCACAAGTGCATATCACCCTCAATCCAATGGAAAATGTGAAAGATTCAACCAAACTTTGAAGTCTATGATAAACAAAGTTGTGTTGGATAATGGTGAGAGTTGGGATATGAAAATAGATGAGTGCTTATTTGCGTATAGATCAACTATTCATTCAAGTACAGGGTTTTCACCATTTTACCTAATGCATCTGAGACATCCGAATCTTCCTATCAATGACGCTTCAAATACTCAAGCTGATAACTGTATTAATTTTCCAAATTCAAATCTTGATAAGGACCAGCTAATTTCTACTGAAAGTGCTAATGCAAATGTTAATAACTTTGTGGATGAAGCGACAAATCGTCGGTCTGCTGTTTTCAGCAAATCTATGGGAAACGTGACAAAAGCACAGTATAGGCAAAAAAAAGCTTTTGACAATAGACATAGAGTTTTTGAACAAAAGTTTGTTGTTGGTGAGAAAGTACTCTTAAAGAATTTTAAGCGTAAGTGTGGAATGGGCACTATTCATCAGATAAAATATAAAGGGCCTTTTATTATAAAATCTTACTGTTCGAAAGGGTTGAACATTTTAGAAGATTGTGATGGTAGAAAAGTTGGTCCCCATAATCAATCAAACTTCAAAAAATGGAATGAAACAGTTTCTGAGAATGATATTATACCAGACTCAATTCCACAAGATTGCGATATTGACTCAGACATTCCACCTTCTGGAACTGTGGCCGAAAGGGTTTCTTCACACGAAAATGGTTCAACTACTGAAACTATTCCCGACATTATTCCTGATAGTGATGACTCTACATATGGCATTCCTTCTGCAAGACCCAAGCGAAATAAGTTCAAGAAACTGGACAACAGTGTTCACATGTACTACTAAATAACTGATACTCTGATTTACTTGACTTGTCCATTGTAAATAAATTTGTTTCTTCTGCATATAATTCCTTGTTGACAGTTGGAAGATCATCTGAAATTAGGTGGATAATTTTTCCTATTTTTGCTGATTTCTCCTAGGAAATTTAATCCCGTGTTTAAAATTTCCCAGGAAAAATAATGTCCAGGATACATTTCTCAGGGGATAGTATTTACTGTTATCATCTGAAATTAGGTGGATAATTTTCCCTATTATTGGATCATTTTACCAAGGAAATTTAATCCAGGGTTTTAAATTTCCTAGGAAAAATTAGGTCCAGGATACATTTCTCAGGGGGATAGTATTTACTGTTACACAAACACTGGAGTTATGTGATCAGCAGGGAAGAAGGATTCTTACCCGAATAAGACATGAGGGCATCCAGGTAAACAATTGTGGTCGGTACATGTATAATAAAAAGGAAATTTACTATAAAATTTAAATTTTTTATCAACAAAGTGAAATGGGTCACAATTTTAGAAAGCAACTGCCTAATTTCAAGGAGAAGTTGCGAACTTTAGAATACGCCATTTACTTTCAGTAAAACAGATACTCATTTCACAATCTAACTAACATGACAAGTTGACATATGTACCCGAAAGGAGCAAACTCTAAATCCCAGAATCATTCATTTACAAAGCACTGAAAAGGTTATGCAAATTACCGACAAGATCGTCACCTGACCTGATTTCCATGTCCATTCTTCCTTTCAGTTTGCACTGAATTATCATTGTCAGAGAGTCACTGAATTCTGAGAATTCCCATTACTTCGGAAAACTACCCAGCCACGTGAATTTTGCACGTATAAGTGTATTTTGGATTTTTACTTTCATTCTATTCAAATTTCCGATTGACTTTTGTATGACAGGTATGTGCAGCTAACGTTTTATTAATATTAATTTAACCCCTTTCCTGCAAAAAGGGGTTCCCTAACATCAACTAAGCTTTGAGCGAATTGATACTCTGCAGGTGTCACAGTCCGTTCTTTTTCAATGACAGTGTTGTACTCTTCGGCGTGATGAATCTGTATGTGGCGACGTAGGTTGGAGGCATTTATGCACTGGGCGACGACTGACTTATTGCGTAATTGGCATTTGGCATTTCTATCATCATTTCTTATTCATATGCTACCATGCATTTTAGCTGTCATTTTGTTGATTATACAAAATCTATGGCATGCCAAATGTGAATTTTCAAAAGTTAAGCAAAACCGAAAATATATGGTTTTTAAACTCTTTTTTGGTTCATTTTCGGCTTCCACTAAAAAAACGAGTTTCGGTTTCGGTTTGGTTAAACCGACCAGCTCTATAGCCAAAGGGCCAGAGTGCATGGACGGAAGCGCAAAAGAGTTCATGGTGACCCCACCATTCACATCTGAATCCAATGCAAAACCTGCTTGGTCTGACGGCTGGGAGACCAAAGCAGAGGAATTGGCCGACAACCCCTTCCAACTTCGCCGAGTTGAAGCCATGGAAGGATGAGGCCGATATCCCATCCAAATGACCAGATATCCCTGCAGAGATAAGCTGAGGCTACACGAAACAGAGACCGAAGACCTCACTGATGGATCAGCAGCAGCAGGAGATATGTCAGTAGCTGTTTACACCGGTGAGAAAGAGGAGAGAGCAAATGATCTTTGCTCCAAAGAAGCAGTCACAACCCTAGTGACAGCCTCAGATGTCAACTGGAGGGGGATAACAGTCCCGTAACCAGGCATCTTTTCACCGGAAACGTCAACAGCTACAGCAGTATCCACCGCAAGAATAGGCTGCAAATCCCCCAAAGAGAGAGGGGATAGAACTATCTCCAGACAGAGTTGTGTCAGGAGGCCCCGAACGACTGCGCTCCCCTTTCCCAAGGGGGTGGGAGGAAAAGCCACGAGAACTCACAACACGGTTCACTGAAGCCCAAAAAGTGGATGACCATGACCCACAGAGCCCAAAGTGTCTATCAGCTGAATACCCAATACATGTGATGCATGAAGCATGAGAGTCCTCAACATGCTTCGGAAGTAAGCATTCCCCACAAGGAACCATCCTGGGCATACTAGTATCTGGTGAGAGAGAAGTAGATGGGATGGTGAACCCAAAGAAAATAAACATCAGAACACCCCCTCAACTACCAAAGGAAGGTGGCAGGAAACAAAGGCATGGCAGGAACACAAAAGAACCCCCAAACAGCCAAAAAGGACAGAACAGGCAGACATTCGACCCTCAATAGAGGGGAGAAATGATGCCACAACAGCCCCCTCTGACACCTGACTCAATAATAAGCAATATCCAAAAGGATACCATATATAAATAAACAAGACTGAACAGCACAGTACACGAAAATCACATGCAAAAACAGCATGGGGAAGAATACTACTCAAAGTTTGCTGAGCACCAAGTATATCCAACTACCTGTTTTACATTTTAGTTGAAATATTGTAATGAAAAGTGCATATATTTTTTATTTAATTATATCTTTAATGCTTTAAGTACAGAAATTAAGATTTTAGTTGTGTTTGGCATTATTTTTTAGCTTTTGAATATGATAAGCATGGAAAATGGATATTATTGGAAAAAGAGAAAATTTTTCAATTTGCCAAAAAGTTGACAGAGCAAACTGGTATGGGTTCAATATCGAGTATGAGGCCCATAACTGTTAATTACAGTTTGACAACACCTTCTCATGCTCCCAATCAGGTTCCTGGTGGTCCTTTATGGGATGTTGTTCCATTCTTGGACCAGTATGGCACCAAGCTCCTGGACACTTCTTGGCTGGACTGGACAGGCTGAAATTGCAAGCTGCAACTCATTCCAGACATGTTCGATTGGATTGAGGTTAGGGGATCTTGCTGGCCACTCCATACGCTCAATCTTTATGGGATGTTGTTCCATTCTTGGACCAGTATGGCACCAAGCTCCTGGACACTTCTTGGCTGGACTGGACAGGCTGAAATTGCAAGCTGCAACTCATTCCAGACATGTTCGATTGGATTGAGGTTAGGGGATCTTGCTGGCCACTCCATACGCTCAATCTCCTCCCTCTGGCGGTAATCCCCAACAGCATGGGCAACATGAGGACGGGCATTATCGTCCATCAGAATGAATCTATCACTCACTGCACCTGCATACAATCTGACATGGACATCCAGGATCTCATCAATATACCGCTGTGCAGTCAGTTAATGTACCACATTCAAGAACACAGAGCTCTGTATGTCCATCCCTGCTGATGCCGCCCAGACCATGATTGACCCTCCACCATAGTGGTCATGCTCAGCAATGTTGGCTGCAAGGAATCGCTCTGCTGGTCTTTTCCATACCCTAGATCGCCTATATCTGTGTGGTGTAGGCCATACCTTGACTCATCTGTAAAAAGGACAGGTCGCCAATCTTCTCTGGTCCATCCAACGTGGTCCATGGCCCATTCATATCGTGCCTGACGGTAGTTCTGGGACAGCAGAATGCGAATACATGGTCTTCTTGGTCGGAGACCACATTCGAGGAACCTTACCCGGATAGCCTGCAACAAAACATTTACCCCGGATGCATTCTGAAGGTCACTGCGAAGCGGGGTTGCTGTGGCTTGCTGTTGCTGTGGCTTGAATGATCAAAAACCGGTCTTCAGCTGCAGATGTTGCCCTGTCTCTGCCACGACCATGTCGTCTTACCTGTGTGCCATACTGCTGAAATCTTGCCCAGGCTCTGGTGATCATCGTATGGTGCACATCAAGGGCTTCACCAACCTGACGATGGGTAGCCTCTTGCTCCACCATCCCTACAGCCTGCCACATTTCTGCTTCAGACAAATGTCTTCTTACATTTGCATTTGCCATATTCAATCATTAAATCACAAGGGTTTGTGTTGAAATGAAGATTGAATACCCTACATATGTCATGTACATGCAGACAGTACACGAAAACATCATGAAAATCAAGGGGTACATGCTTTCCATAACTATCACGAAAAGTCTGCCTGACAACAGAGATAATGAAAACACTGGGGACCATCTCAATACATTCCTCAATCATATCCACCAAACATATCGCAAATATGTCACAAGCAAATTTCACAATGATGTGTCAAATATTTGGTGCTTAGCAAACTTTGAGTAGTATATATCACAAAAATATGGTGAATAATGAGAGAATATACAACAAAAATACAGCCCTGTATAATTCAATGGTGAAGCAACAGCTTGAAATCCATTAATCAGCACAGGAACATTTTGAAAAACGAGTCATCAGGTATCACCAGGCCTGGCATTTTCAGGAGAGCGATTTATTTGCTCGCCTTAAAAAAATTAAAGAGGGCAAAAACTAGCCCTCCTGGCCTTTGAAAATAATGATTACCATAACAGACTATTCCTAAAATCCACATCTTTTCAGATTTCTGATATGTTAGTAGTCTCTATAAGATGGCCACACTGCCCCTCCCACACCTCCAGGCCTTGCCAAGGCCCGGTGGTGTGGGAGGGGCAGTGTAGCCATCTCACTGAGAGTACCTTGTTAGCAGCACCAAATAAAAAGTACAATGCCCATGGGGCAGAATTCATTACCAGTAAAACTTCATTTTGGCACTTTTAGTGTTTGTAAGCTCAAGGAGAGTTTATCCATGCTTAGGCCATGCAAGGAGAGTGATTTTAAGACCTCCTGTATTTTTTAGAATACCAGCCCTGTATCACTGAGGGAGCAAAATTCAAACGCATCTTCATCAGATGGCGGAAGCAGAAAGAATGACACATTGGTTATACGTCTGCTCACTGGTACCCGGAATCCGTGGATAATTAGAGTGTCTGCTACTGGGTGTGCGCTGGCCACACTCGACCCAGTTTTGGCTTATTTTTTCTTGGTGCTTTTGTACCACTCTCCTTTCCCAAATTGCTTTGGGTAGTGGTTCTGGAGAAGATGTTAAAAGATTATTCCTCATATTGGACTAAGTTAAAATTTAAGCAACTATTAATGGGTGGGGGGGGGGGGCCAATTATTTATTTATTGATGTTTAAGGTCACATATTTATGCACAATGGCTAATCATGACCGTGACAGTTTTACGGGTGGAAGAAACCGGAGTACCCAGAGAGAACCACCGAGCAACGACGAGCAGCTGCCAGCTCCCCAACATCGTAACTCCGCACTGCAGCACAGGCAGGGTTAGATTGGTTGAAGACATGTGTACCATCGATGTGCAGTACGCCTTAGTACACGGCGTCATCATGCCCCCACATGGGCAATGGGGGTGAAGTGTCTTGCCCAAGGACACAACGCGGTTGCCGCAGGTGGGATTCGAACCGAGGACCTCTCGGTTTGCAGCCTGCACCTCTACCTACTGAGCCACCGCGCCCCCATAGGAGGGCCGAATTATTAACCCTGGGACTTGATTTTTACAATCTTGAATATGCTTCCACTAGGGTTGGTGTATACCATATATCAAAAGATTCTGCGTGGGGGTTTGTGATAGGGAGTAGAGATGGGCGGTTTTCAAATTTCATGTTGGTTCCAGTTTTGGTTTCATTCAAAGAGTCGGGTTTTTAGTTTTGGTTTTCATTGTACAAACATATCAATACAATGCATTTGCATATAAGAAGATGTATTTGGCACCAGTCAGTGTCACGGGGACTCCCTTTCCAGGGCAATGCACCTGTGTAATAGCCAATACCGGTACTCTGATTTCCTGAGCACAATGTATTTGCATAAATTATCTCAAGAGTTTCAAGTTTGAGAAAAATGATTTTTGCCGTGTGTCTGTTGCAAAATTAGCAATCCCCCCCAGATACCTGTGTTTAAGGCAACCCGACACACCCTAAAAAATTCTGCCGACCATAAAAATGTTATCGGTTAAAATCGTTCATACACATATAGGTCATTTTAAGTTGTAACGCTAAATTTCCATCCAACTTCTACTTTTGATTTTAATGCAGGCTTTGGAGTTCAAGCTTTAAAAATTAAGTGTAGAAATAAATATATTTGTCATTATAAATGTGGAACAAGTGACAAATTACAGTTCTGCAAAGGAAATCGCATTTGATAAACATATGGACATTTAAAACACGATGCGTAAGAAGTAATTTTGTCACCTATTTTTGCGGTAAATGCCACACTCGAACGCAATACCAATTAGTGCATCTGTTCTGAAAAAGGGGTATTGCGACTCTGAAGTTTGAAAACAAGGTTAACTTTAGGAGGTTGTTTCTCTCTTTATTCTGAGAAGTTGAAGTTGAAAACCAAGAAGACAGGTTTTCTGTAATTGTTTCAGTTTCGGTTTTCGATAACAAAACCGAAACCAAAATGAATTTTCGGTTAACTGCCCATCTCTAATAGGGAGCCTAAATATTAATCAACAGACTTGATAAATTTTAACAAATTTGAATGTGACCCCAGTTAGGTTGCTGTAAACCAAAAATCAAAAGATTCTGACTGGTGGATCTGAAGAAGATTTTTAAAGAATATTCCCCATACTGCACTAAGTTAACATTCTGGATCCAATAGACAGCCCAAATATTAACTGATGGGCTTGATTTGAACAAACTTGAACTGACCCCTGTAAGAATTCTGTTTACAATATATCATAAGATTCTGACCAATGGTTCTGGAGAAAAAGAGGTCAATGATTATTCCTCATATTGCACCAAGTTAAAATTCCGGCCTCAATAGGGAGCCAAAGTATTAACACAGGGACTTAAGGATGTTGTATATCAAATATTAGAAGATTCTGACTGTTGGCTCTGAAGAAGATTCTATAAAGTATACTTCTCATATTGCACCAACTTAAAATTTGGGCTCCTGTATTGAACCCAAATATGAACTAAGGGGCTTAATATTAACAAACTGGTATCTGACCCTCCTATGGATACTGTATACCAAATATCAAAAGATTCTGATTAGTAGTTCTGGACAAGAAGATTTTTTTTAATTTTTGCAAATTTACATGTATGCCGTTTCTGTATTTTTAGATTCCCTCTAAAGTACACAATAACAACCGATCACAATTTTTGTTACCATTCCATTATACTGATCTTAAGGAGGCTTGATACCAAATAACAGATTTCTGTTCAGTGTGGTTTAGGAAATACAGGCCAATTTTTTTTTTGCAGGAATCAAGTACCTATGACTCAATAATACCACATACCTACTAATTTGGTTCAAATTGGCCTGTTTTGAAATTTTTGAAATTTTGGGTGGGCCAAAAATCTTGCCCCCCTGGTATTACTAAGCCAAATATTGCTTCAGAACCTAAGTACCAAAAAGAGCTGCCTGGCCACACGTCACCCCCCCCCCCCCCCCCCCCCCCAAAAAAAGTGTGCAATTCGAGAGTTGAAAAAAATTGAATTTTTCAAAGTCGAAAAATAGGCCGATGAAATCGTCAGATGTGTACCCATATGCGCAACTAGTAGAAAGCTGTATGACAGAGGGCCACCACAGATGCCGACATTATGTCCACCATACATGGTATGGGTATATATAGAAATGGATTGGAGGAGTGTCTAATTTGATGGATAAAGGGTTAATATCTCAGGATCTAATTCTCAGATTTACATAAAAAACTATACAGCACAGCACATCAGTAACCTGAATAAATATATAAAGTAAGATGACAATCGGATTGATATTTTTTGAGTTATCTCATGCCAAAGGGATTGGAGGAATTTTCAATTTGCAGGATAAAGGGTTAATATCTCAGGATCAAATTATCAGATTTACACCAAAAACTATACAGCTCGGCACATCAGTAACCTGAACACAAATATAAAGTAACTTGACAATCCAAGCAATATTTTTCAAGTTATCAAATGCCAAAGGGATTGAAGGAATTTTCAATTTGAAGGATAAAGGGTTAATATCTCGGGATCAAATTATCAGATTTACACCAAAAACTATACAGCTCGGCAAATCAGTAACCTGAACACAAATATAAAGTAACTAGACAATCCAAGCAATATTTTTCAAGTTATCAAATGCCAAAGGGATTAGAGGAATTTTCAATATGAAGGATAAGGGGTTAATATCTCAGGATCAAATTAACAGATTTATACCAAAAACTATACAGCTCAGCACATCAGTAACCTGAACACAAATATAAAGTAACTTGACAATCCAAGCAATATTTTTCAAGTTATCGAATGCCAAAGAAATGGATACGGACGCCGGACAAACAGACTGATGGACGGACGGATGGACGCTCCAACATTTCGGGTTTATGGGATACCAAAAAAACATTTTGTATGTCCAACACCTTATTTTACCCAGAACCCCACCCCCTCCACCCTAGAACTTATATTTAACCCTAACCCCACCCCTCCACCCAAAAACCACATCCTAACCCTACCCCACCCTGACCTAAAAGCCCACCCCAGACCCTAATCCCCACCCACCCCAGGGACCTAAACCCCCCAACCTTAAGCCCTACTCTGGGGCTACCTCTAAAACCCACCCCACCCCAGACCCAATCCCAGCCTAGCCAAACCAATAGGATTAGGAGCTATTTTTCGGTTTAGGGGCTACTAAAACTAAACACCCTACCCCCCCCCCCCCCCCCCCCGGGTCCTAAGCCTCCCCAACCTTAAGTCCTACTCTGGGGCTACACCTAACCCTAACCCCACCCCACTCCTAACCCTAACACTACCTTAATTTGGAGGTAGCCCCTAATAATAATATCCCCTAAACCCCCAATGTTGGCCCGGACAGACAGATGGACAGACAAAGGATGGATGAATGACGGATGGCCACCCCGGATGCCGGCATTATGTGTACCATACATAGTATGGGTACACATAAAGAAAGGGTAATGTACAAATGAACTTGCCGATTCCTTCTTTGGACCTCTATCTTTGTCCATAAGTTTATATGCAGGCCTGCTGTTTTCAAAATTTTGCGTAACCCATTTATCGTTCACCTGGTCTGAGCTTTGGTAACCTATTGTTCATTCCCCTGTACTTGATTTAGGTAACCCATTTGGTAACCTAAACATATATGTATCACAATTATGCTGATATATGAACTGTTGTATCAAAGCCAAGTAATTGGTCCTATGGGTAATATCCTGATGAATAGAGATGAATCCCAAGGAACAATAATGAGGCTGTGTTGCAGCAATTCAGATACAAATTAGTTGCAATTATGGGCCTAATCTTGGCATGGGCTAGCATGCTGCAGTAGAGGATGGCACCCACACTATAACTATCTGTGGCAGAGACATGAATTATTGCCATTTCCTGATTTTGCACCTTTGTTATATCTTCAGATGATCAACAGTTTAAAATGATGTTCAGCATCAACCAATCATCAGCATAGGTGACTGCATCTGCCTGAAGTAAAGCTGCTGTGTTGGCCAATAATTGGCCAACAGAGCAGCTGTACTTTAGGCAGATGCAAACACCTATGCAGCTGATGACTGGTTGATGCTCAACATCATTCCCCCATTCATTCATACTTAACTTGGTGAAAATTTTGCGGGACCCAACGACAATTTGGAGCAACCCATTTTTCGTTTGCCTATTTTTTCATTTTAGGTAATCTCCATGCGACTAATCCGGTGGTTCGCATCAAATGACAGGCCTGTATGTGTGTGTGTTTCACATCATCTAGTGGCGGTACACATGTTACGCAAGCTTCATACTGATATCTCATTCCATTAAAAAGTCATGGACAAGACATGATCAAGTTTAATGGATTTACAGACAGCCCCATAACACGATATGTGGGTTTTCTTTTTAAAATTGGCATATAAAAATACAGAGGGTTTCCCATTTTGAAAACAATCCATTCATTTCACCAGAGTTGAAAAGATTTTAAGACTTTTGAGTGAAACTAAATATCATCTGCTCCATTTTTGTAGGCTATTTTCAGAAAATGAATTGACTTTTCCCTTCAAGATACATTACAAATTACACCAATATTGTTGAAAAAAAATATATATTTGGACAAAGGTTCAAAACTGCCATTAAAATCTGACTTCTGCTGGAACTAGTCTCTATTCCACATGAGACTCTTCACATTTTCTTACTTTTTCTGAGGAGCCTAATTTCTATTCTACAAGACAAAAGACTCTTCAAATTTTCTTACTTTTTCCATTTCACAACACAAGAGACTTCAAATTTTTACATTTTATTCAATGTAAACAATTTCAACAACAAATTATGTAAAACTTGATCATCTTAATATAAAATACTCCATCAAATATTCACAGAAAAATAATTTCAATTTACATAATGAAAATTTATTTCAGGATCCATTTCAAAACATGATTGTTGTTTGCCCTTTATAGATACTGCTCTTTGTTACAGTCCTTGTGAAATTGAGAAATTATTTGCAAGTGTTGCCTTCTATTCATGTTGGGTGAAGGTTAATGCAAAAAACAAAAATGATTCCAAAATAAGGTCACATGATCATCAAAAACTGAACTGTATTTCAAGTTTTCATAATGATTACCAACTTGAAAGACAAATTGGACAATTTAGCATACTTGCAATGAGAGAAAACTCAGGTGCAAAGATGCTGAAGGACATAATACAGCTTTTATATTTGTTATTGGATGCTTTTGTAGAACTGGAGTATTTTTTTTCCTTTGAGTGAATATTGAAGTGAATTTCAAGATTACATGATTTGCTTTTAAACAAGAAAAGTATACTGTAAAAACTAAATGTACAAATATGCATGCGGTGGAGACAACTTAATTGGATACCTCTTATTTTAATCAACTTGTTAACTGCATATAACTTCCAAACATCGACCTATTTACTATACCTTCAGTACAAATTTAACATGTCAACTGCACAAAGGCTATAGAGTAAACACCTGTTAATTGAACAAAAAAAATTGTATCTATCTATCTATCGTATCTATCAAAGAGTAACTCTGACAACAACTGGATTCTCCTTGTTTACAGATCAGTTTGGCTTCAGTACATACAATATACCCATATATTCTCTTTTATCTTGTTTGACCAAGCACAATGAAATTTAACAAACAAGACATCATAGAAAAAGTGTTCAATTTATCACAGAAACACAGGAAAATGACCATACTCCTCTTTAACCTTAAGTCCTCATACAGCCACAAATTTCCACTTTTAATTGCCTTGAAAATATTGCCCCACAAAGATATTCTTCCTTGAGAACTCGACCAGTAGGCGGCAAGTACCATGGCAATGTTTTTACCTCCTTGTTGACAGCCTGTACAGGCAGTCAACAATGATGTAGAAACGATGTTAAGTCATATATGCAGGTATGTACATAAGATAAGGTAGTAATTATCATAAAAATAATCTGGGGTTTTAAGGTTTAATTGAATACTTCTGTCAACTGAATATTTTTCACTGGAAAAGTGGTCATTCATTTAACAGGGTTCCACTGTATTCCCTGTGCAAAATTTGAATAAGCATATTATATAGTTGATTGTGATATTGTTACTGAAAGGGAGTAACTATAATTTATTTATTTATTAGGGTTTAACAACACTTTAAGACAGCCAGGGGCTGCTCATGTCGGACAGTTTTACAGGTGGAGGAAGCCCAAATACCCAGAGAGAACCACTGAGCAATGGCGAGCAACTGTCAAGACTCCCCAACGTACTAACTCCACACAAGCAGGGTTATCATTGGTTGAATGTGTGCAATATGCCTTAGTACACAGGGCCACTGGCCCCCGCATGGGCAATCCAGAGTAACTATTATTAACAATGAAAGAGAACCTGTATGTAATACTGTATTACAGTTATCCAAAACTTATGTTATTTGTCTTTTGATGTGTCCACAGCTTGGAGGATGAATCAGCAATATAATCAGACTACCAATTTATAGATTGCAATCCTCCCTCAAAGCCCCATCACAAAATCTCTTTCTGAATCATTAATTTTGTGGAGCTCTAATTTAAAAGTGGAGTTCTGGAGGGTGCTGTTACATAATAGTTGCACTAAATTTAGACTAATTAACTGGTTGAGTGCTAGAAGCCACTACCATGGCTCTAATGAAAAGTGCTGAAAGCCACTTTAGAGGCTTTACACTCTTTACATAGGCTTGTTGTTTTGTTAGCAGTAGAAAATAAATGTTTATTTAAAATTGTTTTGTTACAATTTATTGGAGAGTGCCAATAGGCACTCTCCAATAAATTTTAACAAAACAATTCTTTGTGTACAAAATATTGCTAAACTAAGGCTTTCCTTGCTGGTTGCATGGAATTTTTAACAAGAGGCCCCAAGGGGCCTGAGGGCGCTCACCTGACATGGTAGCCTAAATATCAACCCAGAGAATTGATTTCAACAAGTTGCATCTGCTCCTCCTAAGAAAAGCTTATACCAAATATCCAAAGATTCTGACCAGTGGATCTAAAAAAAAAAAGATTTTTAAAGAATATTCCTCATGTTGAACTAAGTTATAATTCGGGCTCCCACAGGGAGCCCATATATCAACCCAGGGACTTGGCTTTAACAAATTTGAATCTCACCCTCCTAAGGATGCTGCACACCAAATATCAAAAAATTCCGACTGCTGGATCTGAAAAAGAAGATTTTTAAAGAAAATTCCTCATTTTGAATTAAGTTACAATTCAAGCTCCCACAGTGAGTCCAAATATGGACCTAGGGCCATGGCTTGAACAAACTTGAATCTCATTCCCCTAAATATACTGCATACCAAATATCAAAACATTCCGACTGCTGGATCTGAAGAAGATTTTTAAAGAAAATTCCTCATTTTGAACTAAGTTATAATTCAGGCTACCACAGTGAGCCCAAATATGAACCCAGGGACATGGCTTGAACAAACTTGAATCTCACCCCCCTAAGCATGGTGCATACCCAATATCAAAAGATTCTGCCTGCTGGATCTTGAGAAGAAGATTTTCAAAGAAATTTTCCTGAAATGCACTAAGTTCAAATTTGGGCTCCTATACTGACCCAAAATATAAACCCAGGGAGCCGATTTGAACAAACTTGAATCAGATCCACCCCACAGTGTTGCATACCAAATATCAAAAGATTATGCCTGCTGGATCTGGAGAAGAAGATTTTTTTAAAGAAATTTGCCTGAAATGCACTAAGTTCGAATTCGAGCTTCTATAGTGAGCCCAAATATGAATCTAGGGAGCCGATTTGAACAACTTGAATCAGATCCACCCCACAATGTTGCATACCGAATATCAAAAGATTCTGCCAGCTGGATCTGGAGAAGAAGATTTTTTAAGAATTGCCTGAAATGCACTAAGTTCGAAATCGGGCTCCAATACTGAGCCCAAATATGAACCCAGGGAGCCGATTTGAACAAACTTGAATCAGATCCACCCTACAATGTTGCATACCAAATATCAAAAGATTCTGCCTGCTGGATCTGGAGAAGAAGATTTTTTAATGTTTTTCCCATTGCCTACAGTGTTAAAAAGTGCTGACTCAGCACTTTTTCAAAGTCCTGAAAAAAATACCTTGTGATCAAACCGTTAGGGATTTTTTTGAACCATTCTATTCAACTGGATAAAAGTAAGCTTTATACAAAATAAGAATTCTCTGTGCCGTGTAGTTTTGGAGATATGGCAGTTTTAAGGTTTTTCCTATTTTTAGCTCCCGAGGTTCCATGGGGCAATGAGAAAAAATTTTTTGGCATCAATCAACTACTTATGACCCATTATCATCTCATATCAAATATGGTTCAAATTGACCTCATGGTTCTGAAAATAGAAATTTTAGGTGTGGCCAAAATTTTTGCCCCTCCCATAATGAAGGGATATAATGCCTGACAAACTTCTCTTGAACAAACTTGATTCTAATCCTCAAAAGGACTCTGTATACCACATATCAAGTCTCTGCTACTGGTGGTTCATTAGAAGAAGATTTTCAAAAAATTTGGCCATTTTTTCCCCACCCCTCTGTTCAATATGAGCCGAAACCTAATCTGCATAAAAATTAAAATGCCCCTATATAACCACTACTTACATGAAATTTAATTAAAATGTGGCCAGTGGTTTAGGAGAAAGAAGCTCAAACACCACCTTCACGCAGGACGACGGACGACGGACAACAGACGGCGGACAGACGAAGAGTGATAAGAAAAGCTCACCCTGACTTTCATTCAGGTGAGCTAAAAAGAAATACTCACATTTCAAATCACCTTTGAGAAATAATTTAGCACTTAACCAGTTCACTACACTGATTTTAATTTAAATGATTTGAATAAACTGCCCGATATAAGATTTTCACAAATTGTCACAACTGAATATCATATTGCATTTATCAGATTTATTTATTTAATAGTTTAATCCTAAAGGGCCTGTACAAGTGTACTGAATTCACACCACCCCAAAGTCTCTATACGGCCAGTGGTTTCATGATGATTTTTGCCCGTTAAGGCAGCCAAAACTTGACTAAAAACCACTGCCTAGGTCATTTACCTATTTACAGCAGGACCTTCTCATGGTGGCATGTTAAGGGCACCTGTTCTGAGGTCTTGAAAATGCCTTTAAGGGTTAAAAGAACTTTCCACATCTATGGCCCTATTATGCCTGCAACAGAAGTCTGAAGTCAAGTTTAGCCAATCATTTATACCTTTGTTTCTCACTTTTCAGGACATCCATCCCAGACATTGGTTAACAGGTCTTATTTTAACATTTCCTGATCAAAATCAATACTGGGTGTGTCCACCCGGGCTTCGGTCGCTGCTCTAACTCTCCTTACCATTGACCCCATCAAGTTGTTTACGGTCCTTTGTTGGATGTTATTCCACTCCTGAAGAAGGGCCTGCATGAACCGAGCGATGTTGTTCGGAACATTGACATGCTTCGTGACCAGATCATCCCACAAATGCTCGATCGGGGATAAATCTGGACTGTCGGGTGTCCAATCGAGAATTGGGACATTGTTTTTGGTTGAGGAAGTCAAACCCTAGCAACGTGCGGCCTCGCATTATCCTGCTACAATGTAAGGTTACACACATGGAAAAGTGGGAGTACATGAGGACTTCAACCCGATATCTTGCGGCTGCAAGATGGCCCTGGATGACCACAAGAGGTGTTTTCATGCCATGAGAAATCCTCCCCTCCACAAACCATGACAGACTCTCCCCCGAAATTGTTGTTTTTCTTAACTCACGCATCAGAATATCGCTCACCTCAAACGTCGATAGCAATGTTGCCATCCATCTGACCTGTAAAGCATGAACCAAGACTCATCAAGTGAATAACACACGTTTCTAGTGGGCCAAGTGAAACCGATTTGGTGCATGTGCCTGCAGCCATTGTAATCGACGCTGATATCGCCTGGGTCTAGGGATGTCGTGGCCTTAAACTGAACTCCCACAACCGATTCCTAAATGTTCTTGGACACACGTGGTGACCATGAGTGCCAATGTTCATACATTAACAAGAGAGATGCTAAAGCCCCAATGCTACCCTACATTCCACTTTGTTACAGTTACCTTGACAAACTCCATGACAGCTGTATCATGCAAGTTCTATATCCTTTGAAAAAAAGAATAAAAATTACATCTGCACATAACTAACTTTTGTCTGAGAATTAAAAAAAAAAACAAGGCACAAATGCAATATGAAGGCCACTGGGACATGTGATTCAAAGAAACTGGCTAACAATAACAGCTAAAAGCTAAGTCAATCTTGGCAGAAAAATGTTTAAAAAAATGAAAGAAAAATCCATACCTAAACTATGAAAGTTAATAGAATTGATCAGAATCAATCTTAAACAACATCTGAAATATTAACTTGAAGCTACAACGCTGACCTAAATGCAAATTCTGATAATTGAAAATGACTAAGATTTACCATGGAAGAAAAAAAAAAATCCCAAGAAAATATACATAGTTTAAGGGTTAAAAAGTGTTGGGATAGTCCAAAACAATAAATAACTGCAATATAAAAGGTTCGCAGCACTGGGTTCCAAGTAACTGAGCATAAACTCTTGTAAAATATACAACAGCTGAGCTAAACAGAAATTTTTACATCTAGAAAGTCAGTCATTTTTGGCAGAAATTTTTTTTAAATAATTGATAAAAAAACATCCCTACTTAACTATGAAGGTTAACCAAGGTCTAAAACAACATCTAAAAACCATTAACTGACCTGCAAATGAAGTAACAGAGCTGACCTAAATGCAAATTCTGACAACTGAAATTGACCAAGATTTACCACCCTCTCACCCAAATCAATTTCCCAACAAACTTTTAACAGTATAATGGTTAAACAGTTTTGAGATAGTGATATCCCAATCATAACTGCAATATAAAGCTTTGCAACCATGAGATTCAAAGTAACTGAGCTAAATATAAACTCTCACAAATTGGACATGGACACAATGCCTGTGCCAAATTTGATGCAAACACCAGGGCACATGGGGCCAAAATATGTGCTCACCCTACTCTGTAGTAGGTGAGCTAAAAACAGGCAATAAAAATAGGTCGATGAAATCGTCAGATGTGTACCCATACGCGCAACTAGTAGAAAGCTGTATGACGGAGGGCCACCACGGATGCCGACATTATGTACACCATACAAGGTGTGGGTACATATAGAAATGGATTGGAGGAGTGTCTAATTTGATGGATAAAGGGTTAATATCTCCGGATCAAATTATCAGATTTATATAAAAAACTATACAGCACAGCACATCAGTAACCTGAATAAATATATAAAGTAACATGATAATCGGATTGATATTTTTTGAGTTATCTCCTGCCAGAGGGATTGGAGGAATTTTCAATTTGAAGGATAAAGGGTTAATATCTCCGGATCAAATTATCAGATTAACACCAAAAACTATACAGCTCAGCACATCAGTAACCTGAACACAATTATAAAGTAACTTGACAATCCAAGTAATATTTTTTAAGTTATCAAATGCCAAAGGGATTGGAGGAATTTTCAATTTGAAGGATAAAGGGTTAATATCTCTAGATTAAAATAACAGATTTACACCAAAAACTATACAGCTCGGTACATCAGTAACCTGAACACAAATATAAAGTAACTTCACAATCTAAGCAATATTTTTCAAGTTATCAAATGCCAAAGGGATTGGAGAAATTTTCAATTTGAAGGATAAAGGGTTAATATCTCAAGATTAAATTATCAGATTTACACCAAAAACTGTACAGCTCGGCACATCAGTAACCTAAACACAAATATAAAGTAACTTGACAATCCAAGTAATATTTTTCAAGTTATCGAATGCCAAAGGGATTGGAGGAATTTTCAATTTGAAGGATCAAGGGTTAATATCTCGGGATCAAATCATCAGATTTACACCAAAAACTATACAGCTCGGCACATCAGTAACCTGAACTCATATATAAAGTAACTAGACAATCCAAGCAATATTTTTCAAGTTATCAAATGCCAAAGGGACTGGAGGAATTTTCAATTTGAAGGATAAAGGGTTAATATCTCAGGATCAAATTAACCGATTTACACCAAAAACTATACAGCTCGGCACATCAGTAACCTGAACACAAATATAAAGTAACTTGACAATCCAAGCAATATTTTTCAAGTTATCAAATGCCAAAGGGATTGGAGGAACTTTCCATTTGAAGGATAAAGGGTTAATATTTCAGGATTAAATTATCAGATTTACACCAAAAACTATACAGCTCGGCACATCAGTAACCTGAACACAAATATAAAGTAACTTGACAATCCAAGAAATATTTTTCAAGTTATCGAATGCCAAAGGGATTGTTGAAATTTTCAATTTGAAGGATAAAGGGTAAATATCTCAGGATCAAAATAACAGATTTACACCAAAAACTATACAGCTCGGCACATCAGTAACCTGAACACAAATATAAAGTAACTAGACAATACAAGCAATATTTTTCAAGTTATCGAATGCCAAAGGGATTGGAGAAATTTTCAATTTGAAGGATAAAGGGTTAATATCTCGGGATCAAAATAACAGATTTACACCAAAAACTATACAGCTTGGCACATCAGTAACCTGAACACAAATATAAAGTAACTTGACAATCCAAGCAATATTTTTCAAGTTATTGAATGCCAAAGGGATTGGAGGAATTTTCAATTTGAAGGATAAAGGGTTAAGATCTCAGGATCAAATTATCCGATTTACACCAAAAACTATACAGCTCGGCACATCAGTAACCTGAACACAAATATAAAGTAACTTGACAATCCAAGCAATATTTTTCAAGTTATCAAATGCCAAAGGGATTGGAGGAACTTTCAATTTGAAGGATAAAGGGTTAATATTTCAGGATTAAATTATCAGATTTACACCAAAAACTATACAGCTCGGCACATCAGTAACCTGAACACAAATATAAAGTAACTTGACAATCCAAGTAATATTTTTCAAGTTATCAAATGCCAAAGGGATTAGAGGAATTTTCAATTTGAAGGATAAAGGGTTAATATCTCAGGATCAAATTATCCGATTTACACCAAAAACTATACAGCTCGGCACATCAGTAACCTGAACACAAATATAAAGTAACTTGACAATCCAAGAAATATTTTTCAAGTTATCGAATGCCAAAGGGATTGTTGAAATTTTCAATTTGAAGGATAAAGGGTAAATATCTCAGGATCAAAATAACAGATTTACACCAAAAACTATACAGCTCGGCACATCAGTAACCTGAACACAAATATAAAGTAACTTGACAATCCAAGCAATATTTTTCAAGTTATCGAATGCCAAAGGGATTGGAGAAATTTTCAATTTGAAGGATAAAGGGTTAATATCTCGGGATCAAAATAACAGATTTACACCAAAAACTATACAGCTTGGCACATCAGTAACCTGAACACAAATATAAAGTAACTTGACAATCCAAGCAATATTTTTCAAGTTATCGAATGCCAAAGGGATTGGAGGAATTTTCAATTTGAAGGATAAAGGGTTAAGATCTCAGGATCAAATTATCCGATTTACACCAAAAACTACACCAAAAACTATACAGCTTGGCACATCAGTAACCTGAACACAAATATAAAGTAACTTGACAATCCAAGCAATATTTTTCAAGTTATCGAATGCCAAAGAAAATGGATACGGATGCCGGACGGACAGACGGATGGACGGACAGATGGACAGATGGATGGACGAACGACGGATGGTCACCCCGGATGCCGGCATTATGTGTACCATACATAGTATGGGTACACATAAAAAGGGGCATAACCCTGGCAAAAAATGTCAGACCAAACCCTGATCTGAACTTGACCTGTATGTTATGTTGATACACCTATATACCAATTTTGTTTTGTTTTTTGAACCGGTCCACAGCAACTAAATTTATCAGGAAACCAAAAAAAGAGAATTTTCTAAGTCAAAAAATGGGCAAAACTTGGGCAAAATGTGTTAGACCACAACCTTATAGGCACCTGACCTGTATTTTATGTTGATACACCTACATACCAATTTTCATTTGACTTGGCCAACTATAACTGAAGTTATCACCGGTAAACCAAAAAAAATGAATTTTAGATGTCAAAAAGGGGGCATAACTCTGGCAAAAATTGTCAGACCAAACCCTGATTTGAACTTGACCTGTATGTTATGTCGATACATCTACATACACATTTTTTTTCGAATCAGTCAACAGCAACTAAACTTATCAGAAAACCATAAAAAAAAGAATTTTTGAAGTCGAAAAAGGGGTATAATAACTCTGGCAAAACTTGTTGGACCACACCCTTATTCGAACTTGATCTGAATTTTAAGTTGATACACCTACATACCAATTTTTATTTGACTTGGCTAACTATAACTGAAGTTATCACCAGGAAACCAAATGAAAGTGTCAATGACACTGTAGCTCAACTTGTTGAGACATGTACATGTACAGTATGTGACTCAGCAATGACAAACATCTAGGTAATGACCTGATAACAAAGGTACATATAAAGTATTGTAATGGTCTGTACATAAATACTGACCGTAGCCTGTAACAAATGTATAGGTAAAGTATTGTAAAGGTGGGCGACAGTCAGATGCTAAACTAGAAAAGAAATCTTTTGAGTCCCAGAGTGGGTCTGACTGAACCCCCAAATATTTGTTCTCATAACACAGTGATAACAAGGGCACCCAAAAACACTTGTTCCTGTCCCAAGGTGATAACAAAGGTACCCAAGAAGTTTCATGAAGATCAGTTCATAAATACGAGCCATATATAAGTTGACAAAAAACTGATAGGACCAAATTTCGGTACAAAATGGCCACTGGCAGTCATCTTGAATTTTGGACCGCACACAGAAACACTCATTCTCGTCCCAAGGTGATAACAAAGGTACCCAAGAAGTTTCGCGAAGATTGGTTCATAAATACAGCCTCTAGCCCGAGCCGTATTGACATGTGCATCTATTGTGTATAAGTAGCACTTTATAAATCAAAATTCATCTAATTTGTATAATTTCTGCACGAGAAAAAACCTGTATTATATGTGATGTATTCGATGTTACTAAACATTCATACAAACATTTATTCAAATCAGAACTTTCATACAGAAGTTCTGTACAAAAAACTGATTGCACTAATTCTGGAACAAATGGCTGCTGGTGACCATCTTGAATTTCGAGCCACACTCAAAAGCACTCGTTCTCATCCCACGGTGATAACAAAGGTACCCAAGAAGTTTCGTAAAGATCGGTTCATAAATACGGCCTCTAGCCTGAGCTGTAGAGAAGTTGTGTACAAAAAACTGATTAGACCTAATTTCGGTACAAAATGGCCACTGGCAGCCATCTTGGCAGCCATCTTGAATTTTGGACCACATCCAGAAACACTCGTTCTCATCCCAAGGTGATAACAAAGGTACCCATGATGTTTCATGAAGATCGGTTCATAAATACAGCCCCTAGCCCGAGCCGTATTGACATGTGTACTAACTGTGTGTAAGTAGCACTGAAAAAATCAAAGTTCATCTAATTTGCATAATTTCTGCACGAGAAAAAAACCCGTATTATATGTGATGTATTCCATGGTACTAAACATTCACACAAAAAGTTATTCAAATCAGTGCTTTCATATGGAAGTCCTGCGCAAAGAATCTGATTGCACCCAATTTTGTACAAAATGGCTGCCATCGGCCATCTTGAATTTCAGACCGGACCCCAAAACACTCGTTCTCGTCCCTAGTGATACCAAAGGTACCCAAGAAGTTTCAAAAAGATCGGTTCATCAATACGGCTTCTAGCCTGAGCCGTATTGGCATTTGCACTTACAGTGCTGAAAGTAACACTAAATACATCAAAGTAATTTGCTTAATTTACACACAAGAAAATAACCCGTATTATATGTGATGTACCGTATTTACTCTATGTATTGGGACAGCTAAAAATAAATATTTTCACTAATGTCCCACATCTTAGAAAATGGGGAAAAAACACAACTTGGTCTTGTTTTGATGCTGAATCAAGTTGTGTGTGATTCGTTTTCCATCACTATATACGAAAATCGCCAATTTTTTTTTAGATTTTCATTTTTTGCTTCCAAAACATAGCTTATGCCTCTCATTGGAACGAGCGCATTGCACTCGTTCTAATGAGGGGTCATAAGCTATGTTTTGGAAGCAAAAAATTAAAATTTTTCGTTTCACAAGAATTCTTTTTATGAGTGTCATCTGCCACTAACGTTCAGTAAAGGGTTGAAGACTGTCACAATGTATTATTAAATAGTCTTCCTCATGTCAGTCATGACTGTAAATATTAAAACTAAGGAACAGATTTACATTAAAACAACACAAATGAGTATGTATTATCAGTTTTTTATTGTTTAAAAAGGAAAATTAAACACAAACTTAGCTTTAATATTGAGCATTTTGCACCGTTTTCAGGTGATTGGGCCAACTGGAAACAAGTCTCCTGATTGTCCCAAACATTGGAGCATAAAAAAAAAATATTTTTCTGCAAAAAATGTGTGTCCCAAATTATAGAGTGTCCCAATATATAGAGTAAATATGGTATCCCATGGTACTAAACATTCATACAAAAAAAAATTTTCAAATCAGAGCTTTCATATGGAAGTTCTGCGCAAAAATCTGACTGCACCTAATTTTGCACAAAATGGCTGCCAGCGGCCAACTTGAATTTCGGACCGGACCCCAAAACACTCGTTCTCGTCCCACGGTGATAACAATGGTACCCAAGAAGTTTCGTGAAGATCGGTTCATAAATATGGCCTCTAGCCCGAGCCATATTGAATTGTTGACGGACAGACAGACGACTGGCCATGGCATAAGTTCAAATTTGACTTGCGTCAAAGTTGAGCTAAAAAAAATGAATTTTTGATGCCGAAAAGGGGACATATAACTGTGGCACAAATTGTCGGACCAAACCCTGATTTGAACTTGACCTGTATGTTATGTTGATACATCGACATACCAATTTTTTTTGAATCAGTGAACAGCAACTAAAGTTATCATCAGGAAACAAAAAAAAAAAAAGTTTCTAAGTCGAAAAAGGGATATAACTCTGGCAAAACTTGTTGGACCACACCCTTATTCGAACTTGACCTGTATTTTAAGTTGATCACCTACATACCAACTTTCATTTGACTTGGCCAACTAAAACTGAAATTATCATTGGGAAACCAAAAAAAATGAATTTTTAAAGTTGAAAAGGGGGCATAACTCTGGCAAATATTATCAGACCGCACCCTGATTCATACTTGACGTGTGTTTCATGTTGATACACCTACATATCAAATTTCATTTGATTTGGCCAACAATAACTAAAGTTCTCATCAGGAAACCAAAGCGGGACGCACACATGCACAGACAGATGGATGGACAGACACCGGCTATTTTAATAGTCCACTGAAAAAAATTTGGGGGGGGGGGGGGGGGGCCAAATATCAATACATTGTATCCATTGATTCATAAGAGGAAGATTTTGGTAAAATTTGGGTGCAATTTCCCCTCCTCACCACCAACACCTGCAATGTAACTGAAACCAGTCCAGCAGTTTTGGAGAAGTTGCAAACACTATGTTCATGGATGACGGATGATGAGTGATCACAAAAGTTCACCCTGTCTTTTAACTAAAAACACAGCATTAAAGAAATGGGGAAATTGATTGCACATGTAAACCTGATGGTTTTAATAAGCTTGGAAACCCTACAGAACGATGCAGGCCGGTGGATAATGGGGTCGAGTAATGCAGCAGCACTAGAAGCAATAACAGGGTTCCTGCAGTTTGGGGAGGGGCAAATTCAAGACATTTCAAGACACTTTTCAATGTGAATTCAAGACTTTCCAAAAATTTACAATTTACAGCACCTCGGATGTATTTCCCCGACTTCTGTCAATATAAGACTTTTCAAGACTGGAACTTCGAATTCAAGACTTTTCAAGGGTCTTAAATGTTTTTTTCACATTCAAGACTTTTCAAGCCTTTTAAGACCCCACGGGAATCCTGAATAAGGGTGAGCTTGAGTGGATGAGGATTAAGGACAGGATAGACTTAATGAAACTCTGCTATCTTAACTATTTGGTAAATCTCCACGGCAGCTGATGATGTAATGTTCCAGAATATTTGGAATTCAAACATAAAAACAGGGTGGATAGACCAAGTGAGGGAGTTAACAGAAAACTATTCAAAGGAGATCTTGGACTTAGAAGTGGGCACAAATCAAGCTTTAAAAAAATCGTTAGAAAAAGAGTCATGGCAGATTGTAGCCCAAATTGGCGAGAGGGTGGGGGGGGGGGGATCCAAAGCAAAGAGGTCTTTGGTGGGTCACTTTTGTTCAAGATGAGATCGTAGTCAGTGGAGCATAGGGAAAAACTGGGAAAGACAATGAAAAGGAGTGCCAGATATGCAATTTAGGCATAGGGAGACCCTGAAACACTTTCTATTAGAATGTCCCAAATACCAGTCAGAATAAGATTTGCAGGGAATATGATGGGGAAGTGAGATGAGAGAATGAAGGATGTGGTTAGTGGGTGACACAATGTAGAGGGTTAGTTTGCTTATTAGAGAGATTGGGATGAATGGGCTAAGGAATGTCATCAAGCAGTTCGTCTCAGAGTGTTGGGAGGAGAGAAGAGGCGTGGGGATATTGAGGCATTTAGGATAATAGGGTTAATCAAGGCCTTCTCATCTGAAAAGAATGACAAATCAGGGGTCAGCCAAAGTAATATTATTATTATTATTATTATTATTATTATATCTGGTGGGTGAAGGACAATGGGTGAAAAACCTAGACATACCTCAGACACTGGGTTGTGTGCGCCATGCTTTTTTTTGCCCCTGGTTGGTCCAGTTTGCCTAAAAATGATCATTTTTGACTTTTTAAATTCTCTCAAGGTTTTTCTCTTGGAGACCATTAGAAATTGCTCTTTTCCAGTGGAGAATTAATTATGGGGATACACACGTATTAGTTTGAGTAAGTTGCTAAGAAACACAATTGTAAACTTTATTAATGCATTTTTGTATTTTTCAAATTAACCATTTTTATTTTCAAGAAAATTTTAAAGAGAATTGCCCTGAAAAGATACCAACTGATATGCATGTCTAAGGAATTGACCACTACCAGAAACAGTGTTTTTTGCAGCAATCTAGATGGCAAATAATTATGTATCAGCGGGTAAATTTCTTTTCATTTTGTGAAGTAATAAACATTAATATCTGTTTTCTTCCCACTCAGAAAGGTGCATTAAACAAGTTAGCTATGGCTTGATTATGATGGGATAATGGAGGTGGTGGGGTGGGGAATTAACCATATTTATATTTTATTTAGTTTTTCTGTATCTTATTCCATTTGATGTACAAAATTTGCTAAGTGATTCACTGAAATAAATGACTGCAATTAAAGCAGGTTTGGTTATTTACAGATTAAATCCATTGGTGCTGCTTCCATCTAGGCCCTTTTATGTTAAACACAGGGTCTGCGCTATGAGGGAGGGGAGGCATATTTGCTCCCTAAACATTGATTTTGAGCCCCATCCTGCTCCACCCCACCCCACAAACTATCTCCTCTTCATTCCCATACACACCCATATCCAGTAATGATTTACAACCTCAGAAGCAGATAATTATGAGCCATGTACATCCATGATCCCTGGCTTTAACTAGAGATGGTCTGTTGCACCGTGGCATATCGCCTAGTGTGGGTGACTGAAAAGGGGCATTCAATTTTGCTAAGTAAAAAATGAAAGTGTCAATGACACTGTAGCTCAACTTTGAATATGACAGGAATTAGTATTTGCTGTGACAAGGTCAACAATAATGAATATGATAGGAATCAGTATTTGTTGTGACCAAGTCAACAATAATGAATAAGAGAATAAGAGCACCACTTAGCAGGGCAACATACACCCGTGGTGATCACCATGTGCGCAAAGTTTGAACAATATAGCATGTAAAATGTTGAAGGAGTAGGCAACACAATACTGTAATGTTTCAAGTACTAAACGGGGGCATAACTCTGGAAATACAAAATGGAGTTACCTGCTATTGTCACATACACAGTGGTAACAGGTGATCAACATGTGAGCAAAGTTTGAACAATATAGCATGTAAAATGTTGAAGGAGAAGGTGACACAATACTGTAATGTTTCAAGTACTGAAAGGGGCATAACTCTGGAAATACAAAATGGAGTTACCTGCTCTTGTCACATGCACAACAGCAACTGGTGATCACCATGTGTGCAAAGTTTGAAGAATATTGCATGTAAAATGTTGAAGGAGTAGGCGACACAATACTGCAATGTTTTAAGAACTAGAAGGGGGCATAACTCTGGAAATACAAAACAGAGTTACCTGCTCTCGTAACATGCACAACAGCAATTACTGATCAACATGTGTGCAATGTTTGAACAATGTAGCATGTAAAATGTTGAAGGAGTATGCGACACAAAAAGTGTTATGTTTCAAGTATTAAAAAGGGGGCATAACTCTGGAAATACAAAACAGAGTTACCTGCTCTTGTCACATGCACAACTACAATTAGTGATCAACGGGTGTGCAAATTTTGAACAATATAACATATAAAATGTTGAAGGAGAAGGCGACTCAATACTGTAATGTTGTAAGTACTAAAAGGGGCATAACTCTGGAAATACAAAATGGAGTTATCTACCCTTGTCACATGCACAACGACAATTGGTGATCACCATGTGTGTAAAGTTTGAACAATATAGCATGTAAAATGTTGAAGGAGTAGGCGACACAAAACTGTAATGTTTTAAGTACTAAAAGGGGGCATAACTCTGGAGATACAAAAGAGAATTACTTGCTCTTGTCACATGCACAACGGCAATTGGTGGTCAATATGTGTGCAAAGTTTGAAAAATATAGCACGTAAAATGTTGAAGGAGAAGGTGACACAATACTGTAATGTTTAAGTACAAAATGGAGTTACCTGCTCTTGTCACATGCACAACAGCAATTGGTGATCGCCATGTGTGCAAAGTTTGAACAATATAGCATGTAAAATGTTGATGGAGTAGGCGACACAATACTGTAAAGCTTTAAGTACTAAAAGGGGGCATAACTCTGGAAATACAAAATGGAGCTACCTGCACTTGTCACATGCACAACGGCAATTACTGATCAACATGTGTGCAAAGTTTGAACAATGTAGCCTGTAAACGTTTGGAGGAGTAGGTGATACAAATATTGTTTATGGACGGACAGACAGACAGACAGACAGACAGACAGACAGACAGACAATGCCATAACATAATACGCCTGTTTTTTTCAAAACGGGCGTATAAAAAGGAGTTTTGTTGTGATCATGTCAACCATAGTAAATCAATTACAAGGTGACTGTAATGGTCCAAAGAATAGGACATAAGTATTATATGTGATGCATCCCATGTTAGTAAACATTCACACAAAAGTTTATTCAAATCAGAGCTTTCATATAGAAGTTCTGAGCAAAAAACTGATTGCACAAAATTTTGTACAAAATGGCTGCTGGTGGCCATCTTGAATTTTGACCGGACCCCAAAACACTCGTTCTCGTCATACTGTGATAAAGATATTCAAGAAGTTTCATAAAGATCGGTTCATAAATACGACCTCCAGCCCGAGCTGTATTGGCATTTGCAGTTACTGTGCTGAAAGTAACACAAAATAGATTAAAGCTAGTCTAATTGGCATAATTTATGCACGAGAAAAAAACCTGTATTATATCCCATGGTACTAAACATTCACACACAAAATTATTCAAATCAGCGCTTTCATATGGAAGTTCTGCGCAAAAATCTGATTGCACCTAATTTTGTACAAAATGGCTGTCAGCAGCCATCCTGAATTTCAGACCGGACCCCAAAACACTTGTTCTGATCCCACGGTGATAACAAAGGTACCCAAGAAGTTTTGTAAAGGTCGGTTCATAAATACGGCCTCTCGCCCGAGCCGTATTGGCATTTGCACTTACAGTGCTAAAAGTAACACTAAATACATCAAAGTTAGTCTAATTTGCATAATTTAAGCACAAGAAAAAAACCTGTATTATATGTGATGTATCCCATGGTACTAAATATTCATACAGAAAATTATTCAAATCAGAGTTTTCAAAAGGAAGTTCTGCGCAAAAATTTGATTGCACCTAATTTTGTACAAAATGGCTGCCAGCAGCCATCTTGAATTTTTGGACCAGACCCCAAAACACTCGTTCTTGTCCCACCGGTGATAACAAAGGTACCCAAGAAGTTTCGTAAAGATCAGTTCATAAATACGGCCTCTAGCCCGAGCCATGTTGACGGTGTGACGGATGGACAGACGGACGACGGGCCATGGCAATACCTCAAATTTGGCTTCGCCAATGTTGAGCTAAAAAATCTTGAAACCCAGTGGCAAAAAAATTATGACACACACTTCCCCTCATCATGTTGATCATTTTTGTGAAGCTTCATGAAAATGCAGCTAAAACTGTGGAAATAGTTCGCTCCACAAGTTGACCTAAAAAAAAATCCAATATGGTCACCAGTTATGAAGTTGCCAATTCGCAAGGTAGAGGGTTAAATTGCAGAATTCCATTCATACATTCCCCCTTAACTGTATATTATCCAACTGATGCTCCTAGTAGTCACAAATTCCAACTACAAATCAATATTTGGAGGAATTTTTACTACTTTGCAATCAATATTTGGAAGACTTTCATTACTTTTCACATTAAAACTCCATCTTTTGGCCAAATTCTAGATATGTTTGGAAAAACTTGACTAGCACCCTGTCTGAAATTTCCAATTTTCTGCAATTTAGGGCTTTGAATTTCCAACTAATTCATGAGTTATGGGGGTTGGGGTCCCCTTCGCAACATCCCTGATGTTCATGTGAAAGTTACGCGATCATGTTTTTCTGAGAGAACTTCACCCCATCCCTCCCCCCACCCACCCCATCCCCCCACCCACCCCAGGAAAACTCAAACAATCTTCCTCTGATTGCTTGTGCCTACAGTATGGCCGCTATGGACCAGCACTTTCCACAGTGTGGGCAGTATTCCCATGGGTGCAATTAAATTTGTTTGCAAACACTAATTATTGGAATAATCATAAAAAATTTAATTAATGAAGCACAGAGTACAACCCGGTGCTTCTTTAAAATTTTGCTGCTGATGATTTTTATTACCTGTTAAACACATGTGTGGACACCACTGCCAACGCAACGATTACCACCAGTCTGCGGTGACTGTACTGTATTTGTGCAGAAATCCCCTGCATCCGAAAGCAATGCTATGATCCTTACGCTCATTTTCATAGACAAGTGCCCCTTATGGGGAAAATGTCCCCAACCTATCCCCACACTCTATGAAACATTTTCTGGTGCAAATCATTGCACTGCTTCTTTAAGCCTTTACCCAACACATTGACAAAAACTTGCCTGTGCTATTCACAAAAAAATCATCATTCAATTTTCATTATTGTTTTATTTTTTATCTCAAAAACATAGCTTATGACCCTTAATGGGAACAAGATTGTTCCAATGAAAAATCATAAGCAATGTTTTTGACAAAAAATGAAAAGATTTAGCTTTTCAAGAATTTTGTGTACAAGTGGGTCTGTCTTTCATTTTAGGCAGAGGGTTAACTCATTCTTTGCCAAGTGCTGTGGAGTCGTTTTCCCATTTGCCCTGGGTTGTTTTATCCCCTATATTAGGGCGAAACGACCCGGGTATGAGGGGAGAAACAACAAGGATTTTATTTAATTTTTTTAATAGTCTTAACTCTTTTGGCATGGGAGGCGACTGAAGTCGACAGCAAGACAGCCTTGCTAGATGACTATAATCGAAATTTGGACGTACTTATTGTATTCATTTCCACGTACTGTTATTCGAAACTCCAAAATACAATGACTTTTCCTGCTTTGTTTCTGCTGGATTGATGAGTAACTTGCATGTGTTACATCCAAATGATCGGCTCGCATTTGGTTGATTACGGAAATGAAGGTACAGAAATGTGCAAACAATTGTTTTGCCCCAATTCCCATTTGCCCCGGGTCGTTTTGCCCCCTATATTGGGGCAAACCGACCCTGGTATGAGAGGAGGAACATCAAGGATTTTATTTAATTTTTTAATGGTGTTGACTCTTTTGGCACGGGAGGCGACTGAAGTCAACAGATAGGCAGCCTGTGCTCGGCAACTACAGTCGAAATTTGGATGTACTTATTGTATTCATTTCCACATACTGTTATTTGAATTCCAAAATACAATGACTCTTCCTGCTTTGTTTCTACTCGACTGATGAGTAACTTGCATGCGTTACATTCGAATGATCTTGCATTTGGTTGGTTACGGAAGTGAAGGTACAGAAATGTCCAAAACAACTTCTAAAATGCATATGACAGTGCATGAAGCATCGGTAAAAGTCAATTCGAGACCAATAATGATTTTGATAGTGAGTCAGCATCTCCCCCCAGTTCAAGTCTGCAGCCTTTTGAGAGATGCCTTTGGCATCTCGACCTTGGACCCACCATGTCTTACTTAGCTGCTACCCACCCCCCCCCCCCTCCCCCCACCACCACCAAAAAAAAAAAAAAATCCTGGCACTGCCACTGACCTGAACATCTGAACATAATGAAATTCAAAGAGGGATTCTGATGGATACAAGTGGCTTTTATCCTGTTGACTATTTCAAGTTATTTTTTCCTGATAAATTATGTATCAAATATTAATAAAACCTTTATTTGTTATCGTAAATCTTTTTTAAATTAGTTTATGCAAAAAACGTTTTTAAAAGATACTAATATTGTGACAAATATATAGATTTTTTGATCAAATTTGTCTAAATTTACGAAATCTAAGATGGCTGCCAATTCACGTCACTTCTACTTCCAGCACAAGTCTATACTTCTTTACCTCATCCATCTAGCAATAATCACGGAAAGTTTCATAGAAATCCCACGCCCAGTTATAAAGTTACGCCATATTATTCCCATCTCCTGTATTTCAGTAAAATTCTAGAAAAATATTACGAGCTGAGAAATCTGTTTCTCAGAAAATTACGAGCCAAAAGAGTTAAAGTACTTTTCCACAATCACTTAACATTATAGTTGGTGGCCTTGGAGTATACAAACTGATTCTTTTGCTGAGAAGAGAGGCAGAGAAAGTTGAATCCAGTGTAATGGCTGATGATTTGCAACGAGAAACAAGGACATGCCAGAGCAAAATTTAACAGAAGCTTAACATAGCATGAGAACAATATGAAGACAGACAGATTTCTACAATAAAATTTCTTTGTCATTGTGAAAACATATATGGAGAGGTGTCCAGGGAAAAGACTCACCGAAGAGAAACACCACAAGCTGATTCATAAATTGTAATGCATTGTTACAGATGTTATATAAATGCATAAATTATACTCAAATGTCATGTTTATGAATACAAAATTGTAGAAATAATACAGGAATAAAACATATAATATCACTGCTAGTCCTGTTATTATTTAATCCATACCCCATTGACATACCACTAAAACCCTCTCTATTTGTTTGATTTCACACATCGGTCCATGTGGATAGGGTGAAATTTCTCAATTTAGTGATAATTATGGTAATTGTAATGGAAATTGTTTACTTCGGTAAATCCTTTGTGAAAAAGTACTAAAGAAAACAATTACATTGCATTTAAAATAAAATTTGGGAGTCGAAACCACCCACCTCCATCTGTGGGCAAAAAAACTAGTCCAAACATGGCTTGAAAGTCCGTAATTTAATTTTTTGGTTTGGTACGTCCTTTCAGTCCGACATTCTTCCCATTCCACCAATGGTGAAACTAAAACTGCTGATAAATATCATCAATTTTAGAAAAACAATCTGTTTTGTGATAGAAGTATTTGCATTTCTGAGAAGAAGGTAAAATTACCTTCTCATCAGCATGTGTTTGATGTCATTATCACCAATAAATCCCTCTCAAATGTTCCTTTACTGAATAAGTGCATTACAGTTTTGTAATGCAGTCGACCATTTTATAGTTTCGATTTGAATGTTATCGGGGAGAATGTGTTTTGCAGAACATTTTGCCGAAATGCACTGGTGGGACAGAACAGTGCATGAGACTGCAAACACAAGGGAAGATTTCTCTTTCGTATGCAATTGTTTTTTTAAAACTCTAACTCAAGGTGAAGAGTTAACCAACAGTTAGAAGGATTTTATCTGGTACATTTTAAATGGAAAAAAAAAACACCCAGCTGATTTTAACAACAGACAAGGGATTAAGTGAAAAAGAAAAGGCAACTTGAGCTCAATGAAAAACAGTTAAATTAGGCCAAAAACATAAAGTTACTCTTTTCAGTGAGAGTGGGGGGTGGGGGATATGGAGACTGTGACCTTTGGAGGAGGGGTATTGTGTATTGCCACGATGAAGATTTCATATTATTACAGAGAAATCAAATTTTTCATGACCTCCTCTCAACCAAGTCAACTTTTTATATTAACCTAACCAGAGCCAGACAATGCCCATTGAACAAAATTTTCCTTCAATGGTAATTTTTTTTAAAATTTTTTTGTTTTGTTACCAAATCATAGCTTATGGTTTGATACGTTATGGGCTTGTTCTACAGGAGTGAGAGTGGGGGCACAATTTATTTTCTTGATTCCAAAAAGTGAAAGGATAATAAAATTTGAATAGCAAGTTTGGTGTTTAACGTTGGCGTATATGGGACCATTATTGGACACATCACCATGTGATGGGGTCTTACTTGATGGGCAGGCTTTCCCAGCCCCCCCCCCCCCCCCACCCCCATCCCCCTCACCTCCCCTGGCCTCAATGCAGTTAATGAGACATGAATGCAGCACCAAAGAGTCTAGAAGGCCTTATTCGTGAAGATAGTTTTCAAGTGACTCAAAAATACTTGCACTGCAGATTGAACCAAGACAAATCTGGACGTCAACAGGGTGGATAGCTCGGCAACCAACCTTTGGCAGCCTATCTTGAGTTCTTTGTATTTTCACTTACATGCTATGTGTTACATAAAGAATCTCAAATGTAGTTTTATACGGAATTTATCAACCAAGTTAACTAAGTTAGACTTATGCCAAAGTTATCAGAGGTTCAAATCAAATTTAGTGGACAGGGTTCATAAAATCCGATAAAAATAGGACGATTCTTAGATTTTTTTTATCTCTTACACGATTAGCAAGACAAAAAGTGGACAAATGTCCTGAAGACAAAACACAAAAGCACTCAAGAAAAATGGCAAGGGGAGATCAAAATCTTAAAAAATGACAAAGGTGGACAAAAGTCCTCATTCTCTTTTCGCATTCTCATTTTTTGTTTTGGGGGGGGAGGGGAGGGGGGGGTTGTCTTTTACGTTCCGCTCTACAGTTTCACACTATTGCACAGGGGTGAAATTCTAAACATAGGACATACGTTGAAACTAATGCCATGTAAATTGCAGATATATTTTTACTATCAGATATATGATTACATTAGGCTATTTGTTGGACAAGGGAATTTGAAGATTTGGTCCCAAAGTTAGAGTCTGATGCATACCGGTAGTGGTAAATTACCAGGTGAATTATGGGAAACAGTGGCTTAAAAAAAACGGCTTTCTAAAATGTCATTTTTACACGGGTTTGTTTCCAGACCTGTGACTAAAAAATGAAATGGAAACATAGATTTTTGGGGGCATTTTAGAAACAGGGGATGCTACATGTATGCTCCTGGGGTAGGTAGGTGGGGGCAGTGGGAATATTCTGCTTTTGAGGCTGCTGGGTGGCTGAAAATGACTAGTTTTGTGATTTTTTCATGCAACTTTGCAGACTGAAGCTTGCCTTTGACAATAAGTTATTCCACCCACATTCAGATTGTTTATTTCCAGTTAGATAGTGTTATATGTGTTTAGTGGATTTGGGAAATGTAATACATATTATGGGTTACATTACTAAGTTGCAGAATATTTGCATTTGAAGAGAGTGTATAGCATGTCATTTTTGGAAATGCCTGGAAAAATGTGGTACGGAAGCTTAGAATAATTTATAATTAGGATTGCAATGAATACATCACAGTTCGTCGCTGACAAGATGGGAAATCACTATGCAAACATCATAAGTTTTAATGGTTTTAAGTTTGCTGTAGGGTTTTTTTCTGTATCTCAAGTTAACTCTTTACTGAATGCAACTACAAAAATTACCAGCAACATACACAGAAAACATCATTGTTGTTTCTCATTCTGTAAGCTATATTCTGGAAGCCCCCAAAAAGAGAACTCGTCTTTGATTAATTTCAAGACTTTCCTAAACGTTGGTAATCAACAACCTCCAAAGTTCTTTAGTCAAGCGAAATCTCGCTCAGCACAAATATATCATTGCAGGTTACGACTGGGGTGCAATAACCTTAATTCCCACTATGATAATCATCTATCGCCAAATCCCTTATGTCAGTGCGGCGAGACTCTCCTGTATTGTCCAATTTTCACAGACGCTCATAATTACACAATTAATCTGCTCCCTTTGGAGCAGATACATCTACACTTCTTTTTGATTCAGAATTCCTGAACAATGAAGATTACTGCCTCATCTTCAAAGTGGAACATGATTTTATATTATCAAGTAAGCGATTTCAATGACTACGTTCGAGGACAGTACTAACCCATTAGATATAATCTAATTTTATCACAAACATTATTAACAAATTCCTCCGTGGAAACCCTGTGAAGTGAAGGGGTGCTTGTTTCCTGTGGTAAGCAAGTTCTGTTTCACTGGTATAGTAGGACCCAGTCACTAATGTTTGAGGTCCTTTAAATGGACAACATATGTATCAACGATTGAATAAACTTGACTTCATGTCCTTACTGTGGTCACGATTAGCCACTGTGCATAAATATCTGACCTTAAACACCAATAAAATTAAATTAAATAAATACTAATAAACTAGCGCAACAGAACGAATACACCATGCCACACCATTCAACTTTCCTTGCAGCTCAACGCCATCTCAAATGTCTTCACAGACTCTATCTACAATTATTTCCAAACGAATTAAATGAAACTACCTTCCTCTACATGCCCTACCCATGTGTAGTTATCGCATGACGTATTCAAGCTGGCGAAGATTTGTTTTTTGTTAATGTTTTTTTTCCCCAAAGCATTCCTATCTTATCCACCTTGTAGTTTAAACATTCTCACATGTCATCTCCAGAGGTCTCCATCTCCACCACCCGAGGTGGCCAATACTGGTCAGTCCTAGTCCTAGTAACAAAAGCTCTAATTCAACTTTTAATATCCTCTCAAGTTTGGACTCGGAAACATGGCTCGGGACCCCCTTTGGCGTGCGCTCGTTGAGCCCGTTCTGATGGGGATCACGAACTTGGAGCAGTTAATAACTAGAGTGATGTCACGCATGCAGCCCAACTGTCCCAGGAATGGCAATGCTTAGACGCAAAATAGTCGGAGCCATTTTTTATTAACAGTTTACCTAACGAATCTGCCATATCTGCACTCGTGATATACAAAATTTGCTATTCAAATTTTATTTTTTCATTTCTCTACTTCAAAACATACCTCATGACCTATTAATGGAACAAACTTGATGAGCTTGTTCCAATAAGGAGTAATAAGCCATGGTCAGAAGTAAATAAAAAATGAAAAAATCTGAGGTTTCAGAAAAATAATTTGCATTGTTGGCTTCCACTTGTGTAAGGTAAAGGATTAAATATGCAGTACATAAAGCAA
The DNA here is from genome assembly GCA_031216915.1 of Pictodentalium vernedei. Taxonomy (NCBI): domain Eukaryota; kingdom Metazoa; phylum Mollusca; class Scaphopoda; order Dentaliida; family Dentaliidae; genus Pictodentalium; species Pictodentalium vernedei. The sequence goes on along the minus strand of CM062290.1, from coordinate 304,222,659 downwards.
TGTTGGGCTATATGAGTCAATTTTCTTTTTTGCATGTAATAACTCCCAATCCTTCAAAATGTATTTTGGGAATAATTGCCTAAGTGACACGTTTGTGTGTGTGTGTGTGTGGGTGTGTGTGTGTGGGGGGGGGGGGGGGGGAGGGGGAGGGGAGGGGAGGAAGGGGGAGGTAGTTGTGGAACCTATATTGAAACCTGGCCTGTATTACTAGCTGGAAAATACACATATCAACTTTGGTTGAAATCAAATAAACCAAACTGGAGTTATCAGTCGGAAACCAATTGTTTACAGACAGATGGATGGACTGACAGATGGACGGACGAAAGTCATGACTATAGCCCTGACTATAAACAGTCAGGCTAAAAACGCATTTTGTACCAAAGAAAAAATATTGCATGAATGGCCCTGGGTGAGGAGGAGGTTGGGTGGGAGGGGGGGTGAGGAGTGGGGGTGAGGGTGGGGGAGAGTAGGGGATTGTTAGTGGAGTCCATTTTTTTTCCACATGTGGTCAGTCTAAATCCTTCAGAATGCATTTTGAGCAAAGGAGAAAAAAAAATACTAACTGGTACCATGGGGTGGGGGTGGGTGGTGGTGTTTGTCTGGGTTTTTAACCACAAACTTTAACCCAAACTGTAAAAAAGCCTTTTTGACGAAAGAAGAAAAAAGTGCCTAATTGGCCCCCAGGCCAGAGGGGGGGGGGGGGGGAGGGGGGAGGGGTGGGGGGGGTATGTGAGTTTAAAAAAGGTTCGGCATGTAGTGACTGTAAATACTTCAAAATGCATATTGGAGGAAATAAAAAAAAATGCCTAATTGGGGGGTGGGGGGGAGGGGGGTGGGGGGGGGGGGTGTTTGTCTGGATTTAACCAAAACTGTAAACAAGCATTTTTGATGAAAGAAAAAAAAAAGTGCCTAATTGACCTTGGGGTACGTAAGTTTAAAAAAAGGTTTCGCATCTAGTGAATGTAAATAGTTCAAAATGCATATTGGAGAAAGGAAGAAAAATAAGCCTAATGGGGGGGGGTGGGGGTGGGGGGGGGGATAGGGCGTGGTGGTGTTTGTCTGGGTTTTTAACCACAAACTTGGAGTCATCCTACCAAGCTACAATGAAATCCCTTCATAATTATGGCCTGTGGAATATTCTAAAGGTTTTCGGGCTTCGGGCCTCTGTTGCCATCACAGTTGCCCAAAAGAGGAGGTTCTCATCTAGACATTATATGAAGTCAACCTATCATGTTACAATGAAATCCCTCCATAAATATGACCTGTAGACTGTGCTCAAGGTTTTCGGGCTTCGGGCCCATGTTGCCGTCACAGTTGCCCAAAAGGGGACGTTCTCATCTAGACATTATATGAAGTCAACCTATCAAGTTACAATGAAATCCCTCCATAAATAAGATATGTTGTAGACTGTGCTAAAGGTTTTCGGGCTTTGGGCTCGGGCAGCCATCATGGTTGAATGAACACAACCAAAAGGGGACATTCTCATTTGGGCACCATGTGGATTGATCCTATGAAGTTACAATGAAATCCCTTCATAAATATGACCTCTAGACTGTGCTGAAGGTTTTTGGGCTTTGGGCACCTGTAGCCATCACAGTTGCCCAATCACACCCAAAAGGGGACTTTCTCATGTAGACATTATATGAAGTAAACCTATCAATTTACAATGAAATCCCTACATAAATATGAACTGTAGACTGTGCTAAAGGTTAAGGAGTTTTGGGCTCGGGCAGTCGTGACGGTTGATAGATCACACTCAAATGGGGAAATTCTCATGTAGACATCATATGGAGTCATCGTGTCAAGTTACAATGAAATCTGTCCATATTAAACATGACCTGCAGACTGTGCTAAAAGTTCTTGGGTTTTAGGCTTGGGCGGCTATCACGGTTGACAGATCATGCCCAAACGGGGACGTTCTAATCTAGGCATTATACAGAGGCATTCTATGAAGTTGCAATGCAATACCTTCATAAATACGACCTGTAGACTGTGCTAATGGTTTTGGGGTTTTGGGTTCGGGCAGCCATACCGGTTGACCGATCACGACCAAAAGGGGACGTTCTCATGTAGACATGACCTAAAACCTGCATATGAAATTTTTTGATGATCAGACAAGAACTACCGGGTATAGCTTGTACTTGAAGGTTGAATAAAAACCTTCAACCACAAACTTTAACCAAAACTCCAAATGTCAACTAAACAGGACAACAAAAAAACCAAAAAAACACTTGAACCTTCAGTAAAAAACTCTAACCACAAACTTTAACCAAAACTCTAAATGTTAACAGACGGACAGACTGACGGATGGACGGACGGACAAAAGTCATTACTATAGCCCTCACTGTAAACAGTCGAGCTAAAAATGTTTAGTGGTTAAAGAAGTCTTTTGTATGCCTTTGTTATGTATCCACATTGGGCATGAGGTTAATCTGGTGTATGAGAGACAGGGCCCTCGGGTGATGATATGTGAGTCCAACTATTGACTTATTCCCAACGCTTGTGTGACATATACAAACCCTAAACTAAATTATAAAATCACTCATATCGGCCACTGACATTTGTAACTCTTTGTAATTTTATTCTGGGTGGAAACAGCCTTGTATAAGCCCATAGCTTTCTGCCAAATCCACATCACTGTATGAAAAGATTCTTTATATGCTTTTGTACTTTTGAAATAAATAATGTTTAAACTGAAAATTTTAATTTCCAGTTATACGATAACATTTTTTATGAGCGCCATCTTCTACTAGGTTATGTAAAGCATTTTGTTGAATAATAGCCTACATGTAGATATATGAATTAATTAATTTTTGGGGAGCTTCTGCCCACCCATGTCATTTTTCTTGAGGGCTTTTGTCCAGAGACTTTTATTTTATGAGCTTCTGCCCACGTTTTGTTCTGAGGGCTTTTGTCTTGAGGTGTTTTATCCTGCACTTCACTTATATGGTTAGTATGTACTGCATGCTTTTTGATTTTCGTTACTTTGCCAATATTTAATATCTCTATTGAACCGTCCAATCGAATGTAAATGGAATATATAATTGGATAAATATACCACAATATGTTCAAACATTAAAACTGTTTATTTTTCGGATTCTATTTTTTCAGAATTTTTTTTTTCTGATGTCAAGCTTCATTAAGAGTCTTGTAATTCTCTATGCCATTTTCTTCTGATCTGGTGTAATTTGATATTTGAAAATCATCCAGTCCTTTAGGACTGGTGGGTGTCATGTCAAACAACTTGTCTTTTGAATAACTATTGATAAATTCTACACAAAAATTCAGGTGCCTTATAATTCAGACATATGTTTTTGTGTTATGTCTGTAAAGGCATAGTGAAGGATCCCCAATGTCTTTTGGTTTCAACTGTTGTCAGTGATTCCCCTTGCAACAAGCACTGGATGATTAGCACTTCGTGAGTTCATTTCTCAAAAGTGCAAACATCAAAACAACAAAAACAAGCGGTTAACATTTATTATGGGGATGGCACGCTCTTTCCACTGATATTTGCATTGAGCTATTTTTCCCACCCCACACCCATTCCTGTTGTAGATGTCCAGATTTGTCTTGGATCAATCTGCTCTGCAAGTATTTTTATTATGTGACCAAATGAGGTCTTGCACACTCTTTAGGGCATTCATGTCTCATCAACCTTGTCGGGGACAGGGATGGGAGGATCGGCTAGAATAGCCTCCCTATTAAGTAAGCACCCATCAAATATGGCAATGTCAAAGAATGGTTCCACAGCAGCAAATGTTAAACACTACTCTAAACTTGCCATTCAAATGTTATTATTCTTTCACTTTTCTGTGAACCCCCTCCCCCCCCCCCCCCCCCCCCCCCCCCCCCCCCCCCCCCACTGGAGTGAGCCAATCATGCATCGACACATAAGCTATGATTTGGAAGCAACAAAAAACAAGAGGCCCCATGGGACCTGAAGCACTCACCTTGAACAGAACACGATATAAACAGAGTCCAAGAATGTGTCTACATTGAGCAATCCATCTCCTTTAGGATATGTACATTGTCAATCCTTGAGCCCCTTAGGAGTGACAAAAATAGTCCAAGGCTCCGAACATCATGCCTTTTCTTCAGATGATCATAATGTAAAATGTGTAGATCCCTTATGAAGCCCCTTGATACAACCTATGTGGATTAATCTTTGTTACACAACTCTAGAGAGTACTGAATACAAAATTTCTAATTCTTCAGCTACACGGCCAATTCCGGTTCCCATAGGGAGCCCAAATATTAACCCAGACTCTCAATTTGAACAAAGTTGAATCTTACCTCCCTAGTGATGTTGTATACCAAATATGAAAGCATTCTGACTGTTGGATCTGAAGAAGAAAAATTTTAAAGAAATCTCTTCATATTGCACTAAGTTAAAATTTGGGCTACCACTGCGAGCCCAAATATTAGCTTCGGACACCATTTGAACAAACTTGAATCTGACCCCCCCACCCCCGAGATGTTGTATACCAAATATGTAAGCATTTTGACTGGTGGATCTGAAGAAGAAGATTTTTAAAAATTATCCTTCATATTGAACAATGTTAAAATATTAACCTTGGGACTTGGTTTGAACATTCTTGAATCTGACCCTCATAACAATGATGTATACCAAACATTAAAAGGTTCTGACCAGTGGTTCTGAAGAAGAAGATTTTCAAAGAATATTCCAGATATTGCCCTAAATTATGTATTGAGCCCAAATATGAACCAATGGGCTTTATTTTAACAAACTTGTATCTGAAACCCCTATGAGTGCTGTATACCGATTATCAAAAGATTCTGACCATTGGTCCTGGAGAAAAGATTTTTTTGTTTTTGCATGTATGCTGACTCAGCATTTTTTCGATACCTTCTACAGAACACCCTAACATAATCGATGGAATTTTTTTACCATTTAATTCTACTGGTCCTAAGGATGGTTCATTCCAAACAACAGCTCTCTGTTCCATGTGGTTTGGGAAATATGGGCGTTAGAAAGTATTTCTATTTTTAGCTCCTGGGGTTCCCATGGGGATGCAGGAATTTGGGGGGGGGGGGGGGGGGCATGAGTCAAGTACTTATGACCCAATAATACCACATACCCAATTTGGTTCAAATCAGGCCATCGGTTCAGAAAATAGAAATTTTGGGCAGGGCCAAAAATCTTATCCCTCCCATTACAAAATATTGCATCACAAACTTCGTTTGAACAAACTTGATTCTACATCTCAAAAGGAAGCTCCTTAACAAATATCAATATCAATTCATTGTACCCACTGGTTCATGAGAAGAAGATTTTAAAAATATTTTGAAGTATTTTCCCCAACCACCACCCTATCGGGCTGGGTATGATGAGTTGATCAAAAATGCAATGCCCCATCGGGACCATCACTCACACAAATTTTCACTTGAATTGGCCCAGTGGTTTTGGAGAAGACCAAAACATGGTGTTGACAGACGATGGACGAAGAGTAATGTGATTAGCTCAGCTTGATTTTGTCATGGTGAGCTAAAAACCCAATAAAACAGCTAAACAAAAAGAAAAAAAAAACTTGGAGAATTTTTTTTATGGGCATTATCTCTGGCTCTGGTTAGGTTAATATAGTAGATTTGGTTGAGAGGGGGGGCGTGAAATATTTGATTTCTCTGTAATAATATGAAATCTTCATTGTGACAATACATTATATACAATATATAAAAAATATCGCATGCTATTTAATATTACTATTTTAGTCAGAATCCCCACCCCATCTGTTTGGAGTACCCCACAAAGGTCACAGTCCCCATATCCCCCTCCTCCCTGCTCACTCGAAAGAGTGAATTGTGTATTGGGCCTAAATGAACTGTTGATCATTAAGCTTGATTTGCCTTTTTTTCCTTCCTTGATCCATTGTCTGTTGTTAAGATCAGCTTGGTGGGGTTTTTTTCTTTTAACCCTTTACCCAACGTAACGGCCAAAACCGGCCAGCGCTATTCTTAAAAATCGCCAATTAATTTTCATTATTTTTTCATTTTTTGTCTCAAAAACATAGGTTATGACCCCTCATTGGAACGAGCTCGTCGAGCTCTTTCCAATGAGGGGTCATAACCTATGTTTTTGAGACAAAAAATGAAAAAAATTAGTTATTCAAGAATTTTTTTTGCAAGTGTCGTCTGCTTTTCATGTTAGGTAAAGGGTTAAAATGTAACAGATCCAAATGTTGGTTAACTCTCCACCTTGTGTTGGAGTTAAAAAAAAAGATTGCAAACAAAAGAGAAAACTTTGCTTGCGTTTGCAGTTTCGCGCACCATTCTGTCCCGCCACTGTGTTTTGGAAACACTTTCCGCAAAGCACATTCTCCCCGATAACATTCAAACTGAAACTAGAAAATGGCCGACTGCATTACAAAACTGTAATGCACTTTTTCAGAAAAGGAACACTTGAAAGGGTTTTATTGGTAGTAATAACCAACCATTTTTTTCGGAAATATTTTCCAGGAAGATGAATGCATTTCTGCATTCATCATGGCATAAGAAATGAAGAAAACAAACATATAACCCCCTAAAACTGTTTAAAAAGACGTTTTGGCTCAAAAAATGAATGGTGATGGGATGCTCAGAAAAAGTTCTTTTTTTAAAAATTTGAAAATTCTGTCACCACCTTGGTATCAGGCCTTCAGATTACCCCAATTTCACACCATTTACAGGTGTGCCCAAATCAGAAAAGGTGTGAAGACATCAAGAAAAATATATAAATTCTCTGTGCCTCTTCTACATTTGAGAATAACGCCCATCACAATATGGCCATAGAAACATGAAGAAAGGAATGGCAATAAAACATAACAGGATAAGACTGTTATTTCTGGTGTTAATGTGCCCAAATTAGGGCAAAACGGAGTGCCCAAAATAAAGGAATTTAAAGGCCTGCTGGTATTTGAAGAAAAGTTAACTTATAGAGCTTGATTTTGCTTTGTAGTGTTCTCAAGATATCACTCTATAAAAATGAAGCACTATTGTGTGGCAGTATTGGAAATGGGGTTGGTCTTATTTTTATTTATCTAGGTACATAGACAAAACTACATGCATGTTTCAATGAGTCGTTTTGTATTCAATGAGTCAGATGTGCGTAGGAAGAAAACTTCGAGACCAAAGGTCGAGACGTTTTCTTTCTACGCACATCTGACGAATTGAATACAAAACGACTCATTGAAACATACATGTGGTTTTTTATTTATTACATGACCCAAGCACCTACTGACCTAATTTTCTTTTCTATCAATGGTGGTAAACACCATGCACTTTATGCAGTCGCATGCATAAAAAAAGTCCCGGTTGGAACAGGTTGGTGTGCAATACGGAATTCCGTATTGCACAGCCGTATTGCACGCCGTATTGCATAAGAGAGACTGCATGGGCATGTAATAAAAAACAATATTTACTGTTTGTGTTTAGTTACAGTGAATTAAATCTGCACTGACTAATATTTTACTAGTTTTACACACAGTATTAATATTTATTTCAGCCACATTAGTATGTAGAAGGTTAATCTTTCCTTCCAGTAATATGGGTCGATTGTAAACTTCACTGGCTTTTCTAAGGTCACACACATGAAAGTCATGAAGTGAGTACTGTTACGGGTAATTGATTTTCATTGGTCAAGAAAGGTCTGCAGTAATCTGCAGTGTCCAGTTCAGTGCATTCTCCTTTCTCTCTGTTTGCAATGTGGTTGTGTTCTGTTTGATAAATATTTTTTCTGTTAATTTAAATAGTATTGTACCTGTGGCTTTGGAAATTCATGGATATTCCAGGAATTTCATAGCAGTGGATAGGAACAGTTTTTTCATGAAATCAGGTATTTAATTACTTAGTTTTCTCTAAGTTTTCTCTCTGAGTGGGCTGGCAGCCTGAACAAAGTATCATGCTTGGACTTTGTCCCGACTGCCATGGCCACGAGCTGGTTCCGATTTTGGAACATATTGATTTAAATCTTTATTTAGCTCAGTATTATTGTTAAGCATACGCGCTATTTCAAAATTCCAACGTATATCCTTGGCTGTTTAAAAGTGTCACTGAACCCCTGTAGTAAACTGATAATTTATTGTATTTTAGTAGTTTGCAGTTTTGGTGTGCTTTTTGGTATTATGTTTAGTTGTTTATTCACCGTGACTGCAGGTGATCCGCTGTGGTCTGCTCAGGCTGACCACAGCTGATCCCTCGCCACTGTGAATAAGCTACACAATATTTTCAGCTCTTACACTATTATTTCTATCCATCACTCCTGTGATTTTCTTTATTATGTAGGTTTCGAGATACTCCTGTATGTGAGAGCCACAGTCCGCCCAGTTGTTATTTAGGCACAGGAACCTGTCACAGTCACACTGATGGAAGGCATTATATATATATATATATATATACATATATAACTATTTCGCTGCTTTTATATTTTAGGGGTGGATTTGCTAGAACAAGCATTACTTGGGTTTTATATAATTTGTGGAAGCTTTCCATGTACATGTCTTGGGAAGTTGTGTAGTGCTATTCTACTTTGGTAGACTTGCTTCTGGTAATTAGACTTGGGAGCCAAAGCCTGGCATGCAAGTCAACTGTTATTTACAACACAAGATCGAACAATTGGTCATGCTTGAGTTCCTCCTTGTGTTGTCACTTTGTAGCTTCCATTTGGCTCAAAGTGAAATCATGCCTTTATCCTACAGTGGTTAGGATTTACCCTTTCAGGACTTATGCCTTTGTAGTGTGCTATGCATCACTATGTTGTTTTGGTAGCAAGATTATCTTGCGGCAGTGTTGTGGTTTAGTGATAGTTTAATCCGTCAACCCTACAGGGCTGAGGGATTAAATTATCTCTGCTACTTTCAGGTGTTCGTGGGGTTGACGACTTCATGCTAGTGGAGCTTGAAAGGGTAAAGCATTGTGTTGAAATTCAGTTTAATGTTTGTATTTATATGGGGTGTATATTGTAAATACATTTTAGTGTAATACATTGTAAGTGTGCAATACTTATTCATTGTTTAATTTATTAGTTTGGGGAAATATTGGGGCATACTTGTGTGTCAAGAATTCTTGTGTTTTTGGTGACGACAATACTTATCATTATAAGTAAATGTTTGGATAGTTGCGTTTGCTGCTGGAGCGTTTGGCACGTCATACTATGTTTTCACGTATTCTGTGTCTTGGCATCCATCAGCTGTTACACTCGACTGGAATGAGCTCTCAGAGCTGGTTTCCGTCAGATGTGCCAGCTGCTGTTTGTCGAGCAGGATTGTTGTGCTTAGGTACACCATTTGTTTATGATTTCTTGTCATCCACCAATTGCTACACTTAGCTGGAAGGAGCTTTTTGAGTGTGCCAGCTGGTGTTTGTCAACAAAAGTGGTTGTTTTGGTGATAAGCATTCGGTGCAGTTTTTGGAATTTACATCGAGCATATTTTTTATATCAGGTCTGTGTAGTATGCGCAGTATTTATTTATTTTATTTTATTGTCAGTTTCAGGGTTCTTTGTTATTTGTATTTTTCACATCTTGAACATTCTGTGATGGAATAAAGAATCCATGTTAAACCTATACTGCATCTGAGTTGTTTAGATATTATCCCAGTGCGGTTACAATTGGTGTATTCAGGACATATTTGTGCCCAAGGTTGGCTTAAATCCAAGCATACCCTGAGAAGAAAAAGGTAAAAATTGCTAACTGTCCATATTTCTTCATAGGAAAACTCCTCTCAACTTCACAAAATTTACTGATTAGGACTTTTGAGGATTTGCAAATCTACATGAAGCATAAACTGTAAAAGGTGAGACATGCTTTGACTTTGAATCTTTGATTTACTGTAATTGAACTGGAGTGGCAAAAAAAAAATCATTTGTTTATAGTTTCAAAAACGTTATTTCAAGTAAAACTAGAAACTGTTTTAGCACACTAAAACATATGTCTCCCCTTCCTTTCTATTTAATGCACTGCAAATTATATATACATGAATGATATTGACAATCATGCCAAATATCTAATGTATAGGTCAAAAGACAAAAAAGTTATGCCCCGGACAAAGTTTCCCTTAAAAAAGCACATAAATCTGACCTTCAGGTCAAAGGTCAAGGTCACTATGGTACGTGACACCGACTCATGGTGATACATCCACATGCCAAATATCTAAGGCCTAGGTCAAAAGACAAAAAAGTTATGCCCCGGACAAAGTTTGTATGAGAAGAAGAAGGATATGCACTAAAATGGAATGTCTCCCTTCTGGGAAGGGGAGACATAATAAAGAGAGAACAACTTTTCAGATATTAAGGGCCTATAAAAGTAATGAAATTTTGTTTATTTTGAAAATTCTCACTTCCGATATTCCTTCAATTCAAATTAAATTTTCATAAAATGTACATCAAAATGAAGGATGGGATGTATAGAACACGAAACACATGTGTAATCAACTCATAGTCGACTGTAGGCACCACTGGTTCCTGGAAGTCTGCTGCCGTATTCGCACCAGAACTGATAATTTAATAATATTTCACGAAAACAACTTGTGGCCAAATGTGCTTTACATATACAAGAACAAAGCTAGGGGATCACAATTCTTCAAAACACGGCGACAGAGCTGCATTGGGGTAAATTCCAAAGCCTTTGCTTTTGTTTACGTATGAGTATACTTTGATTTCCAGTCGACGTCATCGGACAGAAAAAGCATGTAAAAACAACGCCGTCTAAAATCAAATAATGAAAAAGATCGCCTTCATACAGTATACTGTTATTAGATAGAGATTGCACAGTTGCCATATTCAATGCAAGGTATCATGATACCTGTTGAAATTTCTTAGAATTACGATTTTGTTTTTTGATGGAAATTCATGGTAACGAGTGATTTGCGCATATCTGTCGAGCATGGAAACCATCTTCAATAAAAAATGCAGACAGTGTTGTCCTTTTCCAAAATGCAGACCTATCACTGTATTCGAAAGTGTTTTGAATGCCTAGCTTTGTTCTTGGACATATGAAGCACATTTGGCCACAAGTTGTTCTGATGAAATATCATTTTATTATCAGTTCTAGTGCGAATACGGTAGCAGACTTCCAGGAACCAGTGGTGCCTACAGTCAACTCTATGAGTTGATTACATATGTGTTTTGTGTTCTATACATCCCAACCTTCATTTTGATGTATAATTTGTGTATATTCTGAATTTAAGGAATATGAGAGGTGAGAATTTCAAAATAAACAAAATTCCATTACTTATATAGGCCCTTAAAAACAACTATGTCAATCTGTTGAAAATTGTTCGAAAACATTATGAAGGCCATTAAAAGGGAGTCACAATTAGCCATTGTGCATAAGTATGTGACCTTAAAAGCCAATAATAAATAAATTAAAAGGGTGTAGGAAACGATAATTTTCAGTTTTCACTCACTAACCTACATTTTAAACGCTCGATCTGCTGTCAGCCAACTTGGAATTTTCGTGGGAATCTCCCAGCATTGGGACCAAGAATGACTGCAGAGTTACCTCCCCTTTATTAAATTAAATGCTGAATTTCGTATAGAATCTAGTGTGGGGCTTTGAATTTTCTTTTTGAAATGGGTTTAGAATATATTTATTCTATAATTGCTGCGTATTATTTTGACGAAGCGGCAATATTTGAATATGAGCACTGAAAGGTCAGACAAACCAAATGAAAGTGTCAATGACACTGTAGCTCAACTTGACAAACTTGAACTTGATAAGTTATAAATGAAATGGCAAAATTGAAGATCCTTGGTCCCAATGTTATTTGATGAAATTTCAACATAATCAAAGTAATCCATGCATTTTTAAATGTAAACTGTAAGACTGGCTAAAGAAAGAATGTTGATACACAAATGCAGTATGTTCAGAGGTTATTGTAAATGGCAACTTTTTTTCACAGAAATGAATGCTGATCAATTGCTCTTATCTAAAGGTCTTGCCTAATGAGCACACCAAGTTCAAAAACAATCCTATGAAAAATGTGACATGCAGGCCATGTCAAAGACTGGTGATGCACAAATGCAATAAATTCAAAGATTGTTGCTAACAGCAACAGTTTTTGATGGAAATGAAAAGAAAATCAATAGCTCCTATTTTTGTCACCCTGCAAAAGCTTACAAAGTTTCAAAACAACCTGATAATGAATGTGCCCTCGGAGGCATGCCAAAGGAAGATGTTAATGCACAAATGCACTAAGTAGAGGGTCATTGCTTGTGGCAATGGTTTTGGGGGGTTTTTTATGGAAATTCATAAATATACCCTGCAGAGAGTGCAAAAGGGATAAGTTGATGCACAAATGCAGTAAGTTCAAAGGCTGGTGATAAAGACAATAATTTTTTATGGAAATGAAAAAAGAGTAATAGCTCACATCTAGAGGTCACACAGAACACACATACCAAGTTTCAAAGTGATCCGATCATAAATGTGCCCTGAAGGCCGTGTTAAAGGGAAATATTGAAGTCTGACTAAACTAAGTTCAAAGGTCAGCGGCAACATTTTTTGACAGAAATGGAAGAAAATCGACAGCTCCCTATATAGATGTCACCACACACAAGCACACCGAGTTTGCAAGCGATCCAATCATAAATGTGCCCTGCAGGGTGTGTCAAAGGAAAATATTGATGCTTAACTGCACCAAGTTTTTACTAAGTTCATCGAAGGTCATTGCTAGTGGCAACACTTTTTGACGAAAATCGATAGCTCCAATCTAGAGGTAACCTCAAACAAGCAAAGTTTCAAACCGATGTGATCATAAATGTGCCCTTTATGGCATGCCAAAGGAATATATTGATGCCTGACTAAACTAAGTTCAAAGATCGTTGCCAGTGGCAACATATTCTGACGGACGGAAATGGAAGCAAATTGATAGCTCCCATCTAGAGGTCACCCCAAACAAGCATGCCAGGTTTCAAAGCAATCCGACCATAAATGTGGCCTGTAGGGTGTGCTAAAGGGAAATATTGAGGTCTGACTAAACTTAGTTCTAAGAATGTTGGCCGCGGCAACATTTTTTGATGGAAATGGAAGAAAATTGATAGCTCCCATCTGGAGGTCACCCAAAACAAGCTTGCCAGGTTTCAAAGCAATCCAATCATAAATGTACCCTGTAGGGTGTGCCAAAGGGAAATATTGAGGTTTGACTAAACTAAGTTCTAAGAACGTTGGCCGTGGCAACATTTTTTGATGGAAATTGAAAAAAATCGATAGCTCCCATCTAGAAGTCACCCTAAACAAGCATTCCAGGTTTCAAAGCAATCCGATCATAAATGTGCCCTGTAAGGTGTGCCAAAGGGAAATATTGAGGTCTTCTGACTAAATGAAGTTCTAAGAATGTTGGCCGCGGCAACATTTTTCGACGGAAATTGAAAAAAATTGATAGCTCCCATCTAGAAGTCACTCTAAACAAGCATACCAAGTTTCAAAGCGATCCAATCATAAATGTGCCCTGTAGGGTGTGCCAAATGGAAATATTGAGGTTTGACTAAACTAAGTCCTAAGAACGTTGGCCGCGGCAACATTTTTTGACAGAAATCGAAGAAAATCGATAGCTCCCATCTAGAGGTCACCCCAAACAAGCATACCAAGTTTCAAAGCGATCCAATCATAAATGTGCCCTGTAGGGTGTGCCAAAGGGAAATATTGAGGTTTGACTAAACTAAGTTCTAAGAACTTTGGCCGCGGCAACATTTTTTGACGGAAATTGAAGAAAATCGATAGCTCCCATCTAGAGGTCACCCCAAACAAGCATACCAAGTTTCAAAGCGATCTGATCATAAATGCGACCTGTGAGGTGTGCCAAAGGAAATCGTGGACGTACGTACTAACATACGTACACCGACGGGCGAGAAGTAATGGCAATAGCTCAGCTTGACTTTGTCAAGTTGAGCTAAAAATTAAATTACAGACTTTCAGGCCATGTTTGGACTGGAGCGAAACGCCCCAGAATGACCCGGGGTGGGGGAGGGTCGAAATGACCGAGCGGCGAACGGGAATTGGGGCGAAAAGACCTGGAACCTGCTAGGTGCTAGTAAGGAGGTGTATAGAAAGAGGATTTTATCTTCTGATCAAATTTTGCAATAAAGTGTTGTCCAGCTCTGAGCATTGGAATAATATACCATGATGCCTAATGCGGAAAGAAATCTTGCACAACACTTATGAAACTTGAAATGAAGTAGAATTGAAAGTGCTTTTGTAATTAGTTTAAATGTTTCACCTCGAAGGCTAGCCATGAATATGGAGATATTACATCATAAAATAATTCGACCGCTTTTCTTGCAGACATTTCGGTGAACTTTGGCCAGCGTGTTTGGTTCGATCTATAGACAACTCTGCCTGGGATAAGGGGACCGGATCTTCTCGGCCTCGGGAACATTCGGCTCGGCCCTGAAACATTCGGCCTCCGTTTTAAACAAGGGAGACTAAGAGGGGCGCGGGTTAATACGAGTTTAAACACCTTTATTACTACCAAAAACAAAAATAAATACAGCGTAATATTATGGTAAAATTGTTTAAAACCATATGAACTACTGATTCAATAATAGCAATGACACTACATTCCACAATGGGATTAACATTGGACGTCTTGTCACTTTGAAGCTACATCGCTGAATGACAACAAAGGGAGATTGTCCGCCAGTGAGCATATCAAGGGAGATAATATGTTACAACTATACATTAACCCAACAGATGCCTATGTATACACTACAGGAAGACCACCAGTACAACACTCCTCCCCTGCCTGTTTAGAGCTATTTACATTTATAATTGAGCAGATGGGGGTCTTGATGTCCAAACGGGTGGACATACAAATTATCTACAAACAATAGATTATTCACAAGAAGTCAGTGTCACACTGGTAAGCTATTTACAAAACTGTTGGGAAATGACAACAATCACCCCTTAACACGTTTAGAAACAAATCGTGTAGCCAGAAATTGATATTCGCAATTTAAGCTCATACTACAAAAGTGAGTTCAACAGAACACTTGTGTAATCGACAGATTCATGAACTGGAGCATGACAAGGTAGCAGAAATCCCCCCACCCCCGTCAAACCTGTCCAGCCACTAAAACTGTCGACAATTAAAATGAATGCCGAGCCATGAATAAACATTTGAGACAAAAGTGATTTGCGCTCTTTACAAAATTTAGCAGATAGAGAACAATCATCCTCTAAAACCAGAGTGAAAATAAAACAGATTTCCAGTTGGAAACTTCTCTTATTGCTGAAATGGAAAATATCCAAATGTCAACGAATCTGGTGAGTGGATTCACTAAAGAAAGCAACAAAGGCCTTCTCTAAAATGGCACCACTCACAAAAAATGTTCACAGCCATTAGAGAAGTTTACACTGCATGGTTCATAGTACTTTCGCACCCTGTGTAAAATAAACTGACGCAATGGTTTAAATCTTTTAAAACAAATTGTTAAAAGAATTGTTGCCGTGAGTAGTAAAAGGGTTTTGTGAATGATTAAAATAGTACTATATACTTTTAAAGACAACAGGGAGTGAATGTTAAAATAATGGAGTGAGCGCTCGTGTGAAAATTGTATGGTGTAATATGATGGTGAATGCTGTTCCCGTAAGGAAGCGATTAAGACCTCCCTACGGAAAACAATATGTATGTGTATGCCTGCTGTGTAATGTGTTTGCGTCTGTCTGTGTGTGTCTGTCTGTCGTGTAAGCTGTGAATGTTATCCAGGCAAGAAAGCATATAGAGCCTTCCTACACTGAGCGATGTGATGCATGCAGTTGTGTATGTTTGGCGATTATGTTCTGTTATGCAGCATTTATCTTATCTTCGGTTTCTGTTCCATACGTCATACCAGAAACACTGGGGCAGTGGTTATGGATACGGGTGGTACTTCACCGTAGATCAGTCCAAGTTTAGGCTGGTACATATGTCCTGCATTTAGAGCCGTGTCCATGAACAATGCAGGTGAAAGAAGTCTATTGTGAAACTGTTGCCCGTAACCAAAACCACAGCTGGATGGTATTTGTCCGTACACACCACATAACCTTCTTTGAAACTGATAATGCGCATAACTGAGAGGCTGTGGTGCTTTGCTGAACATGAATTGATCATCAGTTGCAAATGTATTACCGCCTGCGTATTGTGGTGAAAACTGTGGTGGTATTCAGCTTTTCACGAACTGATTTGACATCACAAAAGTGGATGGTACGTTGTTTTGCTCGTAAACATGCCTGTTTTGGTGTGATATCACATCGGTATTGGGAATTTCTCGCACATGGTATTGACTTGAACCCGTGACGTTGCTGAACTCCCTGGGCTGTGGTAATAATGGCTGAATTTGTTTTGCACTAACCGTGTCTTGCAAACGACATTTTTTATGACGTTTTCGTCTTTTAGGCCTTTTCACCTTTCGTCCCATGTATGTGGCAGACAAACAGTTAGCAGACGTGTATGGAATTAAGTCCGGCGATGTTTTTTTCTTTCGTGTCTGACTGATCTCATCAGAAGATCCGTCAAAGGAGCTTTGCTGAAAATTAAAAGCTGTTAAAACTTTTTCGATGAAATGAGTTGGCGTGTTGACAACAGCATCGCCCGTGGTAGGTTCATCTTGTAATACTTGTTCGGTGTCGGAAACATTTTTGTCCTTTCTCAAATCAGTATCATATGAAAACATTTCTGATGGACTGTCCGCGTTACTCATCGAAACTTTCTCTGTGATACCAGATGGTTTGTTCTGAATGTTTGCAAGATATTCTGGACAGTAAGTTATGTAACTTGTGTCTGTTGACATAAATGGATTACAGTTGTCAGTGCTAGACTGGGTTTCTAGACAAATTATACCCACGGCAACTCGTACCAGTCAAGTCGTACCCAAAATTGGACGACTCGTACCCATTTTCGGCTGGACAACTCGTACCCACAATTGGACAACTCGTACCCAAGGTTGGACAACTCGCACCTATGGCTGGTCAACTTGTACTTGGTGTTTAATTGTATGGTCGAAGGCAGTTAACGGCCTAAGAACTACAGAAGCAGGGTTTTTGCTTTTGTTTGATCCGTTTAAGGTGCTATAACAGTAATGGAAATCAGTTTACTTCGAAATTCCTTCGTCAGATATTCCATGAATATGAATGCAATTTCCACAAATTTGAATGCAATTTCCACAAATTTTACGTCTGAATGACGACTGTGATACACAGAACAGGAAACATATATTCATTGACCGTACTTTGTTGATAGCAGGCACCAGTTGTTCCTGGAAGTCTGCAATCGTATTCGTACGAGAACTGGGGTGAATGACCCCCCCCCCCCACCCCAACCCCGACACCCGGCTTCTGTGCTTCAATATTGGGAAATAGAGTACTGGAAAAAAAACTAAAAGGCCTTGCATCTAGGCCTAGGCTCTGCAAATTATCAGGATGAAAACCATAGCCTTCGTCGCATTAACTCTTTCCTTTCTTGTCCAGAGTGGCGCCTCACCAGTGATGTAACTTTGCCACACGAAAAATAATCTAAAGGTGGAGAGTGGCATTTTTATTTTTCGTGTGGCAAAGTTACATCACTGGTGAGGCGCCACTCGGGTCAGGCGAGAAAGGATTTCATTGTAAATTGACAGTCCTGCCGGATTTTGTACTTGAAGCGTAGCACATTTACCCGCTCGGAAGAAAAACGGCAAACAATGACCAGTGATAGACTGAATCAAGAAGATCACAAATGATGTTCATTTAAAAACAAGAGATTCACTCGGAAGTGACTATGCTCCCCTACGTGGCAATGACCTTGATCTGTCCTTGACCTCCATCAAACAAAAAAATTTTTTAAAAGTTTAATATTTGTACTTTGGTTCGTTTCTGAGTTATGGCTGAGACGCGAATATTGATGATTTTCAGTGTGCCCTTGAAATGTGACCTTGACCTTGAAGGTACGAACCTGGCTATGGTGTGTGACACAGCCTCCCATGGTCCTTTATAATTGTGTGAAGTTTGATGACTGTGGACCTAACAGTTTTCGAGTTATTGGCTCGGACACACACACACACACACACACACACACACACACACACACACAGAGTCTTGTCTACCCTACATACCGAGGTACCCCATTGTTTGTCCTTTGTGTGGACTAACGGTTTCAACCTCGTTTTGCCGGTACAGTTCTGGGAAAACAACCGAGGTAAAGGGTTTCTTTTGTCTTTTGTACCTCGGTAAGGCGAAACACGCAAACTCTTTTGTCTAGTTACCTCGTCAAGTTGGTAAGACAAACGCACACACACACACACACACACACACACACACACACACACACACACACACACACACACTCTTGTCTACCCTACATACCGAGGTACCCCATTGTTTGTCCTTTGTGTGGACTAACGGTTTCAACCTCGTTTTGCCGGTACAGTTCTGGGAAAACAACCGAGGTAAAGGGTTTCTTTTGTCTTTTGTACCTCGGTAAGGCGAAACACGCAAACTCTTTTGTCTAGTTACCTCGTCAAGTTGGTAAGACAAACACACACACACACACACACACACACACACACACACACACACACACACACACACACACACACACACACACACACACACACACACACACGGACGAACACACGCGCACTTCAATCACTATATGCCACCCGACTTAAGTCGGGGTGGGGGCATAAAAATCCAAGTAAAAAGCTATAATACATCTCTCTCTATGAGTCCACCAGCTCGCATCAACTGATTTCTGTCGGAAATTTAATGGTCAACACCGACACACCTGAAAACTCGACAGTCATTTAATTTAGACTTACCCGACAGTGACAGGTGTGAGATCATGAAGAATTATTTTCTATCATCTATTACCTAATAGTCGATTGGTGTTTAATTTTCTTCCAATTATCTGTGCATATTATTATCGCCAATTAAGTTAATCTTCAAGTTGGGAGGTGTGTTTTTCTAACAATTATCTTCCATGACAATCATGAAAATTGAATGATAATTAGCATTTTTGTAAGGTTTGCAATTAGACTATAAAGGTGACTAAAAATGAATCTCTCTCTCTCTCTCTCTCTCTCTCTCTCTCTCTCTCTCTCTCTCTTTATAGACACCTGACTCTCGTGCCTCGACCGATCGAAACAAAAATTGGCACAGGTCAAAATAGATGTAATTTGACCAGGAAAGGGACTTCTGATGGGCCCCGATCGCGTCCGACATCGCGTTAATCCTTGAACCAATGAAGGGGTGGGGTAGGGTGGGGGAATGAGCCCCGATTGCATCTGATTTTGCGTTAACCTTTTTGGGGATGGGGTCGTCTCCCGTATCTACACCACTGTATTAATATATAATTTAAATGTTTCCTGTTTCCTTCGAATTGCTCTCTGGATGAAATGTTCATACCGGCGAAATTGACTTTCGGCGAAGTCTGTTCAGACTGTTCTGCTGAGATAAATGCCAAAAATGGAAAGTTTTTGCCTTTATGCACACCCATTGAAAGCAGACACTCATCTTCTCAAGTCCTTCAGTCAATATTCGCCTTCGCCCATACAATTAAAGACCAGATACATGTTGACCAACTGTGGGTACGAGTTGTCCAACCTTGGGTACGAGTTGTCCAGCCGTAATTGGGTACGAGTCGTCCAATTTTGGGTACGACTTGACTGGTACGAGTTGCCGTGGGTACGAGTTGTCCTGATATCCTAGACTGTATAGTATTTCCGTCCACTTGTACAGAGCTTTTATAATCAGAGCCAGCATCAACTACCACCCCGAAATCAATGTTAGCGTGAATTGAGGAATTTGTACAATCAGCATTCTCAGATTCTCTCCAGCTGGTAATATCTTCAGAGCCAGCACAAGTTGCCGTCCCTAAATCAATATCAGCCGGGAGTGAAGAATGTATTTTATTTTTCGCCACTGATACTTCTGGTGCTTCAGTGTTTTTATTCTCACTGCCGTTGGTGTCGTCAGAACTTCCATGTTCTGCTGCTTCAAGCAAATTACATAATCTTTCGAATTCTGTTTTTAATGACACCTTATCCCCAACTGTCGAAATGCTGAACTCCGTGTCAGCCATATCAGTATTTACATAGAACTGACTATCACATGTAATTTTTCCTTCACTCGGCTTTCTTACCAATATTCCCGTTATCGGGAGCTTTTCAGTAAAGCTCTGTTTTACGTATGGTGGGCTGGATTGGTCACCAAAAGCCGTTGTCATCTTACTGTTCAGCACAGCAAACTCTCCAAGTGCTTGTGAGTTAAGCAGTCTCGTTCTAGTTCGTTGTATTTGTATTACCAATGTTTTTGCATAAGTTGAATTTCATTGTGGTGCTTCTCTTGCAACGTGGCATATTTATGTGTGTAGCATTCTAACTTCTGCTCCCACTGTTTGTTGATTCTATGAATCTCGCCTTCGTGTTTCTGTAGTGGCACATAATGTTGATTTACATACGCCTCCCATTTTCTATTTGCATCTTCTGCCATCCAATAGTTGTTTTCACATGATTTGTCTTTAATTTCCACTTCCTCCTCCAAATGTTTCACCTCCTCCCTCAAAAGCTGCACTATACTATACCAGTAGTCATTTCGCGGTGTATATTTGGTGTTTCGTGACGCTTTGTCATATGATGGGTGTATGATGTTTATTTGCCCTTCACCAACAGACGAGACCAATACTCAATCGGCAAGCCGGATTTTCGTACCAAATCATTCAGTTCCAGACATTGTTTCCTTTCCCTACATTTTAACAACTTGTATGCTGTTCACTCATCGATGTTCTTTATTTGCTGAAACTCTTCGGCTGTGGCAGTTTGGATATTTAGTAGCTTCATATCTTTGGTGAAGTTTGCAATGACAAGAACAGACTAATAAAAAAGGTCTAAAACAAATACAATATTTGCAATGTAGAAGTGACTAAATTAAATTTTAAAAAAACTGAAATGGATGTCAACATTTTACATGAGCTATTTCCAGTGTTAAGTGTACCAAATGTGATAGCTAACAGAGAGCAACTGGGCTAAACATTTACATAAGAGTGAACATAATTCATTGACTACAATGACAAAGTTTTCAACCAATGACTGACAAAACAATGGTGCAGTGCAAATCAATATCGCCGAGAATCACATCAAAAGACATACAATTTACAAACGACGAAATTTTTGGAATAATTTTTACACAATAATTTAAATAACTGAACACTTTTTCTTCTGTGGAAGAGCCAAACAAGATCGTTTTCAAAAGCACAAATTAGTTTTTACACAAAATCAAATTTACAAATGGGAACTTTGAAACGAAAGGGCTTAAATTCCATGACAGAAAAACACACAACATTGAAAACAAAATACTGTTTTATCAGAAAATAATTAAACTCAATGTTCATGGAAACGATGGCAAAATTTGAGAATCAGGCAGCAATTAAGATCCGCCCGGTTCACGTATGCTCTCTCATATCGTTCCAAGAAGAAAAAAAACAGTTTTACAAACCAGATGACGAAATGGCGAGAATAAAATCACAATATACAAACAAATTTCCTCGCAACCATTTTAAATCCTCGTCGCTAGTATGGTAAAATTGGTTAAAACCATATGAACTACTGATTCAATAATAGCAATGACACTTCATTCCACAATGGGATTAACATTGGACGTCTTGTCACTTTGAAGCTACATTACTGAATGACAATAAAGGGAGATTGTCCACCAGTGAGCATATCAAGGGAGATAATATGTTACAACTATACATTAACCCAACAGATGCCTATGTATACAATACAGGAAGACCACCAGTACAACAATATACAATATAAAATACATTGACAGATATATTGACAAATACAAAATACAATTACACTTTATATTTTCTGGCACACAACCTCATAAATCTAGATGTAGTTATATCATTATGTTTATATTTCTCTTATGCAACCTCTAACTTTTCGGATATCTTTGTTGTTACAATTCTAACTCATGTTTCCAAATCGCCGCCAACCACATGTCAGTTCATCCTCACAATCTCGGTCTCGTCTAATAAGGGAAGTTAGTGAGTGAGCAAGATTGATGTTGGACTCTTTTCATGAGACCCTGATATAAGTGAGGAGTTGTTTTTTACGCAAGAAGTGTTCAAATAAATGTTCAAAGAAACAGTGAAAAACAGTATAAGATTATCTCATCAAGGACAATTACAGTCCACATAAAAAGTTTAAGGGTTCAAAGAAACTGTAAAAACAGTATATGATCAAGTGTTATTAAAGTGCTATTAAATCAATCAAGCTTCAGTCGCACTGTAAAAACGCTCACCATGAGAGGCCAGAACTTTGATCACTACATCAGAAGAAGTTATGAAAACAAAATTTTTAAGCTGAGTTGTGCCAAACAACATCCATTTTTTTTGTTGTGGGGGGGGGGGGAGGGGTGGGGAGGTCATTTGGAATTCCCGGAGGATAACCAGAGACCTCATAATCACATACGGCATCCTATCTCCCAGAAGGCTTGATGGATGACAGTATTAGATGTGGAGATCGGCCCCAATTGACCGGAGGGAGAGCCGGAGGGGGAAGTGACGTTATAGTCACGTGACCTGGTGACGTCATGTTGTGTTGTCATGGTAACCCGCGTGAGCGGCCATCCTGTGACATCATCTCCAGAGTGAAACGTGGTGTGAGTGCGCATGTGCAGCGCATGCTGTTATAGTGATAGGGTTGTTACGGTGATACGTGTTTCCGTCGTCCATTTTGTATAATGGAGGCCGCCATCTTGGTTTCTATGGTAGTACGTGGTTTCTATGTGACCTAAAGTCTTACAACAAGACAGGGGTATGTTCGGAGGGTATGTTCTTTTGTCGACGAGAAATTTCCCGATTCGTAGAATAACCACAAACAACCCGACAAGTTTTACTATTTCGAATTATTTCAAAATGCTCTGCTTCTGTATATATATATACAATAGTTTTCGTCTATCTGGCCATGTTCCTTTGTTCTGGAGTATACTGCAGTAGTGTAGAAGAGCCTATCAGTTGGAACAGCTTTGCTTGTTATTACTACATGTAGCAATTTCTGGTCTATTCTTGTTAGTTCTGACCCTATTCCGAGTACTCTTGTAGTTTCCTGTATCTAGATCCTTTATATAGATTATAACTAACCAATCAGATTGCTTGATTTCCCATAATCTGTATGCAGAGTTATCTCCCTTGTGTATATCAAAAACATTCCCAAAGCCAATAAGCTATCGAGCAATTATTGAAAAGTCATTGCTCGAACGACTCGAATCTCATCAAGCAAATGAGCTATCGAGCAATTGCTCATTCGAGTGACTCATTGAATGACTCTTCAACTCATTTCAGTGTTTGAGGATACCTATGGTCCGGTATTGTATTATTTGAGGATACCTATCGGGGATACCTTTTATAGGATACCTATCTAAGGATATTATTACCTTATCACAAGGCATACCTATCCCAAATACCCCTTATAAGCTAAAGAGACAAGAGAGTAATTGCTCCATGAACAATTGCTTGAACGACTCGAAGCTCATCAAGCAAATGAGCCTTAAAGCAATTGCTCGATCGAGTGATTCAACATACTGCTCGAACGACTCGAATCCCATCGAGCAAATGAGCTTAAGAGTAATTACTCGTTCGAGTGACGCCTCGTATGACTCTTCGACTATTTCAGAAAAAAGGGATTCTAGAGCATAAAAGAGATTCTGTAAGTAGGGCTTTTTTTCTCAAATAAGCCAAAGAGCCAAGAGAGTAATTGCTCCATGAGCAATTGCTCGAACGACTCGAAGCCCATCAAGCAAATGAGCCTTAGAGTAATTGCTCGATCGAGTGACTCGACATACTGCTCTTAGCCTCATCTGGGTATTTTAGGATACCTGACATTGAATTGCACTATTGGGGGATACTTGTTGTAGAAACTTTACATCCAGGTACTTCTTGCTACATCCGGTACTTCTGTTGGGGTAGTAGATAAAAAACAAACAACAATATATATAACCTTTCATTTTTATGCAAGTATACAATTCAATTTCTCAAGGTATTTGCCTTTGTAGTTCATCTTCTTGTGGGTTGGAGCTTCTTCCCATTGCATGGCCAAGTTCTTGATAAATCTCTCATTTGATAACTTGGTTTTGTTGGTTACTTTAATTTCCTGGCTGACATCTTTGGGTTCCTCTTTCTCCAGCTGTTTCATAGTAGTAACTTCAGTCTTCTGAATATCATTCCTTGTAGAAACTTCATTTGTGGCTTGAGTGGAAACTTCTTTCTTGGTTTGGTTCCTCTTTAGAGATGACAGTGAAAGCCGAAGATTTAGAGGCCAAGCTATTTGGAGGAATGTACTGAGCATCGGTTTACAGGTAATATATCAGAACATTAGAAATACTATTCTTATTTGTAAATATACTTCTCAAAGTTTGCTAAGCACCAAGTATATCCAACTACCTGTTTTACGTTTTAGTTGAAATATTGTAATGAAAAGTGTACATATTTTGTATTTAATTATATCTTTAATGATTTAAGTACAGAAGTGAAGATTTTATTTGACATTATTTTTTAGCTTTGAAATACAATAACCATGGAAAATGGATATTATTGGTAAAAGAGGAAATTTTTCAAATTTGCTAAAAAGCTCATGGAGCTAACTGGTATGGGTTCAATATCGAGTATGAGACCCATTATTGATAATTACAGCTTGACAACGCCTTCTCCTGCTCCCAGTCGGGTTCCTGATGGTCCTTTGAGGGATGTTGTTCCATTCTTGGACCAGCATGGCACCATGCTCCTGGACACTTCCTGGTTGGACTGGACGTGCTGAAAATGCAAGCTGCAACACATTCCAGACATGTTCGATTTATTGAGGTCAGATGAACTTGCTGGCGAGTCCATACTCTCAACCCCCTCCCTCTGTCGGTACTCCCCGACAGCATGGGCAACATGCGGACGGACATTATCGTCCATCAGAATGAATCTATCACCCTCTGCACCGGGAACGGGGCAACTCGCCATCGGGACAACTCACCGTGGCCGAGGTGGGACGAGTCGCCGTCGGGACTAGTCGCCGCGGGACAAGTCGCCGTGGGGTTGTAAGTGACAATTAACTAGCGGCATATATAGGATTAATTATCTTTATTCTTCACAACAAAGACATTTAACGATAATAATTTAACACAAAAGAGTGACTACTATAACTGAACAGGATTCGTTAAATTCACAGAGTAATACAGTTTTCATGTGCATACACAGATAAAAAATAAATATAATTTCAGAATTCTGTATTTTCTATCAAGTTTCTATAATTCTCAAAATATTTAAAGATTAATATTTGAAAGAACTATAATTACTTAATATAAACAGAGGAACATTTCTTCAAAAAGACTGACATTGACAGTGATGGAGGGTTTGACATGTATTCGTCCCAATAATTTTGGATCGTCTGGACCATTTTAGTGTATTTTGAGCGTGCGTATTGTTGTATAATTTTTTTTTTATTTTCTGAAAACTTATTTTGTTTTTCTGTTAAGGGATCGGTGTTCGTTCAGCTCAACCATCAATTCACTATCTTGGAGTCTGTTGAGGGTTTTGTTTTGTAGGTCTTTTAATCGCATATCAATAGTTTCTATTTTTGCTAGCTCGTGAAGTTCCTTTATCGGTGTCCATTTGGGGTTGCATAGTGCCACACGCAGGGCATAATTCTGAACCCTCTGTAGCTTCTGAATGTTGGTTGTGCTCAGGTCACTTGTTATTATGGCACCGTATTCTAGTATTTCTGAAGAAAATGTTGTAATGGACAGTTTAGTTCAAGGTGGGATTTTGGTAGTACGGATTATTATTAGGATATGTATAGTTGCAAAAAAACAAGGACATTTGGGGACGTCCATCCCTGCTGATGCCGCCCACGACCATGATTGACCATCCACCATAGCGGTCATGCTCAGCAATGTTGGCTGCATGGAATCGCTCTCCTGGTTTTCTCCATACTCTAGAACGCCTATCTGTGTGGTCTAGGCAGTACCTTGACTCATCTGTAAAAATGACAGGTCGTCAGTCTTCTCTGGTCCATTCAACGTGGTCCATGGCAATATCGTGCCTGGCGGTGGTTCTGTGAGAGCGGAATGTAAATACATGGTCGTCTCGGTCGGAGACCACCTTCGTGCAACCTTGTCCAGATAGTCTGCGTCGAAACATTTACCCCGTATGCATTCTGAAGGTCACTGCGAAGCTGGGTTGCTGTGGCAAAGAGGTACCTACGGGACTGAATGATCAAAAACCAGTCTTCCGCTGCAGATGTTGCCCTGTCTCTGCCACCACCATGCCGTCTTACTGGTGTGCCATACTGCTGAAATCTTGCCCAGGCTCTGGTGATCACCGTATGGTGCACTCCAAGGGTTTCACCAACCTGGCGATGGGTAGCCCCTTGCTCCACCATCCTTACAGTCCTCCACATTTCTGTTTCAGACAAAATTAATGTCTTCTTACATTTGTATTTGCCATATTCAATCATTAAATCACAAAGGTTTGTGTTGAAATGAAGATTGAATACCCTACACATGTCATGTACATGTAGACAGTACACGAAAACATCATGAAAATCAAGGGTCATATGCGTTCCATCACTGTCTTGAAAAGTCTGCCTGTCAAGAGAGCTAATGTAAACACTGTGGATCATCTCAATGCATTCCTCAATCATATCCACCAAAAATATCGCAAATATGTCACAAGCAAATTTCACAATGATGTGTCAGATATTTGGTGCTTACCAGACTTTGAGTAATATATGTTGATTTTTGTTGTAAAATCGTATTTTTATACCTATTCCATATCATTTGATATCGACGAATAAAACGAGTAGTCTCACTTGGGGTGACTTGTCTCAGGGGCGTTATCTCATCCCCTTCAGATCGATTCGTCCAGTCAGAGTGAGTGGTGTATTCCGGAGGAGCCCCCGCTTTGAGGTGGTTACAAAAGGAACGGGACAAAAATACCGGACGAATCGCACCTTGGACGATTCGTTCCCTGGACATTGGACGACACGGACCCCAAGTTTGAACGATTCGGACCTCGGCGAAGGTGGACACAATGCGAATAACAACGAAAACTAAAACTATTATTATTTATTTTAAATAATATTCTCACATGACAGTACAACAATAAAGCACAGCAATGAATAACAACAGATAAAAAATACAAGTGGGTTTTGAAACATCCTTGATCTTAAACATTTTTTTAATTGTAAATAACTGAAATATAATAATACAGCAGAGACAGAACTAATATGTGGGATACAGTTTTGCACAACCTTTTAAAAAGTGTGTCTTGAAACATCCATGATTTTTAACATTTTAACAATTGTAATAAATGAAATATAATAATACAGTAGAGACAGAACTAACATGGAGCATACAATTTTGCACAACTTTTTAAAAGTCTGTTCGTTGATATCACCTGGTTATTGTAATCTTCCCATAGCAGTATCAGTTTCCCCTCGGTTTGTCTGGTTTTCTTTCTCTGTTTTCTCCGTAACTTTCCTTCACTGTCCATCTTTACTCTGGTAGGAATATCGCTGCTTTCCGAGTAAAGATGATAAAATGGCAAATTAGCTTTTTTGGATCTTTTGTTAAGGCGGTTGTGCCATCTCTCCACGTCGTTATTTGTTCTGATGCTTCTTCCAAATACTGACCATGAAGGGACGTGCCATTCTGGATTGTAGAACCATGTATCTTCTACATATGTCATAAAATGACCCAGTGCTGTTGCATCCTTGTGGACTCTTTCTTTAAGACGGTCAAAAGCTTGAGGACTATCACCTGCAGGAAGGAGCGGCAGGGCAAATACCTTCCTCAGTAACTTGTGGGTGTCATCTTTGCTACTGTAAGCCATCTGCAGACCTGATTGTTGGACAATAGTGCTTGCCCAAAGTGAAACGCACACCCATGCATCTCTGGCTCTTGGAATACTTGTCTTAGTGCCTGCCACACATCGCTTTCATAATCTACCACAAACGACTCCACCTCTGTTGATGATGGTAGCAACTCCAACACTTTTACCAATACTTTCTTATAGACTTTCTTTCTTTTACCGGACATTATAATGTGTAACAGGGGTGGGTGGACGACTCCCCAGTGGCTAGAACCCTGGCCGAAATCTCCCTGTTGTTCTTCAGATTCGTCAGGACCTGAGTCAACTAGCAAACGATAGATAAAATATAACTCAACTCTATAGGTAGAATAACCATTAAGTTATGTGTTGTGGTCTGGATGAATGCACAATAAAATACAATTTGTACGTGGTTTATTAAGAAGCCAAAAATAGTATGATATGAAATGGACATGAATATGAATGACGGATCAAAAACCACAGGGCCACTACACTTTCAACCAAAAGGGGTTTAAATTCCACCCAACATATGTTCAGTAATTGTGGATGGTTCCATCAGAACTCGGACCTGGTGAGAATCACTGTCAGAAACGTTGATTCTCACCAGGACCGAGTTGAACGGGTCCCAAAATGACAGTACCCATTATGGTTAATCCTTTTTACAGGTTACAAAGTGTCCCCACAACTAACCTCAACAGGCAGTTGTACTGGCGCAGCTGAATTGGAGCTTTCATGCCTAGACGTGGGCGGCGAATTATGAGCGAGACCACTCTCATATAGGATAATTTCGCGGGGAAAGATTTCGAATACTGGAATCCGACCGATCCCTCGCTTTCACCTCGACGAATGAAACAACAGCACAATGCACTACGGTGTGAACCAACTGGGTACATCGACTCACCTCAAACACGGAAAAGACCTGAAGCCAGCAAAAATAGAATTACACCTGTGCTATGAGCAGACGAACTGCAACAGAGCAACTTAGAACTTCTATATTATATTATATTTCAACTGGTGTTACCAAATCCGTTACAAATGTAACACAACGGTAGAGCTACCAGTGAACGCACCCTCTACTCCTCTTTAAACCCATATTGACTAAAATTCCCCCCTTTGCTTACTTGATTTGTGTTCGTTCTGTAGTGGGGCCATAGCAGATGAAATGGTTTTGCGCGCCGAAGGCGCGCAGGGACGCCGAGGGTCAAGCCCCTTTCGATCCTCTTTAACTGTAGAATATGTTTTGTAGCGACATATCCAGGCGCGTTGAAGGAGGAAAAGGGTCGGGTACTCGGTAGATGTCAGGGATTAGATGTTCTTGGGAGTTGTGGCTCGTCTTTTTGATGTTCGTTGTTCTGAACCCTCGGGTGAGGACCAGAGCGAGAGAGGGCCCTCTGAGAAAGGTGCTACCTCTCCCCGATGGTGCTGTAATGGTATGTTCAGGCAAATAAAGTCTGCCACTTATTGGATTGTCGTGTTGTGGTGGTGGGCCATCATTGGCAAGTATAGTCTGCCTCAGGCAATCGATCGTTAGTGGTCGGAGTTGGTTTCTTTTATTCGATTCGTGTTTGAGCACTTCGTCGGATCGTGGAGAAAAGACAACAACAGCCCCTTTCGGAGACCACACAGAGAAAGACCCGAACTTCCCTGGATCTGGGGCAGGCCTGCATTGTAACCTATTTGGCCAGGGGAACGGGTCATGTCGCCCTCGGGTCATGTCACCATCGGGCCAAGTCGCCCCGGGTCAAGTCGCCCCCAGTTAAAAAAAACGTAACTCTAGTTATATCAGATTTTTTTTTTATTTTAATACTATAATCTATTATTTACAACAATATTATGAAGTCCAGCTAAACCAGCATTTTTTATTTCAATAATATATATTTTATTATTTTACAATAGGTTCCGATTTTAATACATTTTTTGGAACTCAGGAAAAGACAAATGAAAGGCAAGATGCATTTCGTTTGTTTTTTCCGAAGTTCAAGAAAATGTATAGAAATCGCAAATGTCTTTCGCCGAGGGATATTTGATGGGGAAACGTCAAAAGTAACTTCAAGAGAATTATTTCTGTTAAGAGAAATAATGCAAACATTACATGCAATTGAATTCCTTGTCATTATATTTTCGCTGAGTTGAAAAAATGGGATCAGGTGCCTTCGGTCCTCGGTAACTTCGGACCAGAGTGACTTCGGCCCATTTTAGTGATTTCGGACCAAAAATCGTCTGGTGACTTCGGACCTCCCAAAGTTATTTCGGACTAAATGCTTCCTTTTGATAAAAGTTCATTATTTTGTTACGTTTGTTCTAAATTTCTATGTCTCGTTTTTTTCATAATAATAATACTCAATTGTAATGTGATAAAAGCTCATTATTTTGTTCTGTTTGTTCTAAATTTCTGTCTCGTTTTTTTCATAATAATAATACTCAATTGTAATGATGAACAAATCTTTTTGGTTGCTTTATTAATTTTATTTTGAAAGTTTAGATAAACACTTTTGGAAATTGGATTCATGAGTCGATGTTGCAAATGTTATTAAAACGAATTACAGACAATCGTACCAAGTCAACTCGGACCACTTTTGAAGACAACTCGGACCAACTTTGAAGACAGTCGGACCAACTTTAAAGACAACTCGGACCAACTTTGAAGACAAGTCGGCCCAATTTTCAGGACAACTCGGACCATTTTTGAAGACAACTCGGACCAGCTTTCACGACAACTCGGCCCAACTTTCGAAGAAGTCGACCCAAGTTTCAAGACAAGTCGGACCAACTTTCTAGGCAACTTGGACTGACTCGGTGAATAATTCGGACCTGAATAGTGGACAAACGAAGATTCGGGGTTGGTGGGGAAAGACACAGAACAATCAGTCACGGTTTAAACGATTTATTAAAAACTGAGGCAAGTAGGCGGTAATCTCAAATAAACACCAACTGGTATGTGATTACTGTAAAAACAAACATCTTGACTGTTAACAAAAAAATAATTCATCAAAGATGTTTTTGAAGAACCGCTATTCAGTTTCAGTAATTCGTGTCAACTCGGTCCCTGTAGATTTGTTTTTTATTCAATTGTTGTACCGTCTGCCTTCAAGATGTTAGTATGTTGTGTTTATGTGCTCCCTGTTACTCCATGGGTTTTCTAAGAAAGGATTTACGTTTTTGATTCTTGGATTTTCTAAAAGGATGATTAAAAATTTTGAAGGTAAGTACTTCAGTTATTATTTTTCAGTTTTTCTCGACAATTTAATCAAAAAAAAATTGCCCCCCCTCCCCAATTTTGTAACAAAACATTACCCACCCCCAAAACAAGCAAAAAAAATTTTCCCGGGTCAACTCGCCACTCAATGCGGGTCAACTCGCCCCCCCCCCTCCCGATCGGGGGCGAGTTGACCCGGGAAAACTGGCGGGGGCGAGTTGACCCGAGGGCGAGTTGACCTGGAACCTTGGCCAGGACAGAATCCGCTACCGGCGCTTACGAAAAGGGGCAAAAGTGGGACGCAGGACCAACGCTCGCCTTCCGGGAGGCGGATGACCACTTCTAGGGGGTGGAGCGAAGGATATTCAAAGTCCATGGCGGTTACTGTATTCCATATCGGTTAGAGTTTTTCCATAGCGGTTATTGGGGAGCTGGAGATAAAAAAGAAAGCATCTGTGTGTACCTACTTTCTTTCTTTCTTTAAATACTGCTGCACTAATAAAGAAAGGGCAGAATTAGTTGGTTTTAAAATTTACAAAAATATGCAGCTACATCGTTAAAGGTATTCGATTCCTGAGAGCAGCCCATAATGTTCCTATGGCCTGTTTTATTATGTTCCTAGATACTTGGTATTAATGGTTAGGTGATTATGATAGCTAATTTAGGTGAAGGCATCCCATCTGCTAAATGGTATCAGCTGAACTGATTTCACTGCCTGTTTATTCACCTTCCCTATGTTCCTAGTTACCTGCTATTGATGGTTAAGTGGAAATAGGTGAGGGTAGGCCAGTCTGGTAAATGGACTATGGAAATCGGAAAAAAGTCTATTTATATCCTAATTCTATAAGTGGGACCCAAGATAATCGTCTTGTAACGAGGCGAATGGTCCACAAAAAACACACATGATAGTTTATACAGCTGAATTAATTCCGTATACAAATCGAACGCACCAGTCATTATCTCCAGTGTGTGTTTTGAAAAGTGGCGTTGTTGGGAATTCCCGCTTCCATGTACTTCGGCAAAGTGAGCTAACGCTCAACTTGATACTTCATTTTGCACTTGCAACTCCAGTGTGTGTGTGTCTAGACATGCAACTATCAAGGCGCATTGATTTGTTCTATGATGTACTTTCACCATTTTCGTGGCTATCATTTGAAGTGAGCGAAAACTGAAATCTGCTTGCCACTACTGTACTGTCCTGACACGGGCAGTCACTGTCAGTTGCCCTGTTCAGAGTCTGTCTCTGACTAATTACCGCAATGTACAGTACAGTCGCTGTGGAATAGCACTTTTCCACGTGTCCAGGGCGGATGCCCACGCTCAAACCACGGTACAGTCATTTTACCGATATCGAACCACTTTCAGACCATATCCGATTCGTTTTGAAAATGTTCTCCACCAATAACTTTTCAATGGGGAACGGGTCAACTCGCAACTGGGTCAACTCGCCACCGAGTCAAGTCGCCACCGGGTCAAGTCGCCACTGGTCAAGTCGCCCCCCCCCCCCCAAAAAAAAAAAATAATACAAGGCAGGTTTCTGACACAACGTGTTTATTCATGATCCAAAAACATAATGTGAACTTTGGTAAAACCAAGAACCGCGCGCAACTCACAGTGTTTTTCAAATTATAATGACATAAACTTAACAAAATTTAAAACAGTGTTTAAGGGGTTGTCAACATAAAACAGAATCCACCTTAAGTGGACAAATAAATTGAACCGAAGAAGCTTGAGGCCTACAATCCGAGAAATTATCATGAATAAAGTAGTTGCAAAATAATTTGAGGAAATTATTTGTAACCATACCCCCGTGGGAACCGTAGGAAGTGAGGTAGTGCTGGTTTACTTTGGTAAACAAGCTCTGTTGTACTGGTAAAATAGGACCTGGTAAACAGTGCCTGGGGTGGAAGTCCTCTAAAATAGGCAGCATGTGACGATTAATTGGCTATACTTGACTTCATATCCATGATGTGGCCATGATTAGACATTGTGCACAAGCATGTGACCTTAAACAGCAATAAATAAATAAATAAATTGAAACCATACAGTTGTTAAATATTGTGTAGGACTGCATTCTTGCACTCTTGGGCTATATGATTTTTTGAATAGAAAATATTTCTAAATAATTTCGAGATAACAAAAATACAGTACAATAAACAGTTGCAGCATTGAAAAAAATAATTTGAGAAAAACCTACAAGTATTTCATTTGGGGCTGAATTGTTCCCCTGTGTGCCAACTTTGTTAGCCTTTTACCCAATGCCGACAATATTAAAAGTTATTATTTTAATTTAAATTTTCCAAAAAATGTCAACAAAAGCACATCATGTGACCCCTCATTGGAATGAGCCCGTTCCAATGAGGGGCCACATGATGTGCTTTTGTTGACATTTTTTGGAAAATTTTGAATTTTACGCAAGCGGATGGGGCCGATTCGTTAGGTAAAGGGTTAAGGACCAACTTTTCCCACAGGCACAATCCGGACTTTGTTTTAGGTTGACCCATCTTGGCTTTGTTTTAGGTCGACTTATCTTGTGTACTGACTTCTGTGTTTGATAAAATTAAAACACTTGCCTAGGAGGTGGGTAAAGTGGCAGATTTTATGGACCCTGGAAGGCCATGTGTGTGCTTGCCAAAAAAGTGTGATGTTGATGCTCTACAGTGTTCCACTTGAAAAACGTGACTGGTACATGTAGAATAGAAAGTACCAGTCTGAGTAGCTGGGATGGAAGGAGACATGAATTGACCAGTCAGGAAATTGAGCAATTGACAAGTGCCCCAACAAACATAAAATGAATCTGATGTTTCTTAGTTAATGTGATCAGTTTGGTACATGGAACAATTTGACAAAGTGCCTTGCCACTGCTGGGTTTTATAGTGAAAGTTTGTGAGTATGCCTGTACCACCTTGTTATTCAGCTGATATGATCTCTTAGTTCAATTTTTGGGATGTGGAACCGGAATAACACAGGGTCATTCAGTGGTCCAGCATGGGTGTCTGGATGACTATGTCTCTTAACGTGAGCTGAAAACACTTTCACCTGAAAATTCCCTAAAAAATAAAAAAAATCCACCCCTTCAAAGGAAAAAAAGAGCCAAAAATTTAGAAAAAATATCCACATATTTTCATCCGTAAAATTATTCTTT
The DNA here is from genome assembly GCA_031216915.1 of Pictodentalium vernedei. Classification (NCBI taxonomy): domain Eukaryota; kingdom Metazoa; phylum Mollusca; class Scaphopoda; order Dentaliida; family Dentaliidae; genus Pictodentalium; species Pictodentalium vernedei. The sequence goes on along the minus strand of CM062290.1, from coordinate 304,188,499 downwards.
CATTCAGGAATCACTCCACAGTCAACACTTTTTTCTTCAAAAAACATTCATTATTTCTTTTTCATTTATCAGAAATGATGAAAAATTGCAGTGCAGTCAATGTGAATATTGGCAATTATAAAATAGTTCATGAATTTAATGGTGGACGGACGTTTCGGACACGGACGTTTCGGACTAGGACATTTCGGACCGGACGTTTCGGACATGGACGATTCGGACTAGGACGTTTCGGACCCCGGACGTTTCGGACTTTTTTTATATTTTATATAATTTTTAGTGGATATTTTTATATGGATATTGTTAGTGGGTTTTCAATTTATTTAATTTTGCACAAATTTTTGTTACAAAAGAGTTTTGCTTATTAGGGAATTTTTTTTTGGGGGGGGGGAGCCTTTTTGTAAAACATAGTGGTAATGCAAACTGATGAAAAATTTTGAAATAAAGCTACAATGTATCATACTCCATTCATTCAGTTTACTATCAAAAACACAATTGTAGGCATCTGTTTTACTTTCTTTCTCTCAGGCTTTTTAGACTTCAAAGCTTCTTATCTTCTGGCTTTGTGTTTTTATAGCAATTTCACCACAGCTACAATTAATAGCAAGAGTGTTTCTCAGCTTCCCTCATTGTTGAGTGTGTTTTTACAGTGATTCATACTAAATTTTTATGGCAGATAATTTTTAGATCAATTCTTGTTGTTGTTGCAACACTTAATTTCAAAGTGTCCTTTTATTTTTTCTGACTTATGTGGCTTCAAAACTATTCTGCTTTTTTTAATATAAATTCTCTGTTATCACTGTCTCCTCATAATTTGTTGCTTCTTAGTTGCCTCAAGATGGAAATATTATCAACAAAAAGAGGTGGAAAAAAATTGTGTTTTGAGGGACACATGTACACTATTAAGTCAATCTCAGAGAAACAGAAATCTATAACATGGCGCTGTGTGAAACGAGACTCCCCTGTAACTTGTGCAGCTACCTTAAAGACTAATGACTGTTATGAATGTCCAATTCTAACAAAGATTCATTCTCACTTAGCTGACCAAACAGAAGTAGATGTTTCTAAATGTAGACAAAACATGAAGAATATGGCCAGTACAACTAATGATAAGCCAAACCAGATATTCACAAATATGCTTTTAACAGTATCTGATGAAGTGAAAGCTCGTCTTCCAGATTCAGACGTTGCCAAACGAGTACTCAGGAGGGCTAGAGCCCAACATCGACCCAAAGATCCACAAACACTCCGCGAGTTAGAAATAGTTGGTGAATGGACTATGACTTCAGGTGATCAACCCATTCCATTTTTATTTAGTGACAATGGTCCTAATGCTGATGAGCGTGTGATTATTTTTGCAACAGAACAACATTTGCAGCTGCTTGCAAACTGTGACACTTGGTGCATGGATGGAACATTTTCAGTAGCTCCAAATATTTTATATCAGTTATATGTCATTCATGGTCGGGTAGATAATGTGTTTTTGCCATTAGTTTATGCATTACTCCAACGGAAGACTCAAACTAGTTATGAAACTCTGTTTAGTAAACTGGCAGAAGCTGACTGTGATCCAACAACAGTTATTATTGATTTCGAAAGAAGTGTTCAGCTTTCTGTTCATTCTGTCTTTGGAAACCATGTAAACATTCAATATTGTTTTTATCATCTTTCTCAGTCTGTGTGGCGTAAAATTCAGTCGTTAGGTCTTTCAAGTTTATATGAGTCAGACAATAATTTTCGGCTTTTTTGTGGTCAAATAGACGCTTTGGCATTTCTGCCTGTAACTGAAGTTAATGAGGGCATGAATTATTTGAAAGAGACAATGCCAGAGGAAGCAGAACCTCTCGTTGAATATTTTGACAATACTTATGTTAATGGTCAACTTCGTCAGAGACCAGCAAGAGAGGTGAATGGTATTCAGACTGTTAGGTTGAGGCGAGTGCCTCCTTTATTTCCACCTTCAAGTTGGAATGTCCATGATGTCACTATTGCCAACCTGCCCAGAACAAATAATATCTCAGAAGGTTGGAATAATAAATTTCAAGGACTTATTGGGCATAGTCACCCAAGTATCTGGAAATTGATTGAATGTTTACAATCTGAATGTGCACGTGTCAAAGGTGTGTTGCTCCAGCTTGAACGTGGTATAAGACCAAAAAAAAGAACAAAAAAAGTATTCACTGAATTACAATCCCGTCTTCAAAATTTGTGTGAGGATAGGTTGTCTGGTCGTAAAAGCATACCAGAATTTCTCCGAGGTGTAAGCTGTAATCTGCGTGGTGGTCAACCAAATTTATAAACTCAGAAATATTTGATCAATAAGATGAAAAATGTATTTTTTCTATTTCGTTGGAATTCATAAATTATATAAATTAAAAAGAACTTGGAAAAGTATACCCAACCAGTAGCATGACAAATTATTTCCGGTAGTCTATACTTAAATTTTATAGCTAAATATTCATATTCTAAATATTCATTTAAAAGCATAGAAATTTTATTTTTTCCAGTTCCTTGTAATTTATATTATATATAAATTAAAAGAGACTTGGAAAAGTATACCCAACCAGTAGCATGACAAATTATTTCCGGTAGTCTATACTTAAATTTTATAGCTAAATATTCATATTCTAAATATTCATTTAAAAGCATAGAAATTTTATTTTTTCCAGTTCCTTGTAATTTATATTATATATAAATTAAAAGAGACTTGAAAAAGTGAAAAAAACCCAAACTTTTCATTCTAAATTATAACCCGTAATCTGTTACTAAATTTTTATAGCGAAATGTTCAGCCACCAGCATGAAAATTTTATTTTTCTAGTTCTTTGTAATTTCTATAAACTATATAAATCAGAAACAACAAGTAACATTAGAATTGTATTGTGCTATTGTTTTGCTATTGTAATATTAGTTATAACCTGTTTTTAAATGTTCATGTTTGTTGTGCTATGTATAATATCAGGTAAATTTTATGACAGTTTTAAAAAATTATAAAACTTTCAAATGTTGTTCATTTTCATTTTACAATTTACATCCCACCCCACCCCCTCCCCCTCCCTTCCACCCACAAGAGAACAATCTCAAAAGTACACCCAAATACATTCTGGCCGAAACGTCCGCCCTGTCCAATATTTCTGTCCGAAACGTCCTAGTCCGAAACGTCCTAGTCCGAAACGTCCGGTCCGAAACGTCCGTGTCCGAAACGTCCTACATTCGAATTTAATATATCCACTGGGATGAAAAAACAAGCAAAGTTACTTTTAAGTCATCTGGAAAGTGGCAATTAAATTTACTGATATCCAAATTACAAAACAAGGAAACCAATTCCTGTTTTTATGATTTCAATTGTCAGATCAAAATCCACAAGTTTCTTCCCAGACGTGATCACTTCTCACCTAATTTTTTATCTTGGCATTTTACCCCAGATTTTGGGCCTATTTTTTTCCCCATTCTGGTAGCATTATCAATTTATCTCTCCAAACATCCTATAAATATTGTGGCCAAAAATAGGAAAGTTGAAAATTTGTAAGGAAAAAATATCTCGCCCAACCAGGATCAAAGGTGTTTTGGCCTGAAATTGTGGAAGCTGGTTTGGCTGAAATTGTGCAGGCTGGTTTGGGTGTAATTTTCGGAAAGTACCCTACAAAATAGACGACAACAGATTAATATTTTGTCCAGAATATCACCATTATCCAACCTTCAAAAAAAATTTTTGGACCTCAACAAGTTTTTCATTCAAGATCCACACCACCCCCACCCTACCTACACACCACCATCCACATATGTTTTCAAATAAAAATTGAAATTGACCAGGCAACTACATAACTTATTTTTATAAACAACCAAAGAAAAAGGTTGAACATTTCTCACCTAATTTTTTATCTTGGCATTTTACCCCAGATTTTGGGCCTATTTTTTTCCCCATTCTGGTAGCATTATCAATTTATCTCTCCAAACATCCTATAAATATTGTGGCCAAAAATAGGAAAGTTGAAAATTTGTAAGGAAAAAATATCTCGCCCAACCAGGATCAAAGGTGTTTTGGCCTGAAATTGTGGAAGCTGGTTTGGCTGAAATTGTGCAGGCTGGTTTGGGTGTAATTTTCGGAAAGTACCCTACAAAATAGACGATAACAGATTAATATTTTGTCCAGAATATCACCATTATCCAACCTTCAAAAAAAATTTTTGGACCTCAACAAGTTTTTCATTCAAGATCCACACCACCCCCACCCTACCTACACACCACCATCCACATATGTTTTCAAATAAAAATTGAAATTGACCAGGCAACTACATAACTTATTTTTATAAACAACCAAAGAAAAAGGTTGAACATTTTTTTGTACATGATACACAACATTGACAGCGATGACTTTTATTTAGATCAAGTCTGAACATTCACTGATCCAAAAGTACAAAAACTAACCCCTTGAATATTTTTGGTAATGATTAAGAAATAGGCTTCAGGTTGATTGTGGGCTTTGTCAAGAAACAATGGATTGCAGTGACCCCACACCCTATCCATTTTTCTGGAAGAAATGGAAGCTTTATTTTTTCATTATCTTTCGAAATTTTTCAGCAATATTATGAATTAAATATGAGCTATTTGGACAATGGAGAAATATTTCAGGTTATCTGGGTTTTTTTTTATTTTCATCTGGTGCGAATTTAAAGAAAAAAAGAGTTTCACTGCAACATTTATTTTTATTGTTTTTTTTTTGGTTTTTTTTGGTGGAGGGGGGGGGGGAATAGGTGTTTTTAAATTTCACAAGTTGGACAGCTTTAGTAATGGTCGAGCACAATAAATTGTGCGCACAGAAAAAACATTACAATTGTCAGAAACGAGAATGCATGCAGTCATTGTGATGGGTAAGGCGGCTTCGCTTGAAAATTGGCCTCGAAACGTATTGTCGAAAATTTATTGTTTTTGTTTCGCTGGGGTGCATACATTGTGGAACGGAACTTCTGTTTTGGAAATGGTAATTCGTGGACGTTTGTCAGACAGTATGTCACTTCGACATCTTAGGTTTGTAATAACTGAATGAAAACGACCTTTGCCACAATCCGACCTGTGCGTACTTTTAAGTTACAACAAACGGACGTGCTGTTGATGCTTTTCATTTGGTAACTTTGTTCCAATAACACGCATTGTTGGTTTGAAGTGAACAGCGTTTTGCACTTGCAAATGCAAAACAGATAAATCACGTGACAGAATACTCCGCAGAATCGAACAACAGCGGGATCCCAACTGTGACAGCCAGCCAGCAGACGATGAAATCCAATGCGCATATATGGGAACATTTAGCTTTTCGACAATTTCTGTCATTTAGTCAGCAAAGCAAACGACAGTTGAGTTTGTTTGGAAAAACTTTAATTTTGAAAAGCATGTTCAATAAATTATTCACAGTCTGCATGGAATGATCTAAAGAGAAATCTCGCATTACACCGTTCGCTTTTTAGGGGGCGTCATTCGATTTGTTCGCTTCTGAAAACGAGAGCTGGGGTTCCCCATGTTTTTACTTCCGGTTTCTGGTTTAGATTGGATGGCATAGCATTCCTTGGTTTTTCCAATTTCACGTACACGTTGTCTATCAGGCTTGCTTCAAAGCAGCCCTTCGGGCTGCTTTTGCACGTGCTATAACAAAACATAACATTTAGCACATGAAAAATACTTTTATACATTAAGCACCTTATCAGATTTTTTCAATAATTGGACGAATATTTTATACTTTGAGCACTGTAAGTATTGGTCAATCGATACGACTTCTTGGCGGGCCCAGATATTTGTACTCGGTGCTCAAAGTATGAAATATTCGTCCAATATTTGAAAAAATGGAAACAAATGATGGTAATCAACTCTTCAAGATGGTGTTGGAGAATCAAGTACTATTCAACAATTTCAAGCACTTTTCAAGGAAGACATTGAAATTCAAGTACTTTTCGTTTTGAGCGGGAACCCTGGTTGAGCACAGGGAAAACGTTGATTTATTCAAATATTGGATGAATATTTCATACTTTGAGTACATAATCATATAATTATTGGTCAATAGCTATGACTTATATGTGGCTTTCATATACAGTTAAAACTGTAAGTCCTGTCCTGAACTGTGCGCTTATTTAGGCTTAATTGCGCGTAGCGCTTTTTGCGTGCAAATGCCATATCGAAAGGCATCCAAAGCAAGGCAGGTTCTCCTGGTTACTCAGAGCAAACACACGCAATGTTTCTACCAATGGACCTTCGGGTTACCCGGAGGTCCATTGGCTGAAACATTGCGTGTGCACAGGCCATATGAACAGAATCTGAGAGTCTTACTGTGGTCAAAACGCGAAGAGTAACGCGCAGATCAATGTGCTATTTGTGCGCATTTCATGACAGGACTTCTAGTTTTAACTGTAAGTCGTAGCAACTGACCACTAATTATATTACCGGTAGGTGCTCGAAGTGTGCAATATTCGTCCAATATTTGAAAAAATGGAAACAAACGAATGTAATCAACAATATAAATAGAACCAAATTAACAGTTAGATATAGAAGATATCGTTGAACATCTCCTCAAGAATCCAGTTGAAGTCAGTTCATGTTCCGCATATAACTTCCAAGCTTCTTCTAATTTCTGTGAAAGTTTGGTGTATTTAGCACGGCGGTCAGTCTCTAGATCATTGGCTGTGACATTCATCTCTGCCGCCTTGGATTCTTTCATAAGTATGGGGACAAGCTTGTAAAATGACAGCCCATGGCCATGACAATTCAATCTTCTATGCCATGCTGAAGAAGAAATAAGTTTTTCAATGAATGAATGAATGAATGAATAATTTACCTACAAACCAATGGATGAATGAAAGACAATGTATAAATAAATGAACGAATGAATGGACGAACGGACAAATGAATGAATGAATGAATGAATACGAACGAATGCATGAATGAATGAATGGATACGAACGAATGCAGGGATGAATGAATGAATGAATGGATTCGAATGAACGAACGGATTAATGAATGAATTACCTTCTATGTCATTATTGGTCCTGACAGAGTGGTCATGGGCGCACTAGTCTTGGGTGGGGAAATCTTGTGATCCACTGCTTTTCCAGATATTCAATGAAATCTTTCAACTGCTGAGTGTTGGCTCTATTGGGACACAGAAGAAAAAAGTAATGAACAATACATGTACCTAATGATATGTGATTACTTGTGTGCGATTTTAGTGATTTAGCAGCTTAGGTTTATGGTTTCATCAGAACAATATTGCAAACTTTTATTGAGCCGTCATCACCTTTCAGTGACAGCTGATTCGACAGTCTGTGCAATCAAAACAAACCCAAAAGTATCTTCTGTTTTTCATTGAAAACTCATTCTCTGACGGTCACGGATTGAAAAGAAAGTACAAATAACCGATTATTTTTTTTTAAAAATCTGTTAAAAAATTTTTTGAAAGTGAGTCAACTCGCCACCAAAAAGTGAGTCAACTCGCCACTAACTGGTGGCGACTTGACCCGCAAAAAGTACTTGTGGCGAGTTGACCCAGTGGCGAGTTGACACGTACCCTTTCTATGCTGTTTCAATTCAGAAAAGTATCCCAAATCATGTGATAAAAAATGGAAATTATTCTGAATGTTATATTTTATGGATAAGGAAATCGTTGGACCTACCCATTTTACCATTTTCGAACCAATTTAGAAAAATCGAATCACCACAATTCTTTTCGTAAATTGAACTTAATTGCTGGAATTTTTTGTTTTAAATGCCATAGTTTGAAACGCTTATGTTCTTTCACATACTGAGTGAAATCGTTGGCCAGTTTTCTCTTCCGTGCGTTGGATAACATGGATTTCAACTTGGGGGTGTTTTAAAACAAAATTAGGCGACAACAATGAGCATTACTGACATTCCAAGGACTAAATATTCGTGTAACCAGTACTAACCACTGGGAACGGATTAACACATTAAACATTTCGTTTCTGGTGCAATAGGAGACACATCTGCTTGCTTATTCTGAATATTTTGTGTCGATGAGCCCTGGTGACCCGTGGGGGGGGGGGGGGAGAGTAGGTGCATCCTCACCTTTCATCCATGATTATCTAGTTGAAATAATAAGTAACAAGTAAATAAACATTTACAAATACTGTTCACACTTTAGCTATGAAAAAATATATCTAATATTGTAATATTGCTACAAATTCCTGGAGAATGCGACAAGACATTCTACAGGAATTTGGACCAATATAGGCATACTGTTAATCAATAAAAGGCTCTTCCAAGTCAAATAGGCTTCTACGACCTGCTGGTCCAACTTGGCAATGGGAACATTTGCATGGGCTGTGCTAGGAAGGATGAATATGGTTTACCCATGCATAGACATGGTGTGTGTAAAAGAGAATTTGGGCCTCTGATCAACTTGACATGCCTTCCAGGGGCGTAGGAAGCATATTGGACTTGGGAGGGTCTTGGCACATACCAATACAGCTGGAATTCACCACAATAGTGGCTTTTCCCTCCTCTACTACATGCATTATACGTGGTTAAAACCCACAACTTTGTTCATAAATATTATATTATTACAATTTTCTGGAGAATGCCTTAAGGCATTCTCCAGGAAATTATAATAATAATCTTTTATGCACAAAATATTTTGCATAAAATCTATCATTAGTACATATTTATTCCTATTACCCATACATATACCCATGGAGGAAAGTTGGAGGGGTACGCCCCCCCCCCCCCTGGTTCCTAGCCCCTGATGCCTCCTATCTCTAAACACCTGTATACACAGGGTGGTGGTATGAACAAGCCACTCATATGTTGAGGCATGCTTCAAACTCCGCATATGGTGACAAATCAACCAATACTTTTCTAGATTGTGATGGCAAAGAGATGAGTAATTTAAAATTCGAAATCTGCTTCCGCGTGGTAGCAGATTTCAAATTTTAATTAGCTCACCCCTTTTCACATCTTAAGAACTTTCCCTAACAGTAATTTTGTATGTGGATGGAATAAACCCCTCAAAATCTCCAGGAGTGAAACTGTTAACTCTTTGCACCTACATCACGCCACCCCCACCCTATCCAACCACCCTAGTCACTGACCCCACCCATCCTCCTGTAGGCCCACTTTCTGATTTCTTGTTCCATGTAAATAATTTTCCCCAAGTTTCATTGTTTCTCAAGTTTATTGTCAAATTATGTCATGGCTGCTGCTAAGCAGCCATGGCATAATTTGAAGTGAACTCACAAGCAATGTAGATGTGCCATAATTACTGGTACTTGGCTTCAAGCAAACTTTTGTTCCCCTCAATGTTTCACCTCGAGCAATCCCCGATCATGAAATCACAAGAACTCTTTAATATAATGATTAAATTATGATTTAGTTTTATTTTTAAAAACCAAACGGTTAACAATATAAAATAACAAACATAAGACTCAGTATCTTGAGTGTTAGAAAATCATAAAATAAAATACCACAGTATTTCTGTGTTATGTTATAAAAAATAAAATAAAATTACATGTAAAATACTCAAGTCTTACAGGTTATTTGTATGGGTGAGGTAGATAATCATAGTGCAACTGCCAATATGACTTGTCTTCATGTCGGTTTATCTATAGTTACTCAAATATTGACATCATTGGAACCATGTCAATGACCAGGTTCCAATGATGTCAATATTTGTAAAATTGTTGCTAGTTATGTAATGAGGTAGCCTATAGTATTCTTTAAACATTTTTGGCTCATTAAAACTCCCTACATGCTGATGGTATAATCTTCAGAATTCACCAAAGGCTAATAAAAAGTTCGGAAAAAACAATCAATCTCAAGTTATTGCTTATTGATCAAGTGTGGATTTTGCTGATTCGAAATAGGTAAAAATACACGCAAGCAAAACTAAATTCATCGTGAAAAATAGAATGCAGATAAATATGTACATTTCCTCCTGCTAAAAGGTGAATGAAATGGCGATGCTTTCAGCCGAAAAGTAAGTCTCGGTCCGATGGAGTCACCCTGTTGTCAATAAGTGAAAGAAATAGAACGGGGAATTCCCATACATGAAATTTGGAAACTAGACAGGGTGCTAATGATTTCCAACTAAATAATATAATATGCAGATGTCAGATAACACTATAACTTTATCATTTAAAGAGTAAAATATTAATGAAACTTTTGATTCGTAGTTTTGTTACTTTGTGTTACCTTTCGATTTTTGCGACGTAATTGAAGTTGAAGTGACCCGCATTTGGTAAAGATTCGATATCGGTAAAATGACTGTATTCTATTTAAACTGGAATACTGTGTACAGAAAAATGCATAGAAGGTCAGAGCGTGTTCTAGTAGATAAAGGGAATGATTTTGGGGGAGGGATCAAAGGGAGCTGGACGTTTCGTACACAGGCGTTTTGTACGGGATCAGGACAAGTTGAACCAAGACAAGTCGGACCACTTTTGAAGACAACTCGGATCAACTTTCAAGACAAGTCGACCCAACTTTCAAGACAACCCTGACCACTTTTGAAGACAACTCGGGCCAACTTTCAAGGCAAGTCGGCCCAATTTTCAAGACAACTCGGGCCACTTTTGGAGACAATTGGGACCAACTTTCAAGACAAGTTGTAACGACTATAAGACAGGTTGGACCAACTGTGAAGAAAAGAATGATGTCGAAAATAATTAAATATGATCTTAAAGACTTCAATAGATGCGACGGAACACTTTTCAGTGCAGTTTGTGTTGTCTTTGAAGTTATTCTGTAAAATGAAAATGCTTCTCACCACAAACTTTGATATTTGATGAATGTTTGCATTGCAAGTAAACAATCACACAGAAATCATGTGTGAAAGTTTGTTGCTTGAACTAGCTCGTCTTTTCAACAGGCGGCTCAAAAGATTACCGACATGTTGTTTTAGGCACTAGCTTTTCTATATATTATGTTCGTTTCGAGAATTTAGTCATTCAATCATGGCTGATGACTGTATAGAGTGTAAGGCAACAGTCCGTCCTCGACAAGAGGCTATACTTTGTGACACATGCAACAGGTGGCAACACCGCACCTGTAATACCGGTATTAATAGGCACCAATACCACAGAATGGTCAAGGAATTGACGGCAAACCGCGATTGGTTGTTCTGTGTCTTTCCCCACCAACCCCAAATCTTCGTTTGTCCACTATTCAGATCCGAATTATTCACCGAGTCAGTCCAAGTTGCCTAGAAAGTTGGTCCAAATTGTCTTGAAACTTGGGTCGACTTCGTCAAAAGTTGGGCCGGTTGTTTTCAAAAGTGGTCCGAGTTGTCTTGGTCCAAGATGTCTGTAATTTTTTCGTACACAGCAATTTAGGACGTTTCGTACACAAAATTTTAGGACGTTTCGTACGCAAACTAGGACATTTCGTACATGGGGTTATACGGCAGCATAGAACCGCCACATCATAGTATATTTCCAGGGATTCCTAATCTGTTTAAACAGATTACTAATCTGTTTTTACAGATTACTAATCTGTTTAAACAGATTACTAATCTGTTTCAACAGATTACTAATCTGTTTTTACAGATTAACTAATCTGTTTTTACAGATTACTAATCTGTTTTTACAGATTACTAATCTGTTTAAACAGATTACTAATCTGTTTTTACAGATTACTAATCTGTTTAAACAGATTACTAATCTGTTTTTACAGATTACTAATCTGTTTAAACAGATTACTAATCTGTTTTTACAGATTAACTAATCTGTTTTTACAGATTAACCAATCTGTATTTACAGATTACTAATCTGTTTAAACAGATTACTAATCTGTAAAAACAGATTAATTAATCTGTATTTACAGATTACTAATCTGTATTTACTAATCTGATAATTACGGATTCTCACGACTAGACTCCGCAGCCATCTCGAATCAATCAGCTTTTTCAATAAGTGGCAAAGGGCATACAGACGCCAAAGGGAGGGAATCAAGCATGTTTAAAGACTGGTAGATTATATGAAAACGGCGTTCAGTCAAAATGAAATAGGAACCGCGCTATTACTCGACGTAGAAAAAGCGTTCGACTCTGTCTGGCACAATGGCATGAGATACAAACTCGCTAAAATGGGGCTACCTACCAAAATTCTAAGGATCATATCATCATTTTTATCTGATCGAAAAATCAAAGTGAGGGTCAACCGCAAAGTGTGAGACGAGATAAAACTCGAAGCGGACACTCCACAGGGTTCGGTCCTCAGCCCGCTTCTATTTATAATATATGTGAATGACATTGACAAAGTAGGGAAGAACCATGCTGAACTATCTCAATTCTCAGACGACAAAGGAATGTGGATGGCCAGTAAGTCTCGAAACATAATACAAAACGGCCTGCAGGATACCATCCGTGACCTGCAAGACTGGTGCGCTCTGTGGCGCATCAAGCTAAATGACACGAAAACACAAAGAATCATATTCTATAAAAAGCAAAGGAAAAAAGCTGTCCCTAATATTGAGCTTAAGCTTTACAACCACAAACTTGAAGCTAGCAATGAGGCAAAGTTTCTGGGATTCACCTTGGATAGCAGTCTCAATCTAAACAATCACGTAAACTCAGTCACTGCCAAAGACACTAAACGCATAAATTTCCTGAAAATGATTAGAGGTAAAAATTTGGGAGCCAATAAAGAAGTTCTCATCAAGCTTTACAAATCATATATACGCCCAGTACTAGAGTATGGGGCCATAATAATGAGTGACCTGAATAAAACCAACATTGAAAAACTACAACGGGTTCAAAATTATGCCCTGCGTGTGGCACTATGCAAACCCAAATGGACACCGATAAAGGAACTTTACGAGCTAGCAAAAATAGAAACTATTGATACGCGATTAAAAGACCTACAAATCAAAATGCTCAACAGACTCCAAGTTAGTGAATTAATGGTTGAGCTGAACGAACACCGATCCCTCAACAGAAAAACAAAATAAGTTTCCAGAAAAAAAAAAAAAAAAAAAATTATATAATATAACTAAATTGCGTGTAGTCAGTAAGGATTGCCTCGCTACTCATTGAGAACTTTAAGATAGAGTCTGTGAGGACTGCCTCGCAACTCTGCCGAAGTGCGACTGAAATGCGTTTAATAAGACCTATATAACAAAACCCTCTACATACTCCAGGATAGTGAATCAATGGTGAAGCTGAACGAACACCGAACCCTTAACAGAAAAACAAGATAAGCCACAGTAAATTAAAATTACTCAATAGAATTAAACTGCGTGGAGTCAGTGGGGATTGCCTTGCTACTCATTGAGATCTTACTCATTGAGATCTTAAACAGATTAGTAATCTGTAAATACAGATTAGTTAATCTGTAAAAACAGATTAGTAATCTGTTTAAACAGATTAGTAATCTGTAAAAACAGATTAGTTAATCTGTAAAAACAGATTAGTAATCTGTTTAAACAGATTAGTAATCTGTAAGTACAGATTAGTTAATCTGTTTAAACAGATTAGTAATCTGTAAATACAGATTAAGTAAACTGTAAAAACAGATGAGTAATCTGTTTAAACAGATTAGTAATCTGTAAATACAGATTACTTAATCTGTAAAAACAGATTAGTAATCTGTTTAAACAGATTGGTAATCTGTAAAACCAGATTAGTAATCTGTAAAAACAGATTAGTAATCTGTTTAAACAGATTAGGAATCCCTGGAAATAGACTATGATGTGGCGGTTCTACACTGCCGTAGGGTTATAACTGTCTTGAGCCAAGTAAAGATAACAACCCGTATTTAAAAATAACAAATTTATTGCCATAAAATATTTTTTATAAATATAAACAGAACATACTAGAATGATACCGTACAAATATAAAGTTATGTACAAAGGTACGATACATGTACATGTATGTTTGACATTGTGCAGAACATACTGGATTATATCCTGATTATCTTTCAAGGCTTTTCTATGGTTTGAAGATAGCATGTTTTCGGATACCAACTGCAGTTGTAAATTAACTAGTTTTGCCTCTTTTTGTAACAACTCCACCATTGAATAGAAGGAAATGTTTTCTCTGCCAGAATGTGTGTTCAGACGTCTGTGCCAACCCTCACAATCATTATTTGTTCGCACTAAATGTCTGAAACTGCACCAGTTTCCAACACCCCAGACACTTGACTTGAGCCATGTACTCTGTACATACTGAAATAGTTGCTCCAGTTTTTCTGCTGGTTGTGCAAGCTCTTTAAGTTCATAAAATGCCTGTGTGATGTGTCTGCGGGGCAAATAAGGCAATTCAAGGAGCTTCTTCGAGACTTTGTACACAGAGTCCTTTTCTGTGTATGCCGTCTGCAGTCCAAGTTGTGATAATTTTCTGTATTCTGCCCGACACCAATGAAAAGTACATCCACGTATTTGCACTGATGGAAACACCTGTCTAACTGCTCCCCAGATTGCAGCCTAGAAATCGCACACCACTTCCTCAAAATCTGGGAGGGCAGGCAACCTTTCTTTGATTGCTTCAAAAACTTTAACATAATCCTCTTTTCTTCGTTTGCTCATAACTGCAAACACCAAGGGCACTTGTTTAACACACTCTCCTGACTTTAGAAATGCTTGTATAGACATTAACTGGTAGAATGGGTGTCTAACAACTTTAAAAGTTGCATCTATGTACCACGTACAGGAATCCGCCAATAGTCTGAATTGTTCATCAGTAGCAAACACAATGTGCCATGAGTCATGTGCATTAATATCAGTTTTTTTAGCTCAACTTTGACGAAGTCAAATTTGAGCTATTGTCATGGCCCGTCGTCCGTCCGTCCGTCTGGCCGTCTGTCCATCTGTCCGTCTGTCCGTACGTCAACAATTGGCTATGGCTCGGGCTAGAGGTCGTATTTATGAACCGATCTTTACGAAACTTCTTGTGTACCTTTGTTATGACCCTGGGACGGGAACGAGTGTTTTTAGGTGTGGTCCGAAATTCAAGATGGCTGCCAGTGGCCATTTTGTACCGATGATGCAAAAATCAGTTTTTTGTACAGAACTTCTGTATGAAAGTTCTGATTTGAATAAAGTTTTGTATAAATGTTTAGTACCATGGGATACATCACATATAATACGGGTTTTTTTCTCGTGCGTAAATTATGCAAATTAGACTGACTTTGATTTATTTAGTGTTACTTTCAGAGCTGTAAGTGCCAAGCTGCTATGGCTCGGGCTAGAGGCCGTATTTATGAACCGATCTTTACGAAACTTCTTGGGTACCTTTGTTATGACCGTGGGACGAGAACGAGTGTTTTTGGGTGCGGTCCGAAATTCAAGATGGCTGCCAGCTGCCATTTTGTACCAACGATGCAGAAATCTGTTTTTTGTACAGAACTTCCATATGAAAGCTCTGATTTGAATAATTTTTTGTATGAATGTTTAGTACCATGGGATACATCACATATAATACAGGTTTTTTTCTCGTACGTAAATTGTGCAAATTAGACTAATTTTGATGTTTTTTGGGGTTACTTTCAGCACTGTAAGTGCAAATGCCAATACGGCTCGGGCTAGAGGACGTATTTATGAACCGATCTTTACGAAACTTCTTGGGTACCTTTGGTATCACCGTGGGACGAGAACGAGTGTTTTTGGGTCCGGTCCGAAATTCAAGATGGCCGATGGCAGCCATTTTGTACAAAATTAGGTGCAATCAGATTTTTGCACAGAACTTCCATATGAAAGCCCTGATTTGAATAATTTTTTTGTGTGAATGTTTAGTACCATGGGATGCATCACATATAATACGGGTTTTTTTCTCGTGCAGAAATTATGCAAATTAGATGAACTTTGATTTTTTCAGTGCGACTTACACACAGTAAGTACACATGTCAATACGGCTCAGACTAGAGTCTGTATTTATGAACTGATCTTCACGAAATGTCTTGGGTACCTTTGTTATCACCTTGGGACGAGAACGAGTGTTTCTGGGTGCGGTCTAAAATTCAAGATGGCTGCTAGTGGCCATTTTGTACCGAAATTAGGTCTAATCAGTTTTTTGTACACAACTTCTATACAGCTCAGACTGGAGGCCATATTTATGAACCAATCTTTACGAAACTTCTTGGGTACCTTTGTTATCACCGTGGGATGAGAGCGAGTGTTTTTGGGTGTGGTCCGAAATTCAAGATGGCCACCAGCAGCCATTTTGTACCAAAATTAGTGCAATCAGTCTTTTGTATAGAACTTCTGTATGAAAGTTCTGATTTTAATAAATTTTTGTATGAATGTTTAGTAACATGGAATACATCACATATTGTAAGGGGTTTTTTTTCGTGCAGAAATTATGCAAATTAGATGAACTTTGATTTATTCAGTGCTACTTACACAATGTAAGCACACATGTCAATACGGCTCAGGGTAGAGGCTGTATTTATGAACCGATCTTCACAAAACTTCTTGGGTACCTTTGTTATCTCCTTGGGATGAGAATGAGTGTTTCTGGGTACGGTCCAAAATTCAAGATGGCTGCCAGTGGCCATTTTGTACCGAAATTAGGTCCAATCAGTTTTTTGTCACAAGTTCTATACAGCTCGTATTTATGAACTGATCTTCACAAAACTTCTTGAGTACTTTTGTTTTCACCTTGGGACAGGAACGAGTGTGTTTTGGGGTGCCTTTGTTATCATTGTGCTATGAGAACAAATATTTTGGGGTTCAGTCAGACCCACTCTGGGACTCAAAGATTTTTTCTAGTTCAGCATCTGACTGTCACCCACCTTTACAATACTTTACCTATACATTTGTTACAGGCAACGGTCAGTATTTATGTACAGACCGTTACAATACTTTATATGTACCTTTGTTATCAGGTCATTACCTAGATGTTTGTCATTGCTGTGTCACATACTATACATGTACATGTCTTTGTCTTGACAAGTTGAGCTACAGTGTCATTGACACTTTCATTTTAAAATCAGCGGCTACACAGTCGGATAATTCGAAATCCAGCGATGATGGCTCAGATGGCCTTGTCCCTAAACGACTCCTGTTGACCGCACATGAATCATTAACAGGTTTGGGAAGTCGGTGATCGGAATTAGTTACAAGTGACGTTAGAACATCCTCCACAACTAATTTGGCAGTTTTCTGTTGTTCATCTAAACACTTTCGCTTTAACCCTTGTCTGCAGTAGCGCTCCTGGGTTTCCAGGATAATTGTGTAAGTTGTTCCCTCTGTTGATTGAATCTCCTTTCTGAATAACAGTTGCAGTTACTGGGCATCTGTTATCTTTCTGATGTATCGAGCACCACCAGTACATTGTTGTTTATGTTGACTTTCTCAAGGTACAGATGTAACCGAGGGAATCGTGAAGTCAGGGTTTATTATGCTTGGTCCCCAATTCAACTATCTCCCACGATAAAGGCCTTTCTTCTGGTGATCAAAGCTGATTAATCATCAATGAGCTCTGTATCATCAACACCATAATGTTTTGATTTTCATCAAAGAAAAATATACATAAAAGATGTTTTTACAGTGGGTCATTTTATTTCATAATTTTTTCAAATGTACGATATACTGTGGTGGTGATGAACGTATTATTCTGTTCCGTGATATTTCAAATGTGGATTCTCTAAATATTGGATTATATTACCTTACAAAAGTAAGTAGTCTATTATTTCATTTAAAAATACTAAAAACTGTATAAAATTTGCTTGTGTACGAAACGTCCTTTGATATATGTACGAAACGTCCTATTTTGTATACGAAACAGTCAGTGTATGAAATGCCTGTGTACGAAACGACACTAATCCGGGATCAAATACAGGCCATAAAAATATTTTGGTGTAAAGTTCCCTTCCAGAAATGAGAAAAATGTCTTTGTACACATTGTAAGTTGAACCATTCATGTTAGAGTAAGGGTACACTATGCACTCGAAAAAATTGAAAAATCTGCCAATTTCATGATTTTTTTGTTTGGTTCAGCTATATTAAAAAAAATGAAGTTGACTTGAACTAAGATTTAAATTTTTTTCGTACCATTTTGACCTTTTTCAAAAAGAAAATGAACCATGCAAACTCAAAACAGGTCTCTGAATTGAGAATAAACCAATACAAACTAGAGTACTTGCTGAAATAAGTTGGTTAGTTTAAGGATAACCACGAGAAATTTGTTGTATATTTTCCCCAATGTTGATAATTTCAACATGTGCTATTATTTAGTGGGAAGTTCTCAATGAGAGCTAACAAAAAATTTGTTAATTGTTGGAATTATCAACAGAGGGACAATGGAATCACTGGTTTCTTTTAGTTATCCTACAAGTTATTTTAGCTGGTACTGAGCAAAATTAAAAAAAAGACACTCTGATGCAAGACACATGCAATAAAGACAAAAAAAACATTAACTTGATTAAGAAAGTCAAAAGAACTGTAAAAAATCATAATGTTGAATTAGATACTGAATCATTTGTTGAATTTGCCCTCTCGTTTTTCAGAGCTGACTTAAGAAAAAAAAAAACAAACATGGCACACCAGAATTTAAACAATTTTTTCCCAAAGTGAAGCAATCTGGCTTTAAATGTTATGTGATCAGTTTTCACCATGAGTCAAATATTCTGTCATGATTTATTAAAAAGAAAATTAGTTATTTAGTATTGAATTCAGCTTCTGACAAAACAAAAGTGTTCAACATTCAGTGCTTCAGTTAACTTCCAGGATCAATCTAAGCAGATGAATATTTCATGGCAAATCCAACCACACACTGAAACAAACACCTCTGAAGAATCAATATTAAGTCTGACCCTAACAGTAATGAAACATAATGTTGATTGATTGATTTTGATTGATTGATTGATTTTAGAATAAAAGTCGAAGGTCACCTGAAATTGTCAGTTCTCTGTTTCAGCATGTCCTGATTTTATATTTCGAAACTACATACATGAACCATGGCTGGAAAGGAACATGCACAAATTTCTACTTGGTGTCAACAATAATAATAGTAAAGAAATAATTCAAATCCTTGTCATTTAGGGATTTGATGCTGGGCATTCTGAGTTATTGTCAATTTATTAGCTCACCTGACTGAAAGTCAGGGTGAGTTTTTCTGATCAATTTTCGTCCGTCGTCCGGCGTCTGTCATCCGTCGTGAAGGTGGTGTTTGAGCCTCTTTCTCCTAAATCACTGGGCACATTTTAATTAAATTTCATGTCAGTAGTGGTTATACAGAGGCATTTTGATTTTTATCCAAAATAGGTTTCGGCTCATATTGAGCAGAGGTGTGGGGAAAAAATAGCCAATTTTTTTGAAAATTTTCTTCTAACGAACCACCAGTAGCAGAGACTTGATATGTGGTATACCGAGTCCTTTTGAGGTTTAGAATCAAGTTTGTTCAAGAGAAGTTTGTCGGGCATTATTCGCCTTCGTTATGGGAAGGGCAAACATTTTGGCCACGCCTAAAATTTCTATTTTCAGAACCGTGAGGTCGATTTGAACCAAATTTGATATGAGATGATAATGAGTCATAAGTTGTTGATTGATGCCAAAAAAAATTTTCTCATTGCCCCGTGGGAACCTCGGGAGCTAAAAATGGGAAAAACCTTAAAACTGCCATATCTCCAAAACTACACAGCACAGATTCTTATTTGCTCACCTGACTTTCAGTCAGGAGAGCTATAGTTATCACTCACCGTCCTGTGCTCGGCGTCCGTGAACATGGCGTATGCGTCTTCTCCTCCCAAACCTCTGAACCAATTTAATTAATATTTGAGATAGTAGTTTGTTATGACATCGCAATTTGATTTTGTTCAAATCAAGTTGCCTCGCCCATAGGTAGAGCCACACCCAAAAAGTGTGCTGAAATCTTAAAAAATCTTCTTCTCATGAACCAGCAGTAGCAGAGACTTGATATTTGGTGTGCAGCTTCCTTTTGAGGTGTAGACAAAGATTTGTTCAAGAGAAGTTTGTGGGGCTATATTTGGCGTCATAATGGGAGGAGCAAGAATATTTGTCACTCACAAAATTTCTGTTTTCCAAACTGAGAGGCAAATTTTGACCAAATTTGATATGCCGGCTTATTGGGTCATAAGTACTTAATTTATGCAAAAATTGTTTTTCCCGTTCCCCCATGGGAACCGCAGGAGCTAAAAATAGAAAAAAATTAAACCGCCCATATCTCCAAAACTACACGGCACTGAGAATTCTTATTTGTTGTGAAGCTTCCTTAGGACCAACAGAATGGAATGGTCAAAAAAAATTGTCATCGGTTTTATCATGGGGTACTTTTTGGGGACTTTGAAAAAGTGCTGAGTCAGCATTTTTTAACACTGTGGGCAATGGGAAAAACATACAAGACTACTTTTCTCCCAAACCACTGCTCCAAAAGCTTTAAAATTTCACATATAACATCTTTGGAAGATTGTTTCACATGTTTATTGAAATGAATTGCCTGAGTCCATATTTGGGCTCACTATGGGAGCCCAAATGTTTAAATTAGTGCAGTATGAGGAGTATTTTTTAAAAATCTTCTTCAGATCTACCAATAAGAATGTTTTGATATTTGGTATGCAGCATCCTTAGGGAGGTGAGATTCAAGTTTGTTCAAGCCAAGTCCCTGGGTTCATATTTAGGCAGAAAATTTGGGGTCCCGTTGCAGACTTAGAAATTTTAGACCAAAATCCGGAAATTTTTTTTGTGTGTGTTTTTCTACGTTTCGGTCAATTTTAAGACAAAAAAAAATTATTTTTTTTTACACTGAAAATTTTGGGTCCGGGTGGGACTTCGAAAATTTTGGACCAAAATCCAGAATTTTTGTTTTGTTTTTATGCGTTTCGGTCAATTTTAAGACAAAAAAAATTATTTTTTTTACACTGAAAATTTGGGGTCCGGGTGAGACTAAGAAAATTTTTTTTGTTGTTTTTTATTTGTTTTAAGAAGAAAAAAAAAATTAGGCTGAAAATATTTTGTTTGGGAAAAAATTCTGTTTTTTATGCGTTTATCTCAATTTTGGGACGTAAAAGTGCAGGAACTGAAAATAGAAGGAAAGTCCGATGTATTGTGTGGGCACAATCGCTTCATCTAGTTGGTATATGCTTTTCTTATTCAAGTCCCTGGTTTGATATTTAGACTACCATGTCAGGTGAGTGCCCGGTGAGCGCCCGCAGGCTCCCTGGGGCCTCTTGTTTTGTATAAAGCTTACTTTTATCCAGTAGAATGGAGTGGTTAAAAAAAATCCCTATCGGTTTGATCACAAGGTACTTTTTTCAGGACTTTGAAAAAGTGCTGAGTCAGCACTTTTTAACACTGTAGGCAATGGGAAAAAGATTAAAAAATCTTCTCCAGATCCAGCAGGCAGAATCTTTTGATATTTGGTATGCAACATTGTAGGGTGGAGCTGATTCAAGTTTGTTCAAGTCGGCCCCCTGGGTTAATATTTGGGCTCAGTATAGGAGCCTGATTTCGAACTTAGTGCATTTCAGGCAAATTTCATCAAAAATCTTCTTCTCCAGATCCAGCAGGCAGAATCCTTTGATATTTGGTATGCGACATTGTGGGGTGGATCTGATTCAAGTTTGTTCAAATTGGCTCCCTAGATTCATATTTGGGCTCACTATAGAAGCCTGAATTCGAACTTAGTGCATTTCAGGCAAATTTCTTCAAAAATCTTCTTCTCCAGATCCAGCGGGCAGAATCTTTTGATATATGGTATGCAACATTGTGGGGTAGATCTGATTAAAGTTTGTTCAAATCAGCCCCCTGGATTAATATTTAGGCTCACTATAGAAGCCCGAATTCGAACTTAGTGCATTTTAGGCAAATTTCTTAAAAAATCTTTTTCTCCAGATCCAGCAGGGAGTATCTTTTGATATTTGGTATGCAACATTGTGGGGTGGATCTGATTCAGGTTTGTTCAAATTGGCCCCCTGGGTTTATATTTGGGCTCACTATAGAAACTTGAATTCGAACTTAGTGCATTTCAGGCAAATTTCTTCAAAAATCTTCTTCTCCAGATCCAGAAGGCAGAATCTTTTGATATTTGGTATGCAACATTGTGGGGTGGATCTGATTCAAGTTTGTTCAAATCGGCCCCCTGGATTCATATTTGGGTTCACTATAGAAGCCTGAATTCGAACTTAGTGCATTTCAGGCAAATGTCTTTGAAAATCTTCTTCTCAAGATCCAGCAGGCAGAATCTTTGGATATTGGGTATGCACCATGCTTAGGGGAGTGAGATTCAAGTTTGTTCAAGCCAAGTCCCTGGGTTCATATTTGGGCTCACTGTGGTAGCCCAAATTATAACTTGGTTCAAAATGAGGAATTTTCTTTAAAAATCTTCTTCAGATCCAGCAGTCGGAATGTTTTGATATTTGGTATGCAGCATCCTTAGGGGGGTGAGATTCAAGTTTGTTCAAGCCATGTCCCTAGGTCCATATTTGGACTCCCTGTGGGAGCTTGAATTGTAACTTCGTTCAAAATGAGGAATTTTCTTTAAAAATATTCTTCTTCAGATCCAGCAGTCAGAATGTTTTGATATTTGATGTGCAGCATCCTTAGAGGGGTGAGATTCAAGTTTGTTAAAGCCAAGTCCCTGGTTTCATATATGGGCTCCCTGTGGGAGCCCGAATTATAACTTAGTTCAATATGAGGAATATTCTTTAAAAATCTTTTTTTTTTTTAGATCCACTGGTCAGAATCTTTGGATATTTGGTATAAGCTTTACTAAGGAGGAGCAGCAGATGCAACTTGTTGAGATCAATTCTCTGGGTTGATATTTAGGCTGCCATGTCAGCTGAGCGCCCTCAGACCCCTTGGGGCCTCTTGTTTTGCTAACTGGACGCAACCCATATTATGCAATATGTAATATGTTTTGTTTGTGACATTGTATCAGTATCTGGCATGCGTAATTGTCATAGGCACTGGTGGAAGATCAAGAGTGAATGGCTCTAGTTACCCATTTCCTCCATCCACCTGTAAACCACGTTCTAACATTCATTTGTGAATGCATGCTGCATTGTGCTTTACTGATTGTTCTGAGTGAAAAGATGTCAGGCTGCCCTATTATTAGGTCAGTACAATGGTTAGCATATAAAATCGTCTTAAGTTTCTGGCATGCAGTATTAAAATATGACCCTCATAAAAGGCTTAATGGTATGTGTATGCTGCATTGTTGGAGGTATGCACATTCTAATCATTAGACTCAGGCCATTGTCTAAGTAAACAACTGTCAACAATCAAGGGATATCATCCTTAGCCTGAAAGTAACTTTGTAATGCATTTTGTCCTTTGTCAGCTTGTGCTTTCAGCTCATGATAAAAGAGCTGATTTTAATGTAGCACTTGGTTTCTATTGTTTTCTAGGGAGTGCGGTGGCTCAGTGGTCACAGCATTGGGCTTCAAACTGAAAGGTCCACAGTTCATTCCCCACCAGAGATAACTCATTGTTTCCATGGGCAAGGCTCTTCATCCCGATTGCTCGTGTTGGGGTCATGGCAGCACTGTGTATTATGGTGTACTGTACGTTGATGGTGCGCTTGTCTTCAACCTGCTTGTGTGGAGTGAGTATGTTGGGGAGTCTGACAGTTGCTCACCATTGCTCAGTGGTCCTCTCTGGGTACTCCGTCTTCCTCCACCCATAAAACTGTCCAACATGAGGTGACCCTGGCTGTCGAAAGTGGCATTAAACCCCAATAAATAATTGCTATTGTTTTTTGTAATTACCCATCTGATTTGAGACAGTTTGTGTGATTGGTTGAGGAAGGACCTAATTCCTTTGGTGATTGCATCAATTTCTAGTGGTGAAGATGCAGATTTTGTGCATTGAAACTTATATTTTCTCTGTATTTAATTTGTTTGAACATTTTTGGTACTTGCCCGGAATTAAATCTGCAATGTACAACTAGTTTAAACCTATACGCTTTTATCAAATAAACAAATACCTCAAGACTTCAATTATTTTGAGTAAGCCTGAGTCGATCAGTATTGGATTGATGGGATAACATGGTGTACATGTATTTTGATCAGTTTTTTTGGGAACTGATGAACACCAATTTGTTTGGTATATTGACTCCTCAAACTAAGTTTGAAATTAGCTGTACGTAGGACTGAGCGATATATTGCAAAACAAATTGTTAATTGTGAATTTGCTGTGTTGATGTTTTATTGCTGTATAGTTATTGGTTTTTTGCACCAATTATGGAATTGTTTGGGTTTTGTGTGGTGCCCGTGATTGGTTTAGCACATATTGTTATTCACCCCTTACATTTAGGGGTATGTGGTGTTTTTGTTAGGCTGGCCTATTGGCTGTACTGCGTTGTTCGTGTCTTAATTTGTAGAATTAGTTCTGATTGGAGAAATTTGATGATTATCACAATCATTGAGTATTTGTTAGACTGTCTGGTAAATTTGTTGGTATGTGTGTACCGGTAGGCATTTGAAGTCGCCAAGCAGGCAGGAGGTATACAATTTGTATACAACAGAGGCTTGTGGTTTGAAACTTCAGCGTTTCCAAGCAGGCAGGGTGTATCACAGAACAATGTGTATGGCACGGGCTTGTGGTGAGAAACCTCTTGGCTAGATGTAGAATTAGTTCTGATTTGAGAACTCTGATAATTGTCACAATTTATTTGCTAGACTGTCTGGTGATTTTGTTGGTTTGTGTGTCGCCGTACGAAGTTTGCAACTTTCCAAACTGACAGGAAGTATGCAGTATACTGCCTACAGTTAAAACTAGAAGTCCTGTCATGAACTGTGCGCTTATCTAGGCTTAATGGCACATAGGAATTGCGGTCATTTGCCATATCGAATGGCATCCAAAGCATGGCAGGTTCTCCTGGTTACTCACAGCAAACACAGACAGTGTTTCTGCCAATGGACCTCCAGGTTACCCGGAGGTCCATTGCCTGAAACATTGCTTGTGCACAGACCATATGTACAGAATTTGTTAGCCTTACTATGGTCATGACATGTAGATTAGCATGCAGATCGACATGCTATTTTTGCGCATTTCATGACAGGTCTTCTGGTTTTAAGTATGTAACAAACGCATGTGGTGTGAAACTTCAAGCTTCTAAGTTGGCTTTTGGGGAGAAACTTGGCATGAATGAAGTTTTTATGTGGGGCAGGAGGTATACAATTGATATACAACACAGGCTTATGGTGTGAACTTTGAGGTTTCCAAGCAGGCAGGCTATATCACAGCACTGTGTATGGCATGGGCTTGTGGTGTAAAACCTCTAGGCTGTAGGTAAAGTTTTCATGCTGGCAGGATATACACAGAAACTGCATACAGCACAGGCTAGTGACAGTGAAACTTTAAGGTTTCCAAGCATTCAGGCAGTATCACAAAAGTATCACAAAAATGTGTATTGCTCAGGTTCATGGTGTGAAACCTGCAATAGTCAACATACTGTAAATCGAAAATAATGAGAGAAATAAAAATAAAAATGCATATGTACAGTTGCAGTACCTGGTGTATGATACAGTTGAATATCAATCATTGCAGTAATGATCCATCAGTCCGAATCTGTTGACATTTGGTTTGCAGTATCCTTCCAGTTTATTCAAATGATGTCCCTGGGTTTATATTTGGCCTCCCAATGAGAACCTAAATGTTAGCTAAGAGCAATATGAGGAAATTCCGTTAAAAATCTTCTTCAGACCCACCAGACAGAATCTTTTGATATATAATATGCAGCAATCTTAGGAGGTTCAGATTCCATTTAATTCAAATCAAGTGCTTTGGGTCATATTTGAACTCCCTGTGGTATTCCAAATCTTAATATACATGTAAGGACTATTCTTTAAAAAAAAATTCTTCTTCACATCCATGAGTCAGATTCTGACAGAGCTGCTTGTTGTAAATTTTAGTTACATGTAGATGTAAATATGAGTACATGAGATTAACGTTTTCTGTCCTCCCAGAGCTCAGTACTCTGAGGAAAAGCGAAGAGGCATAGGGAAAAGTCCCGCTTTGTGCATTTGCCAAAATGGAGACCACCAGGCCTGGGGTGGTTATCAGAGGGTACATGTACATTGGGCAAAATTATATTTATACCCCCCTCAAACAAAGTTTGGGGGGGGGTGTTTATAGGAATCATCCTGCCTGTCCGTCCGCCCATCCATCTGTCCGTCTGTCTGTTCATCCTTATAAACGCAACTCCTCCTAAACTGAAGAATTTTCATGAAACTTTACACAATGGAAGAACTCCATATGAAGATGTGCATGAAGCAATATAATTCTGTTCTGACAGGCGCGGGGGGTATCACTTTGTGAGCTTGCACACAGTACCTCTACTTTTTTGCTTGAGAAGAATATTTTGAGGGTTTTGAGTGATTTTATGAAAAAAAAATTCACCCAACAGACCCTAGCTAAAATAGATTAACTATATTAACATGTAGATGAGGAATATGACCTTAAATCCTTCTTTTATCAGGTAAGTGATTAAGGCCTCTTGGTGTCTTTTGTTTTATTGAACCTGTTTTTTTTTGTATCAGTATTTTGTGTATTTTGATTTGTGAATAGTTCATCATGTTAAATTTTCTTTTTCAGTTTTATCGCTAAAAATAAAACATTTAAGTTATGCCCATCTTCTATCAACCATTAATTGACAATATTTGGCATCTAATTTTTAAGTTACTCATCAAGAAATTACATCAGTTTTACTTACTGCACTGCAAGGAAATCAGCGAGAACTTCTCTTTTTCAAATTTCTGTGTGTCATAGAATTAAGGACGATGGTTTTGTTTACAGTGGCATAGCAAATTCATGCCAAGAGAGTTTCCTTCAGCACCAACCGCCTAGCGAAACTATACTGAACCACGCACACCACTCGGCCACCAACAGACCACCAAAAAAGGGAATGCTAGTTTGGGGGTCTGTCGGTGGCCGAGTGGTGTGCGTGGTTCAGTATAGTTTTGCTAGGCAGTTGGTGTCAAAGGAAACTTTCTTGGCATGGGTTCAAACCCCCGCTATGTAATCTAATTTTTAATTGGAGGTCAAATTCCCCAAAATAAACATCTGAATCAGCAAGATTGGTAAGGATCCATAAGGACAAGCCTGAAATTGAGCATCACAAAATTTACCCTCTGTGAACCTCAGTCTGAATCAAGGTCTCAAGCCAAAACAGAAAGATGCACCTGGAGGATAAATTGGCCCACTGTTTGGGATAGCATCAGCTAATTCACCCTCTGGGGATGTCATTTTGCAAATGACAGGTTGCTTATATTCAGGCTTGCATAACGATCATCTGAATCATTATCATCCATCCGTTCTGCATTTTGTGATGGTGACTTTTTGACCAACAAGACTAATGGGTGTTCTGAAAATCATGATGTTTATTGGCTGATTATCCCTGTGGGAACCCCAGGAAGTAAGGCAATGCTTGTTTTCTGTGGTAAACAAGCTGTTTTTAACTGGTACAATAGGACCTGGTAACCAATACCTGGGATGGAAGTCCACTAAAATGGGCAACATGGATATAAACAATGGTCTAGCATTGAAATTTATATCCATGTTGCCATCACATTTAGCTATTATGCAGAAATGTGTGACTTTAAACACCAATAAATAAGTAAATTGCCCGATGAATCCATCCCTGACATACTTGATATAATCCAACACTCGCTTGAGCTTGACTTGTAACCCTTCATGGGAACCCTGGGAATTGGTCAACGAATTCTGCTTTACTGGTAAAATAAGACCCTGAACCAATGCCGGGCCTGGAAGTCCCCTAATGTGAGCAACATTCATATAGGTTTAAACAATTGCCTACACTTAACTTCATCTCTGTGTTGTGATCATGAGATAGCCAAAGATGTTGAAAGTGACCTTAACCAATAAATATATTTGCTTGAGTCTGAGCACATTGGTGTAGGATGCTAGATATAACACATAATGGTGAATATTTTCAGGTTCTTTGTCGGTACCAAACAAGATGGTGTATAAATTTGAAGTTGAAGCCAGTATTTCTTGCTGGAATAAGAGAAGCTGCAGGTAAGATATAATTTTATACTTGGCAAGCTTGCAAATAAGCAGTTTGTCACTTGGATTGATGGGCACAATTTGCATGTGGGCAAGCAGCAGTTTACTTGTGCCTGAACTAACGGTTAATTATTTCAGCGACTGATTCGTGTTCCCGCGTTGTGTCCTTGGGCAAGGCACATAACCCCGATTACCTACATGGGGGCACGATGACTCTGTGTACTAAGGCGTACTGCACGTCGATTGTGCACATGTCTTCAACCAATCTAACCCTGCCTGTGCCGCGTTGCAGAGTTCAGAGTTACGATGTTGGAAAGCTGACAGCTGCTCGTCGTTGCTCAGTGGTTCTCTCTGGGTACTCTGGCTTCCTCCACCTGTAAAACTGTCACCGACATGATATGACCCTGGCTGTTAATGTGTCGTTAAACCCTAATAAAAAAAACAAAAAAAAACTAACGGTTAGAAAAATTTCTTGAAATGAAGTATAAGTCGATGTGAATGTACATTTCATAACAACACTTCTTTTATTTGAATTTTTATATGGCTGCAGTTTGGAACATGCCTTATTGTGGTATGGCTCTGTCCATCTGTCTGTCCATCTGGGTGGACTTCCAGTACCTTAAGCGATATGAGGTGTAGACTAACACAAAAAATGTCCATTTTCTAACTATCGGGTATTGTTTCCTTAAGTGGTAACCCTTTGTCTTTATGTGGTAGGGGATTTGGTTTGCAACAGAAGAAAAACCGTGTAACTCTGTTAGATTTTGCTTGTCCCACAATAAAGTGAAATGAAATGCATCATGGATCCTGTTTTATGTTGTGGATTAACTGGTTGAGTGCTAAATTATTTTCGGTACTGAAAATTTCTTTGTACATCTTTACCTTGTTATATTTTATGGGAGAGTGCCAATAGGCACTCTCCCAGAAATTATAATAAGGCAAATCCTAACAGACAAGACAATATCGCTTCAAAGATAATATGAAGCACATCCACAGAATATGAAGTTTTTAAATTGTTGTTCCGTCACTTCAGAATAAAGCCCAAATATGGGCTTCCAGCACTCTACCAGTTAGTGGTGACTAGGGGAAGGTTCTTTTCGATAATCAGTTTTCTGCCATCTCCAGTATAGCCATTTTGAATTTTGTTGTTGTCATTTTTGCTTGCCTGCACAATAACTTGAAAATGAAATGCTCTATGTATGCTATTTTATTGTGGTGGATTAATAGTGACAAGAGGAAGGTTCTGTTTCATGATCAGTTTTCTGCCATATCCAATATAAACAATGTGGCAGACATCTTGGATTTTTTGTCATTTTTGCTTGTCTGTGCATTAACTTAAAAATGAAATGCACCATTGATCCTTTTTTGTGGTGGATTAGTGGTGACTAGAGAATGATTTCTTTCGATAATCAATTTTCTGCCAAATCCAGTTTGGCTGCCATGACAGTCATATTGGACATTTTGTAATTTTTGCTTGTCCACACAATTACTTTAAAATGAAATGCTTGTCTGTGCAATAATTAAGAATTAATACAATTTGTATTAATGGAAGTTTAAGCTGAAACAAGAATATCTTTCACTAATTAAACTGATCTTGTATGGTTTCCATGTATACCAGGCTAGGTACAAGCAGCTGAGTTGCTTTATACCATGTATAGCCTCAAGAGCGATTTCTATAAATTTAGCTAAGTTCTGTGCAGATATTTTAATGTTAATACTGGGCTTTCCTTGGTTGTTGAAAATTATCATTTGTTGCCTCCAAGCTGATTCAGTCTTGCAGGCTGCAGAATGGTATTTTTCTGCAGACCTGAACAATCCATCCATTGTCATGTGTTACTGGTGACATTCCAGAGTTGTGACATGGGTATTCTAGCTAAACATTTCCAGGAAAACTACAAAGAGGTATGACCAAATATGGAAATGGGAATTGCAAAATTTGCTTGTATATACCAAGTCCCAGCTAGCCCAAATCTGTCTTGCTCGTTTCTTTGAAATGCACAGACATTCTGTTCAGTCTGTTCAGTAATTTGCATTGTCAGTCGTTTCACGATTAAACAACAGTCTACAAACATGTACTTTCGGTTTCACTCTGTTTACGTTTGTGTGTGCGGTGTCGGCAACATCGCCTGTTGATTATTTAAGCCACTGTTCATTCTGTGGATATTACGTGTAGGAGACTTTTTCGTTCAAGTTTGCGGGACTTTCAAGTTATGGTTACATTATGGGTCCGATAAAATGGCCCAAAACAAGGAAATGTCAGCTTCCATATACAGAGCTTGTGACACAGTCACAAACAAAAGTATCAGACAGTTAAAAAAATACCAACAGGAGTGTGTCAGATTCTACAAAAAGACGAACTACCTCACAAAGTTGGGATAACGCAATTCCTGAATATTGGACAATGACCAAATTACGAACACAATTGTTAAACCATGGCTTTGTGGTACCTGCAGGGCTGAAGAAATCGATTCTTGTCCAGTTATATTTAGATAATGTATCTGGTAAGTCGATAACTCCCACACATATCGACAAACTGTCTGCTGTTGAGCAGTTAATTCCTTCCTTTACAGCATCCAGAAGTGCTGTTTCCACCGACGTGTCAAGGTCAAGTAGAGAATTACCACAACAAACTTCCTTTACACACCTTCAGGAATCTTTGTCAAAATTACAGGAATCGATTTCTTCTTTCCAACAAGCCGTGAATTTGGAAAACATGGCAGACCGCTCTACTATTATTTCGGAAACGGGTGCCTCAACAAAACCGGTGTCTCAGCCACCTCCATTGTTATCTGCGACTGCTTTTTGTGACACTTTCCTTGTGGATTCAGAGTTTCCTGTTTCAAATTCAAGTTCAACATCGACCGAAACATCGACGCCAGTTTCTTCACTTCTGGCCTCTCAAGGTGCGGACCCAAATTCTTTACAAAAATAGACACTGTGTCCCCATCTTTACGTAGTCAAATTTTATCCGGAAAAAATGTTAATTTAGCTTGTTTGTTGATACAACATTATGGTATTGAACAGCGTCTGGTCAGCACAGGTGACGGACAAGTTAATTTACGTCCTGACCCTAGGTTGTCCATACAACTCTCCCTTGGCGAATTTATAACAGCGTTTACAACATATAAATCTGTCATGTGTGAACATTACCCGACACGATGTTTGGAGCTTGATGCATACGAAAATGAAATTGTTGAAATGGCTCAACAATTTGGGGGAACACTTTTTTACTCATATCACAAAGCTTTCGCAGCTCAGGCCGCCAATCAATTGCTATACAATAAAAAGAAAATAGATTGGAGTAAGTGGGATACCAAGCTTTTTAGTACTATATTTGCTGGCCATCAAATGTTACTCTGTCGGATTTGCAACCTGGAAGACCATGCCACTGAGTTTTGTCCCCAGGTTGATACATCTTATTTTTCGAGGGTTGAATACTAGGAGGCCATCCAAAAATACTTTGGATGCGCAGGGTCGACAGTGTGTGACACACAATGGAAAGGAGATTTGTAATAATTACAAGGCATCAAAAGGATGTAGCCGACTAGCGTGCAATTTGGTACATATATGTTTACAATGTAAAGGGGGGACATTCTTCTG
Source organism: Pictodentalium vernedei (assembly GCA_031216915.1). Taxonomy (NCBI): domain Eukaryota; kingdom Metazoa; phylum Mollusca; class Scaphopoda; order Dentaliida; family Dentaliidae; genus Pictodentalium; species Pictodentalium vernedei. Next base: position 304,156,988 of record CM062290.1, on the reverse strand, counting down.
TCAACTGTAAAGGGATTGGTAATCAGAAATGACTACAGGTACATGTACCACTCTCACAGGATGACTTGACCCTCCACTGTTCTCAATCTTGCAATACATTTATTGACAAGTTGGCTACAGATGGGGTGCCAGGGTCCAGTGCTGGTGTGACATCTCAAACTCTCTCCCCCCTCCCCCCCCCCTGTTCGACTGCTATTCCGGTGTTGGGGACTTCACAACAATTGGCTTCACATTCACCGCATGACAAATTTTCATGTGCTAACCGATGTCTCCCTTTCACATCAATGTTCTAGCGACACTTCAGCATTTTCACATGTGGATTGCACTCGGGAAAATCCGGCGTCGATCCCTCACAACTCCAAGCAGCTGTTACAAACAGATTTCAGTTCAGCAACTACTCCTATCAATATTGCACAACTTTTCCATGAATTATGTTTGCATCAAGATCAAAGGTTTCTACACTATCTCCTAGATGGATTCTCCAGTGGTTTCCACACTGGACTTCGCAGTATCCCTTCCACTTCCTTTGAATGTAAGAATCTCAGATCTGCCCTCAACCAACCTTCCGTTGTTGATTCTCTTATTCAGACAGAACTAGAAAAGGGTTACCTCTTGGGCCTGTACAGCTCCCCTCCCTTTCCTACATACCGCGTTAGCCCCATTGGCATAGCCGAGGGAAAATATTCTCACAAAAAACGATTAATTGTTGACCTCTCAGCTCCTCATGATAATGTCACCACACCAAGCATGAATGACCTTATTGACAAGCAGTCTTTTTTCCTCTCCTATGTTCGGGTTGATGACGCCATTAAATTAATCTGCAAATTGGGTCCCGGGGCCTGGATGTGCAAAACCGACATCAGTGATGCCTTTAAATTGTTGCCTATACTCCCATCCCTGTGGAATCTCTATGGGATACACTGGAAGGACCAGTGTTATTTTTTTGTTCGCCTAGTGTTTGGAAGTCGTTCAAGTCCCAAAATCTTTGACCAACTATCTACTGCGATATGTTGGATTGCGCAACACAATTACAATATTCCACATATTCTGCATTTACTTGATGATTTTCTGACCATAGATCCCCCGGATGGTAAGCCTTTCCGGACTATGGCCTTGTTGACTATGATTTTTCATAAACTCAATATTCCAATTGCTGGTCACAAAACACTTGGCCCAGCCACTTCTCTGGAATTTCTTGGCATCATTCTTGATTCTGACAACATGGAGGCCCGCCTTCCTTTTGAGAAAATACACCGCATTCAAACGATCATCTCCGACTTTATTGCACGGTCCAAGTGCAAGAAGGTTCAATTACTGAATCTTCTTGGTCATTTGAATTATGCTTGTAGAGTCATTATTCCAGGTAGGTCGTTCATATCGCATTTGTTAATGCTGTCTGTTAAAGCCAAGAAACTGCACCATTTTGTAACCTCAATCATAGCTGTCGACATGAGCTGAATATGTGGAGAGAATTTCTCACTGGATGGAATGGAGTTTCTTTATTTCTTGAGAATGCTTTCACCCATGCACCAGACTTTCATCTGTATACAGATGCGGCCTCCTCGATGGGCTATGGTGGCTATTTCCAGGGCGCTTGGTTTCAGGGGAAGTGGTCAACCGAGTTTCTTTCAGAGCTCTGCCACTGTCAGGATAAGTTTTCTATGACCTTGCTCGAATTATATCCCATTGTGGTGGCCACCGTTCTGTGGGGACAGTCGTGGAGTAGAAAACGTATTGTTTTTCACTGTGACAATATGGCAACAGTACATCTTTTACGAAAGGGTCGAAGCTCTTACCACCATACTTTTATTATGAAATTAATGCGTCGGTTAACATGGTGTGCAGCAACTAACAATTTCATGTTTTATGCAGATCATGTCCCCGGTAAGCAGAATGTTATCGCTGATCTTATTTCTCGTTTACAGGCATTCCACCATCTGGCTCCAGAAGCTGCACAGAGACCCATCACACTTCCAGAATTTTCTGCAGTGATCCTCAATTGAACCTGATAAGGATGGTGGTGTGGCAGGCTTCTGTCAGCGGCAACACTCTACACACTTATACATCAGCTTTACATCGAAGACTTATGTACCTCGTACAAGATACCCCTTCTGCCCAGCGGATTTCCTTCAGAAGTTTCCGAAGATGCCCTTCTGACATATGCAGCCTATTGTCATGGTGTTAAGTCTCTTTCTTATCCTACGATAAAATTGTACCTTTCTGGCATCCGCTATTTCTGCCTCCATTTTTGCATCCCTGGCCCATTTGCCCGCACTGATGATGCGCAGCTCGCACGATTGCAGATGTTTCTGCGCGGTATTAAGCGTTTACAGAAACCCTCTACCATGCGTCGTTTGCCTATTACTTTTAGCATTTTGCGACAGATATGTCATGCCCTCCGCAGGAGTGTTCGTGATCCCTACTTTCGTGATCCCTACTTTTTAATGGAAGCTGCTTGCTGCATCGCATTTTTCGGTTTTCTTCGATGTGGCGAATTTACTTCCCATAGTCTGCATTTTAACCCGGCCTGTGGTCTCTGTGTGGGTGACATCCAATATCGTTTGACAGATCAAGTCCTTTTGCTTCACTTGAAGCCCTCAAAGTGTGACCCCTTCCGTAAAAGTGTTGCCATTCAGCTCTATCGGACTGGGCACAATGTTTGTCCCATCCACAGTCTCCTGGCTTATTTTGCGCTCAAACCATCAACTTCCTTCCACCACGCTGCACCTCTTTTTTGTCTTTCAAATGGGTCTCCCCTCACTCGCACTCTTTTTATCGAGTCGTTGAAAGTGCTCCTTTCCATTATTGGCCTCCCCGATTCCCGCTACAATGGCCACTCATTTAGAATAGGTGCCGCCACTTCTGCAGCAGCCGCTCATGTTGAAGACCACCTGATCAAGACACTAGGGCGATGGTCCTCGGATTGTTACCCACATTATATTCATGTTCAGAGTGTCAGTGTCATGCAGGCACAGAGGGCCATGTGTACATGACCGTTGTCCTGTACATGTGGTGTTCTGGGCAGGCATAAGCATCCACTTCATCGTGGCAGCCATGTTTACGACCACTCGCTTGCATTTCGGTTGGGGGTATATATATTATTGTTACTCTCACCCCTGCATGTTCCAGGACACTGTGTCATGCGTGCACGGAGGGCCACGTGTGCCTGGCTGCTGTCAAGTACAGGTGGTGTCCTGTGCGGGCATGCACGTCATGTCTCTCACAGGCTTTGCAGCCACTTGTGTCCCTCGATTAACACTTTTAAGATGGTACTTGTCAGATTACCCTGACATCGACCCTCTTGCAGTTCGGCACGTCGCTGTTGTCATGTACATGTGGTCACCTGTGCACGCCTGCACATCGTGTTGCCCCTGTGGGCATGATGAACCCAGGCCTTGTTCACTCCGTTGATGGTTATCCGCTTGCTCTTGCTCCTGTTTTCATCACCACGGTGTCATGCATGTGCAGAGGGCCATATGGACGCTGGTTGTTGTCATGTCCATATGGTGTTCTGCGAAGGAAATCGTGCTGTGCTCAACTTTTTCTGTTTTTTTTTTTATCCACTGTCCCCTTCCGTTTCCCAACACTGCCCATCCCACCCCACTTTGTTCAGTATATTTCACGTTTGTCTGGGTGCATGCCATTATTGTTGCATTTCTTTTTCTCATTCTGACTGTATGTATATGTTTGTGTGCATCTCATCATCTTCTGCCCCTGTGTTCATGCACACAGGCCACAATAATGCCTGTGTCGCAGCTGTGTGACTTCTGTGGAATTCGTGGATGTGCATTTGTGTCAAATGGCCATAGTAATGTCATTTGTGGTTTCCAGGATTCTGTGTGCGCGCATCTTTCGCGGATCTTGTTTTTCCAGTGGATGGTGACCTTGTGCTGGCATGCTCGTTGGCTTCTGGATGCTGCTCTCATGCAGTTTCTGGACTCAGTACTGTTCCTTTATTTCAGCGCCTACTGACTTTTCCAGGTGTGGGGGGTGTGCCCATTCCCCGGACGTGCTTCTGACATTCTTTCCTTGTTTTCTTCCGGCACCGTGTGCCCGACCGGTTCCTCTCTCCTTCCTTTCCCCCTTTTCATTCTTTGGGGAGATTCGACTTGTTTCACAATCCTTCTTTGGCTGTTGCGATGTTGAAAATACTTTGTGTTCTCAGCATCGTCTCCCCAATTCATTTCAGTCACCTGAAATGTCAGGTACTTTATGTTTTGACATGCCTCACTGTGGCTGGGTTTGCTGCATGATCTGGCTGGCGGTTGCAATGCTGAAAATACTTTGTGTTCTTAGCATCGTCTCCCCAATTCATTTCAGTCACCTAGGCTGCAATACTAATCTTCACCCATGGTGGACATTGCAACTAGTTCAATAACATGTCTTTGTGTGACACTGCAGTATTCATACCTCGGTCACACCTGTTGATACCACCACATCGTGGTGCTCTCCAAATTCTACGTTGTATTGTGAAGCAGACTGAATCACCTCAAAGGGCCAAAATGTTTGAATGTTTATATATGTACAGTTCATTTAAATAAATAGAAGAAAAAATATAATTCATACTACTGTGTTGTTTACTGCTCAAACTTAAAAATGAAATGCACCATGGATTCTTTTTTTGTGGTGGATTAGTGATGACTAGAGGGAGATTCCTTTTCGATAATCAGTTTAATGCCAAATCCAGTTTGGCTACCATGGCAGCCATATTGGACATTTTGTAATTTTTGCTTGTCCATGCAATAACTTGAAAATGAAATGCACATGGATCATATTTTTTGTGGTGGATTAGTGGTGACTAGAGGAAGATTCCTTTTGATAATCATTTTTCTGCCATATCCAATATGGCCTCTGTGGCAACCATCTTTGATTTTTTGTCATTTTTGCTTGTTTGCACAATAACTGGAAAATGAAATGCACAATGTATCCCATTTTTAGCTTGACTTGACAAAGTCAAGATAAGCTGTTGCCAACATGCATGTGGAAGTCTGTTAGTTTGTGAGTCTGTTCACATTTTCTTTAGCACAGACCACACCCCATAGTTCTTGTCTGACCATCACAAAATTTCTATGCAGATTTGAGGTCATGTCTTCATGAGAATGCCCCTATTTGGTTGCAATCGATCAACCGTAAAGGCTGCGCGAACCAGAAAACCTTTAGCACAATCTACAGGTCGTATTTATGAAGAGATTTCATTGTAACTTGGTAAGATGACTCTGTATAATTGTCTAGATGAGAACATCCCCTTTTGGTCACGATCAGTCAACCGTGATGGCTGCGTGAGCCCAAAACCTGAAAACCTTTAGTACAGTCTACAGGTCATATTTATGAAGGGATTTCATTGTAACTTGTTAGGATAACTCCATATAATGTCGAGATGAGAACGTCCCATTTTGGTCACGACTGGTCAATCGTGATGGCTGCCTTGGCCCAAAGCCCGAAAACCTTTAGCACAGTTTACAAGTCGTATTTATGAAGGGATTTTATTGAAACTTCATAGGATCACTCTGTAAAATGTCTAGGTGAGAACATCCTTTTTTGGTCGGGTTCAGTCAACTCTGATGGGGGCAGGGTAGTGTTCAACCGATAACCCAAAATGGCCACTGTCTGATTCTAGATTATTTGAGCCCACACTCGGCCGATTCTGATGCCAATTTCCATTTGTAATACTGTGCACTACAAGATGGGTTGAGGCTTGAAAAAACTACATTAAATTGAACATATTTCACAGTGTTAAACGTCGTTGACTCACGTCGCAGTAAAACGACCAGACGCACACACTTGGGCAGTGTTCGTGGCTCCGAAAGCCACATGTACCGCCCAAGAGCATGCGACTTGTCATTTTACTGCGACCTGAGTCAATGGAGTGCAACTTTCACTTTTTCAGGTATGAAAAGGTGATTGCTGCAAATATGCTCAATTGTAAGCTTTACATGTCGTTTACCTTTTATATTGTGTAAAGGGGCATCAAGAAAAATTAAGAATGCACATTGTTGTTGTTTTCCAACTTTATTGAATGGTATCATTGACATTATTTTACATTAACAATTGAACAATTGCAGAAGATAATAAAATGTGGTTAATGAATCATCACAAAAAAATGCTTGGCAACAATCGGTTGAACCAATGTTCCAGGAGCATTTGCTGTTGTCATCCGATTGCCCACAACTGTCCAATTCCAACCACCGGTTGAACACTACCGCAGGGGCATGTTACCTAGATTCCTTTAGCACAGTCTACAGCTTGCATTTATGAAGGGATTTCATTGGAAATTGGTAGGATAGCTCCATATAATGCCTAGATGAGAACGTCCCCTTTTGGTTGTTATCTGTCAACTGTGACAGCTATGCGGGCCTGAAGCCTGAACACCTTTAGCACAGTCTACAGGTTAGATTTATGAAGAGATTTATTGTAACTTCGTAGGATCACTCTATAATGTCTAGATGCGATCGTCCTTTTTTGGTCGGGTTCAGTCAACTGTGATGTCCACAATGGCACGTTACCTAGATTCCTTTAGCACAGTCTGCAGCTTGCATTTACAAAGGGATTTTATTGCAAATTTGTTGGATGACTCGGTATAATGTCAAAAATGAGAACGTCCTATTTTGGTCATGATCGGTCAACCGTTATGGCTGCACAGGCATGTGCCCAAGATTTGTTTATCACAGGCTTCAGTTCATATTTATGAAGCGATTTCATTGTAACTTAGAAGGATAACTCAGTATGATGTCTAGATGAGACTGTCCTATTTTGGTCACAATCGGTCAGCCATTGCTGAGATTCCTTTAGCACTGTCTACAGGTTGTTTTTATGAAAGAATTTCATTGTAACTTGGTAGGATAACTTAGTATGATATCTAGATGAGACTCTCCTATTTTGGTTGTGATCAGTCCACTGTGACCACCGGACTATCGTGGACCTAAATTCCTTAAGCAAAGTCTACAAGTTATATTTATGAAGGGATTTCATTGTAACTTGGTAGGATGATTTGTTTTGGAATGATTTTGCTGTAACTTGATAACTTTGGTTGACATACATGAACTGTGAGGGCCACATTAATCCAGGCCTCAATTCTTTAGTACAGTCAATACCTCAAATTATTCGTTTTGAAAACATAGCATATACATGTAGGAACAGAAATTAACATACTGGGTATTCTCAATTATCACAATTCTTGTCTTATTTCATAATCCTTTCATAAACATTGAACATTATCCTTTTCATCAAACACTACACACTATCAAGTTATGCTACAGTGTCATTGACACTTTCATTTTAATTCTTGTAGTACATGAAGATGCATTTGAAATGTATGTGGGAGAGATTGTAATGCAGAATGACTGAATTTACATTAAGTGGCTTTATAATGATGGCACCGCCCAGCAGTACTCTTGTTTGTACAGTGGAGCCCACTTAATTGGATATCTCTTAATTGTATATCCCTGTTAATTGAATATCATTTTCAAACACAAAACCATTTACCATACCTTCAGTACAAATTTGATCTGTTAATTACATATGGGTTGTAGAGTAAACTCCTGTTAAGTGTATATAAATTTTTGTAATATGTCGAAACAATTACTGTGACACGCTCCAAATTCCCCTTATTTGTCAACCTTTTTGGCCTCACTACATTCAATACAGGCATTTATTCTATTATATCTTGTTTGACAGAGCTCTATGAGCTCTGTCAAACAAGATATAATAGAATGAATGCTCAGTTTACCTCCAGCACACAGGAAACTGACCAAATCCCTGTTAATTGTATACTCCTGTTAATTGAATAATTTTCACTGGCAAAATGGATATCCAATTAAGAGGATTCTACTGTACTATTTGTAATTTATCCCCTATAACTCTGGTAGTACAACAGAATTTTCTCCCGTCATGGTTTTAGTTGAGTTGTTTTAACAACCGAGACCTAAGGTTTGGCGAAGGTCTTATGCAATACAGGCCTTTAGATTACCCCACATTCACGACGGTAAATGCTGTGCCCAAAACACTAAAATGTGCCCACATTGCGAAATGTGGTTTTCAAATTTTCACCAATCTCAGCTACGATAAAGCTATTTATCGTGAAACATCATGTCAAAATGTAACATATTTGCGCAAATATGTCTCATCATCATGTTTTTATTGTATTTATAAGTTGTTGCTATCGTGAAAATAGATTTGTAAGTTAATCTTATTGTTAAGATGTTGATCTACATGTATGAACAATAACTCATTGGACAACCTCTTCTGTGTCTTTGCGGTAATTTCTATGAATGCAAAATAGATATGGAAATTCCAGTTATAATTTCAAAGTTTTTGTGTCAGCACGTGTTTGAATTGAACTTTTGATATGAGTCTGAGAGGATGACCGAAAACAATTGGCAAATGGCATAATAAACAAAGTTTAACATGTGAGGCGAAGCGAAAAAAGAGGGATGGTGATTTACCTGAAGATCATGACAAAAAAAAAGCATTTTTTAAAAAATAAACGCATTCTTTCAACCCATAAGGAAAGAGGATGACCCCCACCCTGTCGTGAGTGTATTTGTTGACGATCCTGTTAAAAAGGAGACACCTGCAGTAGCAGCAGTACCACATGCGATGCCATTTAACTTCTCATTACTGTTGATTTTCATATTTCAATAACAACTGTAGGTATTAACCCGACTGTATGCAGAAATTTAACGGCAATTTTCTGTTTTTTTTCAATCAGAATTTTCGTGTTTTTCTCGGACTTAGTAAATTTTAAGTTCTAAAAGTTTGTGTTAAGGTGAGGTGTTAAGCTGAGTTCTCAAAGATCAGTGGGCTCAGGCCTTTGATATTGCATATGTAGGTTGTAGGGGACTATCAGAACAGTATTTAACCCTGATACTACAACTTTTTTCCAAATTTCACCTAAAATTTTTTGCCAAAAGTTGTTGTAAGAATTTGCGTTTAAGTGTTGTAAGAATTTGTGTTAAAGTCAGCTTTTGTGCAGATTGTGCTGCTTTAACTTCTCATTACTGTTGATTTTCATATTTCAATAACAACTGTAGGTATTAACCCTAATGTATGCAGAAATTTAATGGAAATTTTCTTTTTTTTCAGTCAAAATGTTCATGTTTTTCTCGGACTTAGTAAATTTTAAGTTGTAAAACTTTGTAAACTTTGTGTTTAAGTGAGTTGTATTTCTATGTGTCTTTCCAGGCGATTAATATTCTACACTTGGGTTACTGAACTCCATTGCAGTAATATTTAACCCTCATTACATGCATATTTGAAGAATTTGAGGCTGATTTTCTGCCAAAACTTGTTGTAAGAATTAGCGTTTAGGTGTTGTAAGAATTTGCGTTAAAGTCAGCTTTTGTGCAGATTGTGGTGCTTTAACTTCTCATTACTGTTGATTTTCATATTTCAATAACAAATGTAGGTATTAACCCGACTGTATGCAGAAATTTAACGGAAATTTTCTTTTTTTTTCAGTCAAAATTTTCATGTTTTTCTCGGACTTAGTAAATTTTAAGTTGTAAAACTTTGTAAACTTTGTGATAAAGTGAGTTGTGTTTCTATGTGTCTTTCCAGGCGATTAATATTCTACACTTGGGTTACTGAACTCCATTGCAGTAATATTTAACCCTCATTACATGCATATTTGAGGAATTTGAGGCTGATTTTCTGCCAAAACTTGTTGTAAGAATTAGCGTTTAGGTGTTGTAAGAATTTGCGTTAAAGTCAGCTTTTGTGCAGATTGTGGTGCTTTAACTTCTCATTACTGTTGATTTTCATATTTCAATAACAAATGTAGGTATTAACCCGATTGTATGCAGAAATTTAACGGAAATGTTCTTTTTTTTCAGTCAAAATTTTCATGTTTTTCTCGGACTTAGTAAATTTTAAGTTCTAAAAGTTTGTGTTAAGGTGAGGTGTTAAGCTGAGTTCTGTTTCTATGTGTCTTTCCAGGCAATTGATATTGTACGCATGGGTTACTGAACTACATTGCGGTAACATTGCGCCCTTATTACATGCATATTTGAGGAATTTGAGGGGGATTTTTGGGACTTATATTCACTTTCTTTAAAAAAAAATTTGTTTAACTTTTTTTTTTTATTTAATACTTTCTCATACTTGTTACTAGTAACATTAAGGCTTATTTTAGTTGTTGATGTGATGTATTTTTGTTGGGACTTATAGTCACTTTCTTGAATGAATGTTTTTCCACAACTCCTCTTTAACCAATGAATGTACTTCAATTAAAATTTCAGTGATTTATGAAAGCCTTTCCTAATTCTTATTTATGATTTAATATCTGGCCTCACGATTCATATTCTTAATCATAAACATTTCTAAAAGATGTATCCAATGATTCTATGTTGAATTGATATATAATAAATGTAGAAATATAGACTTTCCAAAGCCATCACATAAACCACATTAATCATTTGATGCCTTGTTAATGATTTATATTAACTAAATATTAGGCATGTTACATTGGAACGATATTATCAAGCGCGAATGTAGGTGAGCGTTGGGATGTAACATCCCTCTTGTTACGAATTTTGAGCTTCTCAGTTTTTACGAGTTTTGAGCTCAACGCGATGACTTTTCTGATTTTCAATAGAGATTGCATGAAGAAAGTAGACACAACTCAACACCTGCATCTCTGTTGAGCAACTCTTGTTCTCTTACTGAACAATGAATTTAACCGATTATATCTTGTTTGACAGATCTCTTTGAGCTCTTTCAAACAAGGTATATTTGGTTAAATATTAGAATATCTCCTGTGAAAACTTTGCCATTTTGATATCAGAGTGCCAAGGATTAATAACATATACAATTTTAGAACTACAATGGAGCCCACTTAATTGGATATCTCTTAACTGAATAACCCTCTTAATGGAATATAATTTCCCAACACAAAAACAATTTACCATATCTCCAGTACAAATTTGACCTGTTAAATGAATATAGGTTACAGTGAAAACTCCTGTTAATTGAATAAAAAATCTTTTTAACCTGTCGTGAAATTACCCTGACTTGCCCCAGTTTTCCCTTGATAATAGACCTATTTGGCCTCAGTACATCCAGTACAGGCATTTAATCTATTATATCTTGTTTGGCAGAGCTCATAGAGCACTGTTAAACAAGATATAATAGAATAGATGCTAAGTTTATCTCTCGAGTACAGGAAAGTGATGCAATCACTGTTAAATGAATACTCCTGTTAATTGAATAATTTTCATTGACAAAGTTGCTATTCAATTAACAGGTTTCCACTGCAGTAGGCTTCCACAACTTACCGACAGATGATATTGTAAAGCTCTACTACAGAGAGCTTTCCAGTAAATTATAACAAGGCATATTGTTTTTAGTTCAGATCTACACATCCAAATTAAAATGTATTTTCATATTGATAACAGGCAACAAAATTCACCCACAGAATTTAGGAAGATAAAGTGAGGGGCTGAATTTGATTGACAAACATAATTATACTTTGTTTTATATATCATGATGACAGGTAGACTTTAAAAAAATACTTCAGATTTGAATGAACGAGTCAAAACCAACCTCATACCAGCTCGGTTGCCCACTAGTCTAATTCTTCTTTATGCACATGCAAAAAGTAGATAATACAGTTAAAACTGAAGTCTTGTCATGAAATGCTCACAAATAGCATGTCGACCTGTGCATTAATCTATGCGTTATGACCATAGTGAGGATATCAAACTCTGTACATTTGGCCTGTGCACAAGCAATGATTCAGCCAATGAACCTCCGGGTAACCCGGAGGTCCATTGGCAGAAACATTGCCTGTGTTTGCTATGACTAGCCAGGAGAACCAGCTGTGCTTTGGATGCCATTCGATATGGCAATTGCCTGTAATTCCTATATGCAGTTAAGCCAAGATAAGCACACAGTTTATGACAGGACTTATAGTTTTAACTGTAGTTTACATAATAATGGTATTTCATATTGTTGAGTCATATTCTCTTTGATAGGTACAGTGGAATTTAATATTCTATAGCTGCTTTTCCAGTGAAACACATTCAGTTAGCAGTAGAATTCAATTAATAGAAATTTATTCTATCTTGTTTGGCAGATCTCTTTGGTGTAATAGAATACAGATATATATCTTACCTCCTACAAGTATCTGGGAATTTCATTGGTTCAAAGACGTCACATGCAGACTGCATATCAAACCAAATACTGCCTGTCAACATCAATATATGCTGACAGCTATGGGTAATCTCCCCTTTGTTCATTGATTATTCAAAATGGCAGCAGCCGATAAATGCTTCAAGTTGAAAGATTGAGTGTTGGAAGCCCATATTTGGTCTGAAGTGCAGGTTAGGCAACTTAAAAGGCTTCATATTCTGTGGATGTGTCATGTTTCCTTTGAAATGAAACTGTTTGGTATGTATGAATTTGCCTTGTTACATTTTTAGCTCAACTTTAACGAAGTCAAATTTGACCTGTTGTCATGGTCCGTCGTCCGTTGTCCATCTGTCCGTCTGTCCGTACGTCAACAATTGGCTATGGCTCGGGCTAGAGGTCGTATTTATGAACCGATCTTTTCGAAACTTCTTGTGTACCTTTGTTATGACCCTGGGATGGGAACGAGTGTTTTTAGGTGTGGTCCGAAATTCAAGATGGCTGCCAGTGGCCATTTTGTACCGATGATGCAAAAATCAGTTTTTTGTACAGAACTTCTGTATGAAAGTTCTGATTTGAATAAAGTTTTGTATAAATGTTTAGTACCATGGGATACATCACATATAATACGGCTTTTTTTCTCGTGCGTAAATTATGCAAATTAGACTGACTTTGATTTATTTAGTGTTACTTTCAGAGCTGTAAGTGCCAAGCTGCTATGGCTCGGGCTAGAGGCCGTATTTATGAACCAATCTTTACGAAACTTCTTGGGTACCTTTGTTATGACCCTGGGACGGGAACGAGTGTTTTTGGGTGTGGTCCGAAATTCAAGATGGCTGCCAGTGGCCATTTTGTACCGATGATGCAAAAATCAGTTTTTTGTACAGAACTTCTGTATGAAAGTTCTGATTTGAATAAAGTTTTGTATAAATGTATAGTACAATGGGATACATCACATATAATATGGGTTTTTTTCTCGTGCGTAAATTATGCAAATTAGACTAACTTTGATTTATTTAGTGTTACTTTCAGAGCTGTAAGTGCCAAGCTGCTATGGCTCGGGCTAGAGGCCGTATTTATGAACCAATCTTTACGAAACTTCTTGGGTACCTTTGTTATGACCGTGGGACGAGAACGAGTGTTTTTGGGTGCAGTCCCAAATTCCAGATGGCTGCCAGCAGCCATTTTGTACCGACGATGCCGAAATCTGTTTTTTGTACAGAACTTCCATATGAAAGCTCTGATTTGAATAATTTTTTGTATGAATGTTTAGTACCATGGGATACATTACAGGTTTTTTTCTTGTGCATAAATTATGCAAATTAGGTTAACTTTGATTTATTTAGTGTTACTTTCAGCACTGTGAGTGCAAATCCCAATACGGCTCAGGCTAGAGGCCGTATTTATGAACCGATCTTCACGAAACTTCTTGGGTACCTTTGTTATCACTGTGGGATGAGAAGGAGTGTTTTTGGGTCGTTTGAAATTCAAGATGGCCGCTAGCAGCCATTTTGTTCAAAATTAAGTGCAATCAGATTTTTGCGCAGAACTTCCAAATGAAAGATCTGATTTGAATAAATTTTTGTATGAATGTTTAGTACCATGGGATACATTACATATAATACAGAGTTTTTCTCGTGAATAAATTATGCAAATTAGGGGTCCGGGTGGGAATTGGAAAATTTTGGACCAAAATCCAGAAATTAGTTTTTTGGTTTTTTATGCATTTTGGTCAATTTTAAGACAAAAAAAAAAAAATTTTTTTACACTGAAAATTTGGGGTCCGGGTGGGACTTAGAAAATTTTGGACCAAAATCCGGAAATTAGTTTTTTGTGTTTTGATGCATTTTGGTCAATTTTAAGAAGAAGAAGAAAAAATTTTAGTCTGAAAATATTTTGTTTGGGACTGAAAATTTCCACACAAAAATAATAATCTACAATGATTGGTCTTAATCTGTAGTCCATTACAGTCACCTTGTAATTCTTTTATTATTGTTGACTGGGCCAAAACAAATATTAATTCCTGTCATATTCATTATTCAGTTGTCTTGGTCACAGCAAGTACTAATTCCTGTCATATCCAAGTTGAGCTACAGAGTCACTGACTCTTTCATTTAGGAGAGTGCCTGTAAGCACTCTCCCATAAATTGTAACAAGGCAAAGATGCGTGAACACATTATGAGAATTCTCTCATTTAATTTTGATCGCTGTTGTTATTAGTTCTGTGCATTGATGCAGCAGTCGGTAAGATATATTTGTTACACAGTTTGTTGGTGGCCTAATATATTCGCTCTCGTCCAATATGAAATTAACTGACACCATATATGCCATATTAGGCCTCCAACAAACTGTATAACTAATAATAAGCACGTGTACATGGATCTCACAATTGAAACTGATTTCTGGACTTCCTTCCTTGATATAAACCTAAGCCAGTAATTCCATATCCCCCATGTTGATGGTCCACTCTTCACCAACATATGGCAGCAGGTGTACATGGATCTCACAATTGAAACTGGGTGCTGAACTCCCCTGCTGTAAATCAAACATAATAATTCCATATCCCCCATGTTAATGGTCCAATCTTCACTTACCTTTATAACAGATGTACATGAATCCCACACCCCCTGTTGTAAAACAAAGACAATATGTCCACATTAGTGCTGAAATGATTCGCCGGATATCCAGTTTGCAACCGGTTATTGGTGTAACTGGTTGGAAAAGCTGTCAACCACATAACTGCTATACCTATAGTTTACAGGAAAATTATTAGTTTACAGTATAGCATCGGGGAAAATAAATAGCATTTGACCGCGAGATGTTAGAATTATTTTGCTGACACAAGCATTGTCAAAACTACCAAACAGTTGTCGATTTACAATGATGTGTATTCGATGCAACATGAAAGGGTTGAGGTGTTGGAATGTTGAACGAACAGTTTTTTCGGTCACTTGGGCTGTCAAGTTGCGGATAAATGTTTGTTATCTTGTATCCAACTGCCAACAGTCGAGTGCACTGCAGGTTGTTTTCTGCATGGGCAGCAGTGAGCATGTGCATGTCAGTGTAACATTGTCTTCTACATAAAAATTTGACATTCTTCTCTTTGATGAGGTGTCGTTATTTGCAGATTATAATGCTGAAAAAAAAAAATCTAGCATTTTAAAATTTGTTTTTCAGTGGTAAATGTCGGACAACGATGGGCTCTTAATCAATGGGGCATATAATAATTTCTTACCACACCACTTTCATGACTGGCAACATATTCCCGCCAGAAATATCATTGCGAGGAATAGGTAAATGTAAACGTGGAATAGTTTGTGACTTTTGTCTTAGCAGTGAACAGAAAAAGATACTCAAAAAAATTAGGATTACTTATTCACCTGATAATCATATCAGATTCAAGCCACTCAAGGTAAGAGGATCTTTGCTAATGCAGTTAACTTATAACTGTGCTTAACTGCAATTTACAAACTGGTTAGAAAATTCTTGACCAATATCAGTGACATTTGTCCCTCACTTCATATGCGCACCCGTGGGAACAAATTACACATCCAGTTTTTTATACGCCCTTTTTAAAAAACGGTCATATTATATTATCAGTCTGTCTGTCTGTCCGTCTGTCCGTCTGTCTGTCCGTAAACAATTTGGTTTCCGTTCATTTAAAGTTGAACGCCTTGACGGATCGACATCAAACTTTCAGAAGTTGTTTTTAGCAATGAAATACAGGTCAAAATCGATATTGGTGTTTCTCAGTCCATCTGCTGCAGAGATATGGCCCTTTGAAAACACAATTTTTCTAAAAAAAAATTGGTTTCCGTTCATTTAAAGCTGAACGCTTTGACGAATTGACACCAAATTTTTCAGATGTTGTTTTTAGCAATGAAATACAGGTCAAGTGTGATATTGGTGTTTTCTCCGTCCATCCACTACAGAGTTATGGCTCTTTGAAAACACAATCTTTCGAAAAAAATTGGTTTCCCTTCATTTAAAGTCGAATGCCTTGACGGATCGACATCAAATTTTCAGATGTTGTTTGTAGCAATAAAATGCAGGTCAAGTTCGATGTTGGTGTTTCTCAGTCCATCCGCTGCAGAGTTATGGCCTTTTGAAAACACAATTTTTGAAAAAAAATTGGTTTCCCGTTCATTTAAAGCCAAACGCCTTGACGGATTGACACCAAATTTTTCAGATGTTGATTTTATACACCCGTTTGAAAAACGGGATGTATTATGTGAATGGTCTCTCCACCTATCTGTCTGTCCCATCCATGGGCACATTTCGTTTCCGGACGATAGCTTTAGTTGTAATGGATTGAGCTGAGTTAAATTTGGCATGTGGATTTAGTATGACAAAATACAGGATGGGTTCGATTTCCGTTTCTAGCGGCCCATTTGCAGTAGAGTTATGGCCCTTTATTTATGGGAATTTAGCCCAACTTTTCGTTTACGAGCGATAACTTTAGTTTGCCTTGACCGATTTATTTCAAATTTTCAGTTTTTTGTTTTTGACCACAAAATACAGCTCAAGTTCACTTTTGACCACAATCACATATACCTTTCCAGAGTTATTCCCCTTGAATGATTGCAAATTTGTGGATTTTGTGGTTTCCGGATGATAACTTTAGTTTGCCTTGACCTATGTTTTTTAAATTCTCAGATTTGGTTTTTGACCACAAAGTACAGCTCAAGTTCACCTTTGGCCATAATCGCATGTACCGTTCCATAGTTATTCCCCTTGAATGATTGCAAATTTGTGAATTATGTGGTTTCCGGATGATAACTTTAGTTTGCCTTGACTAATTTGTTTCAAATTCTCAGATTTTGTTTATGACCACAAAGCACAGTTCAGGTTCACTTTCGGCCAAAATCACATGTACCGTTCCAGAGTTATTCCTCTTGAATTTGTGCATTTTGTGTTTTCCGGATTATAACTTTAGTATGGCCTAACTGTTGGACATAGAATGCATCAAATATTTGGTTTCCAGATAATAACTTTTATTATTTGTTTTCCGATTGGTTCCAAACTTGTTATGTTGGTTAATCACAACAAAATACAGGTCAAGTTCGAATATGGGGTTGGTCCAAACAATTTTCACCATCACTCCCATCCTTACCCCAACCCTTCAAAAATACAAAACGGGCGTATATTGTCTCGCTACGTGTTGCTCTTGTTGTTTCTGAGCACAGCATGCTGCAGGCCTGTGATTTTCACATGTCGTGCACCTGTGATTTTCAAACAGCAAGGCCGCAGTTACAATGTATCATTACTATTATGTGGGACCATTGCTGTCATATAAAATTGTTAATGATTGTTTGCACATTGGCCATTCCCATTGGCACTCGATGGTGTTTGTTTGTTTACATTTTGTGGCATTCAGGTGGCAGTGTTTTGAATTGTTTTCTTGCCATTCCTTAATGATTTTGCATCATGGACAATGCAATAATTCCAGCGGTTAAAATTAACCGATATCCAGTTAAAATCTGGTTATGCCCGACGGTCAGCCAGGTACAAAAATCAGCCAACCATTTCAGCACTATTCCACACCACCCATGTGGATGGTCCAAACTTTGGTAACAGGTGTACATGGATCTCACAGTTTACTTTAAAACAAAGACAATAAACCCATTGCAGATGCCAGGTATTAAAAAATAGATTCATCTTGGCATTGTTGGAGGGGTCATATGCCACACTTTGTGTTACTCTTGTTAAAACTTTAAAATTCATGATTTCATTTTCCAAAACAAAAAAACAAAGACATTAGTTCCACATCACCCATGTGGATGGTCAAAATGTCACCAACCTCTGGTAACAGGTGCCCCACAATGTATTCAGTTGGTAGTAGGTTTCCATGAATCACACTGGAACACATTCTAAGTTGCACAAATTACAGAAAACAAAGAAGATAGACAGCTATTGATGATGCTTTATTCAAGATGTACATGTACAAGTTCATAGATTCGCATATATAGAAATATATAGAGGATCTGTAATGAGTTTCTCTCTGATATAAGATTTATGAAACGAGTGTAGACAATTTTATTTTAGTGAGCCTTTTAGCGAGCCTCTGGCGAATTTCAGATTCTTTTTATCACATGACACACACAAACGAACTTGAACCGATTTATTTTTAACGAGTCTGTGTTCCCGAACATGGAAAAAGAAAATTAACCTACTTTCTCCTTGTTGACTGAAGGCATTCAATACTTCCGCTTTACAAAATAGTTCTCAAAACAAACAGTCTTGTTGACATTTAATAAACAGACTGCAACAAAACCCTCATCAGTAATTCAATTGTCAACAATAAGAGAAGCAAATCCAAAGAAGGGATTTGCAATTTCTATATTTTATAAACTTTAATCCGAGTCGCTGTCGGACACAATGCTGCGCCTACGTTTCTGAGCGGGTTGGGCTGATGATGTTTCTGGGTTATGAATGTGTATTTCAAAGTGCCCACCATAAATGTTGCCTGTGAACATATTCTGTAGTCTTCCCGCAAATTGTGTGTTTTGATCAATGGAATTTGTGTTAGAAATTGACTGGTTTTGATAAACTACATCTGTGTCCATGGATTTAGGATATTGAGGCCTATTTTCAGTTTGAAGATTGGAGTTAGATAACACACAAGAAATTTGTTTGTGTTGTTGTTCACTGATATGGCTGTAATTGATAATTGACTGGATATTCTTGTGTCCTGTGATTTGCATAATCTTGTGTGCAGGGATGTTATTTTCACTAAGTTTCTGAACAAGATGTTTGCGAGCACTGTGATTTGTAAGTTTCTTTTCCGGTGACAGACCAGCTGCTTTTGCCATGCGCTTCATGATGGAGGTAAGTTTATTTATTCCAATCAGCTGTCTTTTAAACCACTGATCACCGACATTCATAATATCTTGTTTAGTATGTGTTGCTATATAAAAAGGGTCACTTTCGTCACTGTAACCAGAGGATCTTAAAAGAGAGTCCTTTTTATAAATATTCACAGGACACCTTTCTGGTAAATCAAAGTTACACCACATTCTGGGTGGCACACTTCGAACATCTCTCACATTGTCACCAGGGCGAGTTTTTGTTCGTCTTTCTATAAACCATAAATATTCCTGGCCATTTGGGTCCTTGTGCAAACTAACATCCCCCCAACATTTTACGGTGCTCATCTGAGCCCCGTAAACCAAAGTGAATAGTGTTTAAAAACCACAAGGAGTTTATTATAGATTCGGGTGTCGAAGAACCCAGTTGACCGCTTTGCCTCAAAATGTCAATTTCATTGTCACTTATTGGCTCCGCCTTCATTTCCCGATTGCCCAAGCCACTTCGTTTCAATTGTCGTTGTTTGGCCTTCAATATGTCTCTCACTTTCACAAATTCTACACTGCTAACTATTGTGTGGCCATAATTAAAACGTTTTAAATTTCTGTCAATACTGGAAATAAATCCACGCAACGAGCTTGGTTCATATTCAGAGCCGTCACATTTTCTGACTGACAGGATAAATTTGCATAAAATAACACACGGTTCACTGGGCAGTATGTTGTGAATTTCACGATGCTCATTTATATCATTGCTTTGAGGAAAATATCTTACTAACTTCATATCATAAAAGGTCTTGCTTAAAGTGTTTTTATTTGTTTCTTTTTCAACAAATCCATCTGTATCTGCACCGCTGACATTAACAAAATGACGCTGTTGAGTAGTGTCCGTTTGCTTAGCAACGCCAACAGTTTCTTGGCAATCTAGTGTCTGGTAGCGTTCATCGTGTAATGGGCTCAAACGTTCTGCCGAGAGAGTCACTTCAAAGTCGATACCTATTATTTTCACAGTGTATAACAAGCCTTTTGTGGAATCAATGATCTTAACAATTTCCCCTTCTCCTTTTCCATCTATTTTCACAATTTCGTTCACTCGATAGTTAAGTACACGCGACATGTTTTGTTTGTAAACAATGGAGTGGTACAATATGAATATTAATTAGGTGATGAGGCTTAAAATTCAGCCAATGAAAACCCTTGCAGGTCATATTAAATATCAGATGGACTTTTTCATTGAACTTTACAATAGTCATGTGATAAAAAGTAATATAAATTACTAAAATAAAATCATAAATCATACAGTAGAGTTGGATTTTGTTTTTTTTCGAGCAGTCGACAGATCTTTGTTATTGTCTTGAAACTGTTTACATTCGAATTGGGCTGAATTTTGCTTAGTAAAATGCCATGTAGCATATAATAAAAAGAAACTCTATGCTGTTTTAGTGAAACATGTTACACTATATAGCATGTTAGTAACCCATAGGAAAAGTATGTTGTGATGTTTCTCCACCTTCTCTGTTTTTATCATGCCAGACATGCTGTTTTATGGGTTTTTTTTTTTTTAACAGATTTTCCATTAGAACAAATATCGACAACTAGCGTGTGATCTTGCTTTGCCGAGATTGCATGTTAGTTGTTGCTATTTATTTTGGCAGAAATTCTTTTTAACTCACCAACTTTAGTTGTGTGAGCTTATGGCATGGCTCGCTCGGTCAGCGTACATGTCCAATAATGTTAAAGTTTCTGTTTAGGTCACTTACTCACCCTATTTCCATATCATGGCCTTTATAATGCTGCTATATGATGATTATTATCATTCTGCCATAATTTAACCCCTCATACTCTGCATTTTAAACATTTATCTTGACATTTTTAGTTTCTTTTAGTTTTTTGTTCAGCTCAGAATTTCATGTTCAACTTAGTGTTTAGGTCATTTACTGTGTTCCTTCTCTTCCTACGGCACTTATATTCCTTATACATACTCCTCATTATCATTGTTCCATGATTTAACCCTTCTTCAGTGAATTTCTTAAGATTTTTCATTAAATTTTATGTTCAGCTCACACTTACATGTTTTCAGTGTATTAAATTTTTTTTTGTCTCCCACTTTTTGAAAAAAAGGGGGATATTAAATTTGGGGTGTCTTTCCGTCCTTCAGTGTTTTTCGTTTCCAGACTCTAACTTTCCTTAAAATCAACCAATTTCGATGAAATTTCAAATATGGATTAGTGTTTGGTCGGTGTCTGTGTTTTCACCACGGTGACGGTGATTCAGAAATCACCGTCACCGTACCGAACTTAAGATGAATCACCGAAGTAATCGATGATCGCCAAGTTCACTTCCCGTTGGGCCGTGACCCGTTCGTTCCCATGCCCAGTTTCGAGAATGTGAGAAAACTGTCAAAAGAGTTTTTTTCACTGAAATCACCGACACCGTCACCGAACCCTTAAAATTCATCACTGCCCATCACTAATATGGATTACTTTTATCAATACCTAGGTCAAGTTCGAATGTGGAAAATTTTGTACCGAAAATCTGTCCGTCTGCATGTCTGTCTCCCCCGTGCATCAAAGCTCCTCGGACTAAAAGCCATATTTATGAACCGATCTTCATGAAACTTCTTGGGTATCTTTGTTATCATTGTGAGACCAGAATATGTGTTTTGGGGTTTGGTCCAAAATTCAAGCTTGCCGCCAGTGGCCATTTTGTTCCGAAATTGGGTGTAATCAGTTTTTTATACAGAACTTCTATATGAAAGTTTGGATTTGAATAAATTTTTTGTATGAATGTTTAGTAACATGCAATACGGGTTTTGTTCTCGTGCAAAAATTATGCAAATTGAGAAACTTTTTTATTCAGTGCTACTACTAATACACAGTAAGTGCACTCCTTCCGTGTTTTTCGTTTCCAGACTCTAACTTTCCTTACAGTCAGTCGATTTCGATGAAATTTGGGTAGTAGATCACTTTCATCAGTTGTGTGTCCAAGTTCGAACATGGGCATTTTCCACGCATATTTAATTAGGTTGCTTAAATTTGGTTGGCTGATGGCTTCCCGACTCTTAACTTTCCTTAGAGTGAACCGATTTCAGTGAAATTTCTTATATGGATTACTTTTATCAATACCTAGGTCAAGTTCGAATGTGGGAAATTTTGTACCGAAAATCTGTCCATCTGCCTGTCCGTCTGCCCATGCATCATTGCACCTTGGACTAAAAGCCGTATTTATGAACCGATCTTCACGAAACTTCTTGCGTATCTTTGTTATCATTGTGAGACCAGAATATGTCTTCATCATTACTTCTTTTGCAACTCTACAAAGTCAGACTCTCCAGTACCATATAAAGACCGCCATATTATCTGGACATCACTTCCAAGGTTTCATTAACTTCCAATCACAAGCTTTACAGGTTGGTTAACACTTTTCACATCAGTTTAATGTAATATGTCTTATCATACAGTCTTAATTTTTAGTGATTCTCACAGTTATACTCCACATCACTTTACTTGCTTTGACAGTGACCTCCGTGAAAATAAATCTGATAACCACTGTCTGAAGCACTGTCTGTTCTGTCTCTTCTAAATAACTTCCACTTTCCACTCAACTATATTCCACTGGATATTTCTTGTACATTAATTCCTCTTGAAACTGCTTCCCAGCGGGAGACATGAATTCACTGAATTTGCTTGTTTAGTTTAGCTGTCGGCACCCTTTTCATCCCATGGCCATTATATTGCTTCTATAAGGTGCTTATTATCACTCTATCATTATTTAAGCCTTGCCAAGTGCATTCTAAACCTTTTTCTTACCATTCTTAGCTATGTTTACTTTTCTATTTAGCTCAGATTTTAGGTTTAACTTTGTGTTCAGGTCAGCTGCTGTGTTCCTTCTCTTCTCATGGTGCTTATATTCCTCATACATGTTCCTCATTATCATTCTAGCATCATTTAACCCTTGTCCAGTGAAGTTTTCTGTTTAGCTCACACTTGGACATTTTCAGTGTGTTAACGTTTCTATTCAGGCAGCTGCCGACACCCTTTTCATCCCATGGCCTTTATATTGCTTCTATATGGTGCTTATTATTATTCTACCACTATTTAACTCTTACCCTATGTGTTTTAAACTGTTCTCTTAACTTTTTTATTTATTTACTTACGTTTAGTTTTCTGTTTAGCTCAGAATTTCATGTTTAACTTAGTGTTTATGCCAGTTTCTGTGTTCCTTCTCTTCCCATGGCCTTTATATAAATCATACATGTTCCTCATTATCATTCTACCATGATTTAACCCTCATCCAGTCAATATTTTTATGCCCCCCGACTTGAGTCGGGTGGCATGTGGTGATTGAAGTGTGTGTGTGTCCGTGTGTGTGTTGTGTGTGTGTGTCGGAGCCAATAACTCGAAAACTGTTAGGGCCACATTCATCAAACTTCACACAATTATAAAGGACCATGGGAAAATGTGCCACACACCATAGCCGGGTTCATACCTTCAAGGTCAAGGTCATATTTCAAGGTCACGCTAAAACTCGGTCAATATTCGTGTCTCAGCCATAACTCAGAAACCAATCTTAGTACAATTGTTAAACTTTTTTACAAATTTTAAGGACAGTCAGAAGGTGTGTCGCATATAATAGTTTCCGCCGCATCTGCAAGGTGAAGGTCACAAGGGGGGGGGGGGGCATGTGTTACCTTAGTAACATTCTTCGTGTTCAAATTTATTTCCACATTTTTAACGTTAAGTCTCTGTTTAGCTCACACCTAGACATTTTCAGTATGCTAAAGTTTCTGTTGAGGTCTGGCAACACCATTTGTAAAACATCATTTCCAAGGTTCCTCATATGATCAACAATTAATAATCTAATTGTGCCATGTTGATTTTCTTCATCAGTAATTACAAATGATTTCTTCACCAGTAATTACAAATGATAGTGCATGGAAAAGGCAGTTTCCATCACCACATATTTTTTTTAAAACAGAGGGTTCTTCCATTTCTCTATGTAGTGTACTATCAGGTATCTGATAAGTCACAGCTTTTTGAAAGTTTAAATCAAACATAGCACACTGAAGCATCTGCAAATGAAGACTGGTTGGTTCAAAGTAATACTTCTCACTTAATAATGTGGCCATTAACCCTTCTGTTAATATTATTTTTTTTTCAGTTTTACTTTTAAGAGGTTGTGTTTAGGTCAGCTTTGTCGCACATTATGAGCCTGTTTGATACAGATCTTGTGCTTGCCAATGTTACTATCAAAGAGGAATGTTGGTGAGCTATAGGGCATTGGCATCCTTCTTGTTAAGATGGGAACACCATGTCCTTCTATTCCTTTGTGCATGCAATACTGAACCTTGGAGTCGTGATAGTTCCGAAAGGTTAAGGCTTCTGGTAAAACATGCAAGATTAGTAATTTAATAAAGTTATGTTGTATTACTTTGTCGTAATCCTTAGTTCATTCGCATATTTTACAATTGACGTAATCTACATGTATCCTAAATGATCATTTGCGGGTTATTTCCTGGCCTATTATTAGAAGCTTGAAGTTCATAATGACAACCTCTGCAAGACTGTACCTCTCTGGTCAACCTTGAAAGCAAAAAGCCCAGGAAGAAATGGGTAGGGAAGAGTGTTAAAGCACGTAATAAAATTGCTCTACATGTTTAAAGTGTAGAGGTTGTGCATTTGGGTTCCTGAAGGATAAAAATTCTTCATCATTTTTAGTACGTAGTTTGTTTCAAATGAGAGAACAAAAAATAGAATGTCATTTCATTCTGGTTATATGTATCTATTATACTGAAATAATGGACCGTCTTTCTTCAAGAATCTTCTTCACTTTTGTGGGTGCATACATGTATGTATCCAAGTGTTTTTTACAAGTGGTAGCATGCAAGTCTGGCCATAAGTAAACTGTCATTTGCAGAATGAGGTCCCCAGAGGGCAAATTTTCTGATGCTATCCCATCCAGAGGGCTTGAATTCCCCATTTATATTCTGGGTACCTCTTTTAGGCCTGAGACCTTGATTCAGATTATGAGGTTCACAGAGGGTAAATTTAGTAATGCTACCCTACTTTGCAGGGTAGCATCACTAAATTCATCCTCTGGGAACCCCCAGATGACAGTCTGCATATATCCAGGTTTGGTAACATGTCTATCATAGATGAGAATTTTTAGGTATCGTACGCTGTATTTCTATATTTAACTAATGACTTGACAGGAAAGGAACTTGTATAAACGGTGCTGGGAAAAAAGTTCCAGCTTGTACATCACCAGTTGAATACAGAAACATTTATGTCATGTCGGCGATTCCGTTAAATACAAGGGTTTAAAGTTTAATGGATGTGTAATAAAGACCTACACTCAATGTAAATTTGGCAGTTTTTAGCTCACCGAAGGGAGCTAAACTTATCACTTGCCGTCCATCGCCGCCTGTCGTCGTCTGTCCGGCGTCGTGAACATTTTTCAAACAACTTCTCCTCTGAAACCGCTAGGTCGATTTGCTCGAAAATTAGTAGGGATGTTCATTATGTCAATTCAAGTTTGTTCACATGAAATGGACATGCCCATTTGGGGCTCCATAGGGGGCATAACTCTGATAGCACCCTATGTATAGAGAAATTACTAAAAAATCTTCTCTCGCACAAGTGGGCAGAATCATTTGATATTTGGTATACAGCATTAAGGGGTGGATCTGATTCAAGTTTGTTCAAATCGGTCCCTTGGATTCATATTTGGGCTCACTATAGAAGCCCAAATTCGAACTTAGTGTATTTCAGGCAAATTTCTTTAAAAATCTTCTTCTCAAGATCCAGCAGGCAGAATCTTTTGATATTGGGTATGCAGCATGCTTAGGGAGGTGAGATTCAAGTTTGTTCAAGCCAAGTCCCTGGGTTCATAGTTGGGCACACTGTGGTAGCCCGAATTATGGCTTAGTTCAAAATGAGGGATTTTCTTTCAGGCAAATTTCTTAAAAAAATCTTCTTCTGCAGATTCAGCAGGCAAAATCTTTTGATATTTTGTATGCTACATTGTGGGGTGGATCTGATTTAAGTTTGTTCAAATCGGCCCCCTGGATTCATATTTGGGCTCACTATAGAAGCTCGAATTTGAACTTAGTGCAATTCAGGCAGATTTCTTTAAAAATCTTCTTCTCAAGATCCAGCAGGCAGAATCTTTTGATTGATATTGGGTATGCATCATGCTTGGGGGAGGGGGGGGGGGGGGAGGGGAGATTCAAGTTTGCTCAAGCAAATTCAAATCGGCCCCCTGGATTCACATTTAGGTTCAGTATAGAAGCCCGAATTCGAACTTAGTGCATTTCAGGCAAATTTCTTAAAAAGTCTTCTTCTCCAGATCCAGCAGACAGAATCTTTTGATATTTGGTATGCAACATTGTGGGGTGGATCTGATTCAAGTTTGTTTAAATCGGCCCCCTGGATTCATATTTGGGCTCACTCTAGAAGCTCGAATTCGAACTTAGTGCAATTCAGGCAAATTTCTTTAAAAATCTTTTTCTCAAGATCCAGCAGGCAGAATCTTTTGATATTGGGTATGCATCATGCTTGGGGGGTGGGGGGGGGGGGGAG
This sequence comes from Pictodentalium vernedei, assembly GCA_031216915.1. Classification (NCBI taxonomy): domain Eukaryota; kingdom Metazoa; phylum Mollusca; class Scaphopoda; order Dentaliida; family Dentaliidae; genus Pictodentalium; species Pictodentalium vernedei. The sequence continues at coordinate 304,130,479 of CM062290.1, read as the reverse complement.
ATTCAAGTTTGCTCAAGCCATGTCTCTAGGTCCATATTTGGGCTCACTGTGGGAGCCCAAATGATAACTTAGTTCAAAATGAGGAATTTTCTTTAAAATCTAATTCTTCAGATCCAGCAATCGGAATGTTTTGATATTTGGTATGCAGCATCCTTAGGGGGGTTAGATTCAAGTTTGTTCAAGTCATGTCCCTAGGTCCATATTTGGGCTCCCTGTGGGAGCTTGAATTGTAACTTAGTTCGAAATGAGGAAATTTCTTAAAAAATCTTCTTCTTCAGATCCAGATGTCGGAATGTTTTGATATGTGGTGTGTAGCATCCTTATGGGGGTGAGATTTGTTAAAGCCAAGTCCCTTGGTCCATATTTCGGCTCCCTGTGGGAGTCCGAATTATAACTTAGTCAATATGAGGAATTTTCTTTAAAAATCTTCTTCAGATCCAGCAATCAGAATGTTTTGATATTTGGTATGCAGCATCCTTAGGAGGGTGAGATTCAAGTTTGTTCAAGCCATGCCCCTAGGTCCATATTTGGACTCACTGTGGGAGCTCAAATTGTAACTTCAAAATGAGGAATTTTCTTTTAAAATCTTCTTCTTCAGATCCAGCAGTCGGAATGTTTTGATATTTGGTGTGCAGCATCCTTAGGGGAGTTGGGGGGGGGGGGGGGGGGGGGGAATATTCAAGTTTTTTAAAGACAAGTCCCTGGGTTCATATATGGGCTCCCTGTGGGATTCAATATGAGGAATATTCTTTAAAAATCTTTTTTTTTTTAGATCCACTGGTCAGAATCTTTGGATATTTGGTGTAAGCTTTTCTTAGGAGGAGCAGATGCAACTTGTTGAAATCAATTCTCTGGGTTGATATTTAGGCTACCATGTCAGGTGAGCACCCTCAGGCCCCCTGGGGCCTCTTGTTTAACACTGTGGGTAATGGGGAAAACATTTAAGACTCATCTTCTCCCAAACTACTGCTCCGAAAGCTTTCAAATTTCACATATAATATCTTTGGAAGATTGTTTCACATGTTCGTTGAAATCAAATCTTGGGTCCATATTTGGACTCTCTGTGGAAGCCCAAATGTTTAAATTAGTGCAGTATGAGGAATATTCTTTAAAAATCTTCTTCTTCAGATCCACCAATCAGAATCTTTTGATATTTGGTATGCAGTATCCTTAGGGAGGTGTAATTCAAGCCAAGTCTCCCAATTTGGTATTTGGGTGCCCTGTGGGAGACCGAATTGTAACTTAGTTCAATATGAGGAACATTCTTTAAAAATCTTTTCTTCACATCCACCAGTAAGAATCTTTTGATATTTGGTATACTGTATCGTTAGGGAGGTGAAATTGAAGATTCAACATGAGGAATATTTTTTTTTTAAATAACTTAGTTCAATATGAGGAATATTTTTAAAAAAATATTTTTTTTTCAGATCCACTGGTCAGAATGTTTTGATATTTGATATATGGTTTTCTTAATGGGGCAGATGCAAGTTGTTCAAATCAGGACCTTCAGTTGATAGTTGTCAGTGTCAGGTGAGCACTCTCAGACCCCTTGGAGCCTCTTGTTCATTTACCTTGATCAAGTCGATTCAGCTCAGTATTTATGTATATATGTACCTTGGCATTGTCATTATTGCTGTTGCCAATTTGCAAGGCTGCTTTTCACACTATGGATACATGTATCATATTCTTTTAGAAAACAGAGCCAAAGGTTTGCCCCCAAAGAAACTTTTGTATGAAAAGGCAGATCTGAAGAGGACATGCAAGTACTTTAATGTGCCAATTAATATGCCAAAAGTAAGTTTGACTAACCCTACGTTTTTTTGAAGGCTTTTGGAGTTGAGTAAACCGCTACTCTTGAATTAATTTGGCAAGTGTGATTACATGTATTGTGAAAGGCAGCACTGACTTTTAAGAAAGAAATTTAAAATGGGCAACATAGGTATAAATGATAGACCTGAAATGGTTAACCAATTAATCAATTAATCAATGATCAACGTCTTGATCGAGCAAAAAAGTAATTGATCGATTAACTGTTAGTTTTGAAGTACTGTATTACATGGGTTAACAAAGGAACAAACTTGCTCCAAAACAGGCCAACGTTGTCACACTGACTCACATCAATTATATGAGACAGACTAAAGCATGCAGGTTACGTGCTGACATACTTGTTCACTTGCATGATCATTATTCTGTATCAGCAGCTGGAAATGATCATTCTTAACCCTTTACCCAAATGCGGGTGAAAGACGATACTTGCAAACTAAATTCTTAAATTACTAAAAATTTTCAATTTTTGTCTCAAAAACATATCTTATGACCTCTCATTGGGACGAGCTCAATGTGCTCGTTCCAATGAGAGGTCATAAGTTATATTTTTGAGACAAAAATTGAAAACATAATAAAATTTGGATCGAGAGTTTTGTATATAGCACTGGCCGGTTTTTCATGTTATGTTGGGTACAGAGTCAATATGTTGTAAATCATCAATGGTACGGCAATTATTCAGCTGTCTATTAGGGTAGGTGATTAATCGGTTAACCAAGGTTAATCCATGTGATTAATCGATCAAGAAAACCCTTTAACCGTTTCAGCCCTAATAAATGATTGACTAATCTTGAATTTATCTCCACGTTGCAGACACAATTGGCCTTTATGCAGACACATGTGACCTCAAAAACCAATAAATAAATAAACAGAAATGTTCATTATCATCACACATCTATCATTTTTTTTCACTTACCAAGCCTATAAGCCACTATTGAACTTGAATGTCAAATTCTGTGTACTGGAATTCACCAAACAGTAACTACCAACCAATGGGCTGACACACATAACCTTAACCCTTTACCTAACATGAAAAGCAGACGACACTTGCAAAAAAATTCTTGAATAACTAATTTTTTTCATTTTTTGTCTCAAAAACATAGGTTATGACCCCTCGTTGGAACGAGCTCGATGAGCTCGTTCCAACGTGGGGTCATAACCTATGTTTTTGAGACAAAAAATGAAAAAAATAATGAAAATTAATTGGCGATTTTTGAGAATAGCGCTGGCCAGTTTTGGCCGTTACGTTGGGTAAAGGGTTAAAAAAATAACCACAAGTAACTCCTTGCATGCTGCTGATGGATATTCCTGCCAAGGACAGGATTTCTCTTGCCACTGAAATAAGTATAATTTGGGCACATTTAATCAAATTTGGAGATTTCTGCCAATGATTCCTGGAGTTAAATTTAGATGACTTTTTCATCAAATCTTGTCATGACCAGATCTGATGAAAAATATTTTAAAACTACTCCATGGGTTTAGAGTTAATTGTCACTTCGAGAACTTGGCACCAAGATTGAACTTAAGACAAAATCATTGATCGCCAAGGTTTACAGCCCATCAACATAGCCCATAGCTCATTTGTAGTCCTAACTAGGACCCTCTGGTCATTATGGAAGTGTTAGGAGAAGGTAATGACCACAGGATCCCAGTTACATCCACAGAAATAGAACCCCTTAACCTATTGAGAGGCATCTTTTTTCGCTCCTTTATGGATTTGAGAATCAAAGGACTGACATGTAAAAATAGTTGCTCATTGGAGTTTCAGATATTTGCTCTGTATTGTATATTTCATGTGTTGATACCAATAACTCATTGCTTGAGAAAGCATGTGTGTCTTATAGTGCTCCTCAGAAATAGTTTTTCTGAGGTACAGGTTTAACACATCCAACCATCCCTTAACAGATAGAGATCTGAATTATTTTTAGTCATAAAAATTTGTTCACAAGTCTTAGCCTTGTTACAATTTATGGGAGAGTGCCCATAGGCACTCTCCTATAAATTGCAGCAAGGCAGATCCATAAAGACTAAATAATTTCATGGCAGCAGTAATATGAAGTACATCAACAGAATATGAAGCCTTTCAGTTGTGGCACCTGCACTTAAGGATAGAGCCCAAATATGGGCTTCCAGCGCTCTACCAGTTAAGAAGCATGTTGATGCACCAGCACTGTTGCCAGCTCCAAATTCAAAAGGCCTGTTCTTCAGGATCATTGTGGTACTTGAAAGACCTTGATTCGAAAATTTTTTTTTAGGCCTTGAACATACATTAAATTTGTATCTTAGCCCTAAAAATCCTTCATTTTCAGGAATACTTCAATTTTAATTTCTGTTACACTTTGAAGCATTCTTCAAACATCAAGAATTTTGCCAAATAAATTCGGTATGGAAAAATAATCTTACCATTTGCTAAAAATACTTCTGACAACAGAACATTAATCCAGAATGGCTGACAAGAAGAGCACGTGGACTACTTAGGGCTATTAATTCTAAACTTAACATGAGTTATGGTGAGAGGCTGTGCACCCTTGTGATCAACAATTTTCTTTCAAGTTCAGCCTTGTAGCCATGTTCTTGAAGTCACACTTAAATGTGGCTATATTTTTAGACTAAATGTATGGCCCAGACTAGCTGGTGCTTAACTCAAAGTTATTAAGGGCCAAACACAAATTTTGAACCGCCCCCCCCCCCCCCCCCCAACCTCCAAAATTTGCTTGCAAAACTGAAAATTAAAAGTCCTATCTGGCCCTCCATACATTTACTCTTCATGCATGCGCAGACATCAGGAAGTGACCGGAATTGGCGCCAACATCCTTCTTTGTTTGGCCCTAAAAGTCATCAACAATGAAATTACATCTGTGCTTTAAAATCTCCTTTTTATATGCCCGTTTTGAAAAAACGGATCGTGTTATGATATATCGCTGTCCGCCTGTCCATCTTCCTGTCCGTCCATCTGTCCGTCCGGTCACACATCGTACGATAACTCAAGAACGCTTTGAGAGATTTTCGTGATTTTTGGGTAGGTGGTGTATATCGATGGAGGGAAGCTCCCTTTCATTTAGTGTCACCGTTCGATTAGTCATTCCAGAGTTATGGGACTTTATTACTTAGAAAATTGTTAATTTTTTACAAGTTGTACGATAACTCGAGAACTCTTTGAGAGATTTTCTTGATTTTTGGGTAGGTGGTGTATATCGATGGAGGGAAGCTCCCTTTCGTTCAGTGTCGCCATTCGATTAGTCATTCCAGAGTTATGGGACGTTATTACTTAGAAAATCGTTGATTTTTTACACATCGTACGATAACTAGAGAACGCTTCGAGAGATTTTCACGATTTTTTGGTAGGTGGTTTATGTTGATCGAAGGAAGCTCCCTTTTGGTTGGTGTCGCTGTTTGATTAGTCATTCCAGACTTATGGGACTTTATTACTTAGAAAATTGGTGATTATGTCTCCCCTTCCCAGAAGGGAGACATATTGTTTTAGTGCATATTCTTCTTCTTCTTCTTCTTCTTCTTCTCATACAAACTTTGTCCGGGCCATAACTTTTTTGTCTTTTGACCTACACCTTAGATACTTGGCATGTGGATGTATCACCATGAGCCGGTGTGCAGTGTACCATAGTGACCTTCATGTGACCTTGACCTTTGACCTGAAGGTCAGATTTTCCCTTGACCTCAAGGTCAAATTTATGTACTTCAAATAGGGAGTAATTGTCCAGACCAGAATTTTGTTGTTTTTTGACCTAGGACTTGGTTATTTGACATGTGGATGTATCACCATGAGACCGCATGTCTTGACCTTTATGTGACCTTGACCTCAAGGTCAAATTTCTGTACTTTAAATAGTAAGTAATTGTCCAGACCAGAATTTTTTGTTTTGTTTATTGACCTAGGACTTGGTTATTTGACATGTGGATGTGTCAGCATGAGACCGCATGTTGTCTATCTCGGTGACCTACATGTGACCTTGACCTCTGACCTTAAGGTCAAATTTATGTACTTCAAATAGGGAATAATTATCCAGACCAGAACATTTTTGTTTTTTGACCTAAGACTTAGATATTTGACATGTGGATGTATCGCAATTAGACCGCATGTCACATCTAATCATGACCTTCATGTGACCTTGACCTCAAGGTCAAATTTATGTTCTTTAAATAGGGAGTAATTGTCCAGACCAGATTTATTTTTTTTGGACATGTGGATGTGTCACCATGAAACCGCATGTCCGCAACCTTGATGAACTGCATGTGACCTTGACCTCTGACCTCAAGGTCAAATTTATGTACTTCAAATTGGGAATAATTGTCCAGATCAGAACTTTTTTGTTTTTTTTACCCAGGACTTGGATGATTGACATGTGGATGTATCACAATGAGACCACATGTCATCATGATCTTTATGTGGCCTTGACCTCAAGGTCATATTTATGTACTTTAAATAGGGATTAATTGTCCAGACCAGAATTTATTTTTTTTTGACATGTGGATGTGTCACCATGAAACCGCATGTCCGCTACCTTGATGAACTGCATGTGACCTTGACCTCTGACCTCAAAAGGAAGGGGAGACCTATGTTTTAGTGTGCTAAAACACTTTCTAGTTTTTTCTTGAAGTTATGATCTCAAAAGACATAAGATATATACATGAAATTCAAATAATTTTATTTCTAAATTATTGAACACAGTATGTTGTTGGTTATGATTATTGTACAAGAATATAAAAAAAACCCGACAAGTACACATGTATACTTATATTGTGTGCTTCCCTCTTGTAATTAATAACAGGCGTATCATGCGCTCATGGCGCAGCTGTTTATTTGAGGATGCCAGACACAAATCAATGCAAGAATTGGTGGATACAAGGCAGTTATTGGATGAAGGAAGTGTTCAACGGTGGTTTTGGACATTCAGGGCTGTAACTTTATAATATTTATAAAATTATTTTTGTTTCCCAATTTTGGGACATATGCCTGACATCATCATTTTTAAAAATGATTATTCGACTGTGTGTTAAGTATTCCTTCTCTATCCTTCCATGAACCCTTCCTGTTAAACTCTTAAGCTTTTTGGCTGTTTTTTATTGAAATTTTTTTGTTTTATTAAATTTCTTGGGAGTTTAACATTTATTTCAGAATATTATTCTGTTTATACCCCAGGGTTACGTCCTCACCCTAGTGCCGTTTAGTCTTGCATCTTCTATCCAATGTATCGTTTTTTCTTCATATGAAGATCTAGCTTTGCATTTGATAGTATTTCAGTTTGTTCTGATTTTGGGCCTTTTTGTGCGCCTGATTTCTTGTTTACATTGACGTTGTTTACATTATCAACGTCTTCATATTTAGGTAGTTTCTTATATTCTATTACTGTAATATACTGTAGAATACGTGGATTATCATTCCGGTAGTGTAGCTCATAAAATTTTGGATTTTGTTCACACTTAGGCTCTATCGGGATGCCCTTGGGCTCTTCATGTTCCCTTTGGGAACTAGGGCGTTTTTCAAAATTTTTTTTTGTTTACAAAAAATATTTTGAATTTAATTATGATTGTTATTATTCATGTATCTCAGTTATATATATATATATTGTTGTGGAGTTTGGAGGTCTGATATCGACTTTAGTTGATACACTCCTGCAGACTCTTTTCATTCTTGTGTAGCACTGGGATGACTGATGTTGGAGTCAGGTGTCACGGTACGTTGTTGGCGGTGAGGTTCTGATGATCATAGCCTCTTACCGCGTTTTAATTCATTCTGACAGTTTCTATTTCAGAGGAACATGAACATGGTGATGATATTCTGACACCCATCCAAGTGTGCTACCGTCGTCGCGCTCCATGGAGCATATAGAGCTAGCTGCATTATTGCAAGAGTTAGGGCCTTTTGTAAAGGGTTTTAATCTCTTGCTAGCAGCTAGCTCGACCAGTGAAGTGGTACTCTGTCCTTGGGTGCCGTGATGCCGGGTAAGTCCGTTGCAGTCTAAGAGGTGGATTGGGTAGAGCGAGCACTATAATATAAATAGCTCACCCAGCGACGACGGAAATAGGGAGGAAGTTCTTGTACTCGGCGAGATCTGATAGACTGTGAGCGGGAGAAGCCCCCTCTCTAATATAGCAACGTCTGGGGTCATCTGTTGTTTTGAGAAACTTGCACAAGTCGGAGCAAATGTCTGCCCTCCACTCGGGACGCTCCGTTTAGTCTGCAGCCGGGGTCGGCTTCAGTCAAGGCTTCCTCAGCTACATTTCACAAGGACAAAATGAAGTTTTCTGGTTGGAAACTTGCATGAAACGGAGCATATCAGTGTCTGAGGGTAAAGCTGTACTGCTTGTTCTCTTGGATTTGTCAGCTGCATTCGACATAGTCGACCATGGAATTCTCATGGAGACATTGACACAGCATGGCATATGTGGAACTGTCTTATCATGGTTTGCATCATATCTAGAAGGCCGCAGTCAACAAATATATATCAATAAGATCGGTTCAGAAAGCAGGACATTAAAGTGTGGTGTTCCTCAGAGCTCAGTTCTTGGACCACTCTTGTTTACTCTGTACACTTCTCTGGGTCGCCTTCTTAAAAAGCATGGCATATCATATCATCTGTATGCAGACGACACCCAACTATACATCACATTCAACCCATCTGTTCCAAGTGACTCATTCACCGCAGTCAATAACATGGAAACTTGCATAAATATTGTGCGGGAATGGATGATAGATTTTAAACTGAAAATGAATGACTCTAAAACTGAATTCTTAGTGATATCCGGGGTTTGCATGCCTACACCCTCTGTTACATCAATTCTGGTTGGAAAGAGCATCATTGTGAAAAGTGAATCGGCCAGGAATATTGGACTGATTATGGACTCAAATTTAAAACTAGACACCCATATCAATAAAATATGTCAAAAATGCTACTGGCAGCTTCGTAATGTTGGAAGACTGTGACCTTATCATAACCAGTCAGCACTTGAAAAACTTGTGCACTCCTTCATCACCTCACAACTAGACTATTGTAATTCAGTGTTAGTGGGGCTGTCCCAGTGCCTGATTCACAAGCTTCAAAAAGTTCAGAATACTGCTGCTAGGATAATTACTGGTACCAAAAGCTCTGAACACATAACGCCTGTTTTAAGACAACTACATTGGCTTCCAGTTAAACACAGAATTGAATTCAAAATATTGATCTTAGTATTCAAATGTATCCACAAACTGGTTCCAGTTTACCTGCGAGAGCTCCTCACTGTATATACACCATCACGCAGTCTCAGATTTAAAAACCAAATTCAACAAGTTGTACCTTTTAGCAGATCTAATCAGGCTCATGATCATGTGTTCTTCATCGTGTGTCCCAGATTGTGGAATTCCCTGCCAATTAGTGTCAGAATTTCAGAAACTCTCGATGTCTTCAAAAGAAATCTTAAAACTTTTCTATTTACTGAAGCATTCTCCTGAACCTCTGTAAGAGGCAACCAAAACAGATGTGACTCTTTATTTCAGAAAAGTGTATTTATTTCTGTCAAGTGTTTCAGAGCACAATTTGTGGTTTTACGCTCTAGAAAATCAATTATTATTATTATTATTATATGTCCACCCACCACTCGGGACGCTCCGTCTAGTCTGCAGCCGGGGTCGACTTCAGTCACGGCTTCCTCTGCTATGTTATTTAAGCACACACGACCGCATCCTAGCTACCCGACTTCGGATATCCAGCCTGCTGCATGAAGAAGGAACCACTCTTTGCCCGTGAAGTCGAACCATCTGGTAGCTAGGGAGACGAGGCCTTGATCATGGGGACGCTCAGAGAAAGAACTCATTTCCAACACACCGTCCCAGGAGCAGCATGCGGCTAAGGAACGGAAATCCTCTGCTCCTCAGGTCTCAATGACGGACTTGCAGCATCCCAGCAAGTGCAGATGCAGCCTCCCTCAGACTCAGAATCTGAGCTGTCGGACGGTGCTGGGTCGGTGCAGTCGTCTGTTCGCGCAGATGCAAAGGACCGAGATTCGCAACTGATTCTTTCGGATGGTAAAGGGATAAGGAAGAGGATTGCCCTTCCCTTTCAGAATAGACATGGTTGCGATGGCTTTCATCCATCAATACTACCTTGCTTTTGTTCCGCCAAATCAGACGACAAGTGAGAAACTGCTGGCGTCATTAGGCGCAGACTTTATCCGGTCAAAGGAGGAAATCCTTTCTTTTCGGTTCAGTTTATGCAGGTGTCGCAGGCCTTCGGCCATATAGACGCCGCCGTATTTATCATCTTGAGTGCGAGGAAGAAGGTGGTTTCTTATCTTCATCTTCCATATACATACCGTTTTTTGGACCATGTTCATTTAAAAACGGTCGGGGAAGATGTTTAGAGAGTTCTTCTGCGTTTGGATGAGCAGGCCTGGGATCTAGAGGTATCCTTACCTGTATCATTCACTATTCGCTCAGATGCATTTGAGACTGCAATTTCTTCAAATAGAGCAAGTTTGGATGTTATGTCTTACGCAGATCACCTTACAAGAGCTATGGCGTGACATCTCAAGGGAAAGGAATTTTGAGGATGTTCGTACTTCTCCTAGAGTTCTTTCCAGGGCAATTATGTAGACCACGTATAACTCCGCCCTAACAGTGGCTAATCTGGAGTTAATCAGATGTGATGCTGCCCTTGCATCATCACTGTTAAGATGACAAGGTGAAAAGCTCTCTCCGTGTCACTCCGGTTTCCAGACATTTTATTTTCGATGACTAGCTTTCGTTAGTTTATGAACAGGCTACTAAGAAAGTGTCTAGTGCTCTGCTTTTGAAGTCGGGTATCAACGACCCGCTTCAGCAGACAAGAGTAAAGGAGGGCATTCCAGACAAAAATTGTCAAAAGGAAACTCCTCACGAGGGTACAAGAAACCCTCTTATAATTACTCTGGAGGTTGTCAGTATAGCGACTCGGGAAAGGGGCATAGGTCTGACGTGGACTATAGGTCAGATGCCCCGAGATGAGGTTTTTTGCGGTAAGGACGAAGTTCCACCTCCCGTAAGCCTCGCAGGTCATACAGGTGATGGTTTAAACCTCTATTGCTGACCAGTTGGTGGAAGGTTATCAAGCTCTGCAAAAAACTGGATAACAATAAGGGAACATCAGTGGGTGAGAAGTATAGTCTCGGACGGCTTACGGCTATCATTCCGAGTAAAACCCCACTAACAAGTTGTCTGCGTGGGACAAATCTTCCATTACATTCTTGCATAAGAGAGTTTCTCCTACCAGAGGTATAAGCTCTCTTATCAAGGAAGCAATGCAGGTCATGGAGAATCAGGATTCTCGATATTTTTACTGTCACCTGTTCCTTGTACCAAAGCCAGACGGCTCGTTCAGACCGGTAATAGACTTGAGCTGGATAACAAGTTTATCATGGCTCTAAAAGTTTATTTATGGAAATTATTCAGTCGGTAAAAGCAAGCGTTCGAGTGATCAACTATGTGGCAAGCATAGATCTAAGGATCTGTACTTTCATGTCCTGGTACATCTGGCATTCTATAAGTTACTGCGGTCCGCCGTACAAGGGAAGGTGTACCACTTCAGAACAATGTACTTTGGTCTGAATCTGGCCCCCCTGGGCGTTTCACTCGAGTAATGAACTCGGTAATGTCTTACTTACTAGCTCATTTGTCTGCGGTAACGTCGGCTTACTTGGACGACCTTCTACAGGGATACGGCAACAGAATTATTCTTCAGAACGATGTTCAGAGTCTGCTTCTATCACTCTGATGTCTCTGTTTCATTGTAAACGAGAAAAAGTTGGATCTAGCTCCATACAAGTCGTCTATTCACTTGGGATTGAGCTTTGAGACTCACAACAATCTGGTTCGCTTGCCGTTACCCAGAGTGAAATTAGTCAGTTGTTATGCTCGCTTTTGTCTACACTCAGACGCATTAATAGTGAGGGAATTCATGCGTCTGTTGGAGTTGTGCAGAGCAGCTGTGGATCTCATTCCGATGGGCCACCTGTGTGCACGTCCCCCTCCAGATATTCTTTACTCAGACCTGGAGTGTGAAGACACTTTTGCTTGAACCAGTATTGTTTTAACGGACCTAGTAAAACAAGGGTTCAATTGGGCAGATATTCAGTGGTTAACTCAGGGAGTTACGCTGCAACTGCTGGATCTGGCTTTCACGATTATGACGGATATGAGTCTGATGGGTTGGGGCATGACCCTAAGTCCCACAGTCTTGAGGTGTCAGGGTCTTTGGGACCCTCGGTTCCAGGAGAGACACATAAACATCAACGAGATGATGTTAATTACCTAGCGCTACAACTTTGGATTCACATAATTACAGACTCGTTCTCGCGGAAAGGTCGCCTGTTACAATTGGAATGGATGCTCAACAAGCGAGTATTTGGACAGTTTTGCTACCATAGGGATCACCCCATGATAGATTCGTTTGCGATGCACTGGAACAATCAGTTACCGTCGTTTGTGTTGCCATGCCCTGATCATCGAGCGTACGTGGTAGACACTCCGTCGATCTCTTGAGGATGAATGATAGGATATGCGTATCCTCCAATTCAGTTGATTCAGTAGATTATGTTTAAGATCAAACAACAGTCTCATTGTGAATCCTACTAGTAGCACCCCTGTCGTCACAGAAACCTTGGATCAGTCTTCTCAGGTGTCTGTTATGGGCCGTTCCCCAGAAGCTTCCTCCATGAGAGGACCTTCTTTATCAGGGGAAGTTTTTGTTCTTCTCGTTCTTCTCCGCCCATAGTGGCATAATGAAGTCTCTTAGACGTGAGGTAACCATTGTGGTTCCTATATTATTTGATGACTAACACAAGAACGATTAAGTAATGCGGGTGAGGAGGGTTCAATATGACTTTGAATCCCCCCCCCCCCCCACACACACACACACACACACACACACACACACACACACACACACACACACACACACACACACACACACACACACACACACACACCCCAAGGGTTCGAATCCCGGCGGGGGATCAGAAAGCAACATTCAAAATTCCTCTAAAACATGATTGTGTCATTTGAAAAAACACACACAAGCCTGTGCCAGTCTTCGTCTGAGGCCATCCACAGCACTTTCGTCGTACTGTAGCCAGCGTACTGTAGCCACACTTTCATGTTGCTGCCGAAAGGAAGATGAACCAAGTAATCATGAGGACTTCATCTAAAAAGCTAGATTCCATCCATCGATACCTGACGGTGTGCAATAGTCTAGTGGTTTAGACGCTGGACTCCTGATTGCCAGGCGGTGTTGCCGAGGGTTCGAATCCCGGCGGGGGATCAGAAAGCAACATTCAAAATTTCTCTAAAACATGATTGTGTCATTTGAAAAAACACACACAAGCCCGTGCCAGTCTTCGTCTGAGGCCATCCACAGCACTTTCGTCGTACTGTAGCCAGCGCGTTCCACACTTTCATGCTGCTGCCGAAAGGAAGATGAACCAAGTAATCATGAGGACTTCATCTAAAAAGCTAGATTCCATCCCTCATTACCTGACGGTGTGCAATGGTCTAGTGGTTTAGACGCTGGACTCCTGATTGCCAGGCGGTGTTGCCGAGGGTTCGAATCCCGGCGGGGGATCAGAAAGCAACATTCAAAATTCCTCTAAAACATGATTGTGTCATTTGAAAACACACACACACACACACACCGCCAATGTGTTTAGTGGCGATTACCCGGCAAGACGTAGTTTTCTTCCCACAAGCCTCATATAAGTTTAAATATTGGCGGCTGTGTCGTGTTCTATGGCGACCTCATGGGCACATCCACTTTTTAGTTGGATTGGTTTCCTGTGATTATTCGTCAATTTGTCGTATACAAGCACATATTTCATCATAATTAAATTGCTAGTCTTTGGGTACCTCGGAGACTGCATAACCAGTTAACTGGTATTCAGATGATTACATGCTGGATTTTAATGCTCACGCACATAATAATTATTAGGCTGGAATTAATAGGCTGACACTTTATTGTATATTATGGACCTTTGAAATTATGAATTATTTCGGGGGCGGTCCGTGTCAGAGCCTGTTAATCATACCTACTTCCATTTCTAAATCCAGGTTTCTATTAATGTCCGTTCTCATCTTGTATATTCCCATGCTTATGGTGTCATAGCTATCAGATAGTACATGTCGGGGCGTGTTGTTACTGGAATTTATTGTACACCTGAATGGGGTCGCCTTTGGGTTACCTCGGAAGTGTGTTTACTCTCCAGAGATTGTTCATTGTGGTTCGATTAGACATGTGTATGTTATATATCATATCACCGGTTTTCGACATATCTGTGTACGCCGTCTGTGGTGTACGTTATATAGCGGGCAATATTAATTACCGGGATCCTCGCTATAGCCTTCACTTCTGATGTGGCGTTAAGCACCATTTATTAATAATAAATTAATACCTGAGTGCCCTTTCGACGAATATTTATATTGTTTTTTGGTACCACTTTTACTGATTCCAGAGCGCTCCTCTCTTTCTTTTTGAAGATTCCTCAAAAGAAAAGGGTGGGGGGGATTTTTTACCTCTCCTCTGGCTTGATAGGTATGTAACTATGAGGGAAGCTGTTGTGTCCGTAATTATATCCTGCATACAGCTGGAGTTTTATTATGTATGGCGTATGTTTGTGGGGGATATTCTCTCAATCTCAAATATGCCATCCTAATTTTTGGGGCTTAGTCCTTGAAAATTGGGAACTTGTTACATCCAATTAGCATAGTCTTCATGCTAAGTATACGGAATTACTTTAACTGGGCTCCTTTTGTATGATATGTCTTCTCTATTACTATATAGAGAGACATACATGTAATTCCTAATAATTTTGTTTCCCTTTAACCTTAGATTACAGTATTGGAACTATGTTAATCTACTAATTCTGAAGTCCTAGGCCCTCCACCTTTTTTCGATTCAGCTAGCCTGGGCCATTGGTTAACAGTGTAAAAATATTATAAATTTACAGTAATTTGCATATTTTTATACTTACCAATGGCCCAGATGGAGATGGCCCTCCCATGAGTGGGCACTCATACCTCCCCGCTGAATTTTTATGTAGTACTCTCTTCTACAAAGAATGATGTTGGCGCCAACTCCGGTCACTTCCTGACATCTGCGTATGCGCAGAGAGTAAATGTATGGAGGGCCAGATAGGACTTTTAATTTTTGGTTTTGCAAGCAAATTTTGGGGATTGAGGGGTTCAAAATTTGTGTTTGGCCCTTAATAACTTTTGAGTTAAGCACCAGCTTGTCTGGGCCATTGTTAAGTATACCTAGTATGGCTTTTATATTTCATATATGTGTTAAATTCATCAATACAAGATGACATTAACC
This sequence comes from Pictodentalium vernedei, assembly GCA_031216915.1. Taxonomy (NCBI): domain Eukaryota; kingdom Metazoa; phylum Mollusca; class Scaphopoda; order Dentaliida; family Dentaliidae; genus Pictodentalium; species Pictodentalium vernedei. Next base: position 304,115,319 of record CM062290.1, on the reverse strand, counting down.
TTTGGCCAGACATTTTTCGGAGATTTTGGACTTTTTTAATGCAATGTTAGACTTTTTTGTCATTGTGGAATGAGAGAATTTTTGTCCTGTTTTGCTATACATGTACATGACCAGACATTTTTTGCAGATTTGTATTAAGCCTAGGTTTATTGCATGCCATGCATTGGTGAGTAAATGGGGATGGATACACCCCTCTTGTTTTCAGTTCATGCATTTTCAGGCAAAATGATTGGCTAAAGTATTTCTTTTCTTTCTTTTCCTAACACAATGAACCCCCAAAAATCCATTTAGGCTCTACCTAAACCACGGCCCCAGTATCTGTCTTAAAAATTAAGTTGCATAGTGTGAGTGGAAAAGAATCCCTGCATGTGAATGGAAAAGAACCCCTGCACGCTCATATATTGTTTCAGCATGAAAAGTAATTAATTTTATCTCGTCGTTTTAAAAAGACTTTCACAATAAAGTTTAAAAAACAATGAAATCCTTCTCATATGCTTTTTATTCCATGTTCAATTTGTTTATACGCAATAGGTGATCATCTGTGGTCATCGTTTTACCCAAATCAAAAACCTAAACAATGGGTAGTCATAATAATCCACAAATGAAATTCACACGAGCAAAACTTTCCAATTTCTAAATAGCCTGAATGAACTCTTTCTGAGACAAAAGTTCAACCAACTTCATGTCATCTAGGTTTATATCGAACTCCACATTTACAAACTGTGTTTTCAGTTGCTCAGGAAATAGTCAAAATCAGAATTAAATTTAACTCAGTTTTGCTTTGAACGACAGCACCCTCCTGTCAAGTGGAAAAGGAGATTGAAGTTTTGTGTGGGCGTGGCCTATATCGTTCTTTTTAAATTACGCAATTCATTTGTCAATAAAGTTTTTAATGACACAAGAATATGTTTCAGTGAAATGTGTCTTTATTTCAAATAGAATTTTAGAAAACTATGCCTTTTTTGTTTAGTTATCACTGGGAAGCATGATGCGATCTGGTATTTATTTTAACTCGGCAAAGTACAGAGTGTTTAAATTTATTGCCCCTCAAATTTAATTATAAGGAATGATAGTTTGTTTCTGTCTATTTCTTGAGTTATGAACCCCAAAAACAAAGGCCAAACATTTGATTTTGGGGTTTATAACTCAAGAAATAGATCGAAACAAATGATCATTCCTTATGTGTACTCAAGAGGTGGGTAACTGCCCCAGTGTGAGAATGGCTGGTTGCTTGGTCCGGTGGTTATCTTGGCAGAGGTGGGGTAGTTACTCAGGTTCAGCAGTTGAACTTGGGTCACTTTATTCAAGTTTTATGATTCAGGAGCCATGAGTAATTTGAGACATTTGATGAGTGATGAGTTGGCATTGCTTTGAGGGAAAAATTTGCAGCTTGAAATGTTCATATTTCAACACCAGAGTTTGGAGGATAAATTCAACTGGAATTGCTTCTGGTGCGTTATTAAGCCCATGACCTTTGAGGAGGTATCTGTGTGCATATAGTCGAGGGCTCCATCTATCCCGAATTCCATACATCCATGCATCTGTACAAACATTTCTCATTATAACTTGAGCATCAGTTGTTGGGTTTTGATGTCCTTTGATATGGTGTTAGAGCAGTATGGGGGAAGGATATCAAACTATTGTGGGTCTCATCCACACATACATGTCCATGCATACATACCAGGCTTAAGGCCCTTGTTACCATTAGAAAACTTTCTGAATGAATATTTTGCATCAGAACTCAGTTATTGGTGGGCAAATTTTGATTTCCTCCAGTATAGTGAGAGACCAGCATGTGAAAAAGGACATCCACATATTTCAGGTTTTGTCCATACATATGTACCAGAGTTATGGCCCATGCTGCACTTGGAAAACTTTCCATTCGAACGGTTCACCTTAGAACTCAAGCATTGCTTGTCAAATTTTGATGTTCTTTGGTATGGTGAGAGACCAGCATGGAGAAAGCACATCCAAATTTTGTGGGTTTCATCCATGCATTTCATGTCCCTTATTACACTTACAAAACAGGCCCTATAAACATTTTGCATTATAACTTGAGCATTTGTTGTCAGGTTTTGATGTCCCTTGATATGGTTATAGAGCAGTATGGGGAAAGGATAACTGCATATTGCAGGTTTCATCTGTGCCTACTTACCACAGTTTTGGCCTCAGTTGTTAGACTTGGAAAAACTGTCTCTAAGAACTTTTTGCATTGTTGTTTTTTATCCATGGGAATGATTATTGAATGGCAGCAGAAAATTGAATAATTTTTATATTACCCCAGTCGAATGGGTCTGCTGGGGAGTTCAACTGAGTTAGTCTGCATGTATGTTCATTTGTTTTTTCAAAATGGCTGACATTTGTTTCATCTTGAGAAATGTCAACACACCAGTGAGCAGCATATGTTATCTGTGACATTGCAGAAGTGGGCATATGCAACACATTTCATTGATCTTTTTTCTTGTTTAATACTGGCTACAGCCAGTACAGCATCAGATATTGTTTTGGATGACGAGAGAACCCAAAATTCGTCCCCATTCTCATGTAATTATTAATCTAGGCATGACTATTCCCAACTCCTCCCCTCAAAACTCCCAAGTCTATCAAACTGACCAAATTTATAAGGATACAAACATAATTGGGGTTGTATTTTGGAAAATCAGCGACCATTGACAGTTGTAAAGGTAGCATTCAATACTATTTTGCATCTCTTATCTTGCGATGAGAGATGCATGTAAATATATTACAAGCACCAATGCCATTATCTCTATTGATAAATATCTCCTGTGTAAACCCCGGGAAGTGAAGCAGAGTTTTTTTTTATACCCTCACCCTGGTGAGGGAACATGTATGTAGTATTCCTCATGCCCGTCAGTCTGTCCATCCCAAAGTTGTATCATACACTCCACTCACACCTTTTAAGACAGCCATCTGAAATTTTGCACAATGTAAAACAACATTCAGCACATTCCCATGTCAGAAGGTAAGACAACCCATTATGTTTTTGTCATGGTTATTGCCCTTTATCAACTTAGAAAATTTCATGTGTTTTTTAATTGAGGGTACCTTCATGGTGTAATCAACTCCTCCCTCAGCCTCTAATGTAGAGAGTTGAAACTTTAGGATGTGGTTACACATGCCTTGAAGATATGCAACATCTATAGTTTTCAAAAAAAATATTTAAAAAAATTATTGCCCTTGATCGACTAGAAAATTGCCAGTACTTTCATGGTGTAATCAATTTCTTCCACAGTTTGTGATGTAGAGATTTTAAAGTTTAGGATATGGTTGCACACACAATCAAGCTGTGCAACATCTATAAAGTTTTTAAAAAAATACTTTTTTCACAAAATTATTGTCCTTTATCGATTAATTTCCTATGTTTTTTAATTGAGGGCACCTTCACGGTGTAATCATCTCCTCCCTCAGCTTCAAATGTAGAGGGTTGAAGCGTTAAAATATGGTTACACATGCCTTGAAGATATGCAACATTTATAAAATTTGCAGAAAAAGTATTTTTTTTACAAAATTATTGCCCTTTATCGACTTGAAAAATTTTCAGTGTTTTTAGCTCACCTGACTGAAAAGTCAGGCTGAGCTATTGTTATCACTCACCGTCTGTCGTTCGGCATCCATGAACTTGATGTTTGCATCTTCTCTTCGATAACACCTGAACCAATTTAAGTGAAATTTGAGATGATTGTTTGCTCAACTTTGACGTAGTCAAATTTGAGATTTTGTCATGGCCCGTCATCCATCGTCCGTCTGTCAACAATTCGATAGAGACCGTACATTTGAACCGATCTTTACAAAACTTCTTGGGTACCTTTGTTATCCACTTGAGACGAGAACGAGTGTCTTTGGGTGCGGTCTGAAATTCAAGATGGCTGCCAGTGGCCATTTTGTACCGAAATTAGGTACAAACAGATTTTTAGCTCATCTTGACAAAAGTCAAGCTGAGCTAATCTCATCGCTGTCCGTCCGTCGTCCGTCAACACCATGTTTTGGTCTTCTCCTCCAAAGCCACTGGGCCAATTCAAGTGAAAGTTTGTGTAAGTGATGGTCCCAAAGGGGCATTGCATTTTTGTTCAACTCAGCAGGTTCCAGCCCCATAGGGAGGGAGTTGGGGAAAATGCTCCAAAATATATTTAAAATCTTCTTCTCAAGAACCAGTGTGTACAATGACTTGATATTTGCTATGGAGCTTCCTTTTGAGGTGTAGAATCAAATTTGTTCAAACGAAGTTCAGGAAGCAATATTTGGCTTTGTAATGGGAGGGGTAAGATTTTTGGCCCTGCCCAAAATTTCTATTTTCTGAACTGATGGTCCGGTATGAACCAAATTTGGTATGTGGTAATATTATTGGGTCATAAGTACTTGATCCATGCCAAAAAAAATTCCCGCATCCCCATGGGAACCCTGGGATCTAAGAATAGAAATATTTTCAAACGCCCATATTTCCCAAACCACACGGAACAGAGGGCTGTTATTTGGTATGAAGTATCCTTAGGACAAGCAGAATTGAATGGTAAAAAAAAAATTGCCATCGGTTATGTTAGGGTGTTCTGTAATGGGCATCGAAAAAATGCTGAGTCAGCATATTTGCAAAAATTAAAAAAAATCTTTTCTTAAGAACCAATCATTAGAATCTTTTGATATTTGGTTTTCAGCATTATGGGGGGATCAGATACAAGTTTGTTGAAATAAAGCTCATTGGTTCATATTTGGGCTCACTAGAGGAGCCCAAAGTTTTAACATAGGGTAATATGGGGGAATATTCTTTAAAAATCTTCTTCAGAACCACCAGTCAGAATCTTTTAATGTTTGGTATACATCATTGTTATAAGGGTCAGATTCAAGATTGTTCAAACCAAGTCCCTAGGTTAATATTTGGGCTTCCTACAGAAGCGCAAATATTAACTTTGTTCAATATGGGGGGTAATTTAAAAAAATATTCTTCAGATCCATCAGTCAGAATGCTTTCATATTTGGTATGCAGCATCTCTAGGGTGTGTGTGTGTGGGGGGGGGGGGGGGGGGGGGGGGTGTTCAGATTCAAGTTTGTTCAAATCAGATCCCTAGGTATATATTTGGGCTTGCCATGGTAGCCCAAATTGTAGCTTGGTGCAATAGGAGGAAATTTCTTTAAAAATCTTCTTCAGATCCACCAGTCGGAATGTTTTCATATTTGGTATACAACATCTCTAGGAGGAGGTGGGGGGGTGGGGGGGAGGGGGTCAGATTCCAATTTGTTCAATTCGAGTGCCTAGGTTAATATTTGGGAACCTGAAATTTAACTTAGTACAGTATAAGGGAATTTCTTCAAAAATCTTCTTCTTCAGATCCACTAGTCAGAATGCTTTCATATTTGGTATACAACATCTCTAGGGGGGTCACACTCAAGTTTGTTCGAATCGGATCCATAGGTTAATATTTGGGCTCGCTATGGTAGCCCAAATTTTAACTCGGTGCAATATGAAGAAATTTCTTTTAAATTTCTCTTCTTCAGATCCAACAGTCAGAATGCTTTCATATTTGGTACTCAACATCTCTAGGGAAGTCAGATTCAACTGTGTTCAAATCGAGAGCCTGTGTTAATATTTGGGCTGCCAATGGGTGCTGGAATTGTCTATTTTGCTGAAGAATTAAAAATTTTGTATTCAGTACACTCTAGAGGTGTGTAACTAAGATTAATCCACATAGTTTGTATCAAGGGGCTTCATAGGGGAGCTCCACATTTTAGTTTATGATCAACTGAAGAAAAGGCATGATGCCCGGATTATTTTTGTCACTCCTGAGGGACTCAAGGATTGAGAGTGTAGCCTATGGAGATGGCTTGCTGAATGTACTCATTCTTGGTCTCTGTTCATATTGTGTTCTGTTCAAGATGAGCGCTTCAGGCCCCATGGGGCCTCTTGTTGTACAGAACTTCTGTATGATGGTCCTGATTTGAATAAATTTTTGAATTAATGTTTAGTAACATGGAATACATCACATTTAATACTGGGTTTTTTCTCGTGCAGAAATTATGCAAATTAGATGAACTTGGATTTATTCAGTGCTACTTATACACAATAAGTGCACAATTCAATACGGCTCGGGCTAGAGGCTGTATTTATGAACCGATTTCTACGAAACTTCTTGGGTACCTTTGTTATCACCTTGGGACGAGAACGAGTGTTTTGGGGTGGGGTCCAAAATTCAAGATGGCTGCCGGTAGCCATTTTATTCCGAAATTAGATGCAATCAGTTTTTTGTACAGAACTTCTATATGAAGGTTCTGATTTGAATAAATTTTTGTATGAATATTTAGTAACATGGAATACATCACACATAATACAGGTTTTTGTCTCGTGCATAAAGTATGCAAATTAGATGAACTTTGATTCATTCAGAGCTACTTATATACAGTTAGTACACCTGTCAGTATGACTCGATCTAGAGGCTGTATTTATAAACTGATCTTCACGAAACTTCTTGGGTACCTTTGTTATTTGTTATCACCTTGGGATGAGAACGAGTGTTTTTGCGTGCAGTCCAAAGTTTCAAGATGGCCAACACCGGCCAATTAGACAAACTTTGATTTATTCAGTGCTACTTATACACAGTAAGCGCACATTTCAATACAGCTCTGGCTGGAGGCATCAGACTGTAACTCACCTTTCGAACACTTTACCTGTATATTTGTTACAGGCTACAGTCAGTATTTATGTACAGACCTTTACAATACCTTTGTTATCAGGTCATTACCAAGATGTGTGTCATTGCTGTGTCACATTCTATACATGTACTTGTCTTACACAAGTTGAGCTACATTGCCATTGACACTTTCATTTGTTATGACATCGCATTTTGATTTTGTTCAAATCAAGTTGCTACACCCTTGGAAGGGTCATGCCCAAAATGTGTGCCTAAATCTTAAAAAATCTTCTCATGAACTAGCAGTAGCAGAGACTTTATATTTGGTGTGCAGCTTCCTTTTGGGGTGTAGACTCAGATTTGTTCAAGAGAAGTTTATGGGGCTATATTTGCTGTTATTATGGGAGGGGCAAGAATTTTTGGCCCTCCCAAAATTTGGATTTTCCAAACTGAGAGGCTGATTTGAACCAGATTTGATATGAGGGCTTATTGGGTCATAAGTACTTAATTTATGCCAAAAAAGATTTTCCTGTCACCCCAAGGGAACCGCTGGAGCTTAAAAATAGGAAAAAATTTAAAATGCCCATATCTCTAAAACTACACGGTACTAAGATTTCTTATTTGGTATGAAGCTTCCTTAGGACCAACAGAATGGAATGGTCTGAAATAATTGCTATCGGTTTTATCATAGGGTACTTTTTCGGGACTTTGAAAAAAATTCCGAGTCAGCATTTTTTAACACTGTGGGTAATGGGGAAAACATTTAAGACTCTTCTTCTCCCTAACCACTGCTCCAGTGCTCCAAAAGCTTTCAAATTTCACATATAGCATCTTTGGAAGATTGTTTCACACATTTATTCAAATCAAATCCCTGGGCCCATATTTGGGCTCTCGATGGGAGTCCAAATGTTTAAATTAGTGCAGTATGAGGAATATTCTTTAAAAGTCTTCTTCTTCAGATACACCAATCAGAATCTTTTTATATTTGGTATGCAACATCCTTAGGGGGTGAGATTCAAGCCAAGTCCCTGGGTTCATATTCGGGCTCACTGTGGGAGCTTGAATTTTAACTCAGTTCAAAATGAGGAATTTTCTTTAAAAATCTTCTTGTTCAGATCCAGCAGTCAGAATGTTTTGATATTTGGTATGCAGCATTCTTAGGGGGTGAGATTCAAGTTTATTCAAGCCAAGTTCCTGGGCTCATATTTGGGTTCCCTATGGGAGCCCGAATTATAACTTAGTTCAATATGAGGAATGTTCTTCAAAAATCTTCTTCTTCACATCCACCAGTAAGAATCTTTTGATATTTGGTATACAGTATCCTTAGGGAGGTGAGATATAAGTTTATGAAGTCCCTGGGTTCATATTTGGGCTTCCTGTGGGAGTCCAAATTGTACCAAAATTTCCATTTTCCCGAACTGAGAGGCTGTTTTGAATCAAACTTGATATGAGGGCTTATTGGGTCATAAGTACTTAATTTATGTCAAATGAATTTTTCCTGTCGCACCCTGGGAATCCCAGGGTCTAAAAATAGAAAAAATTTAAAACGCCCATATCTCCAAAACTACATGGCACTGAGAATTTTTATTTTGTGTGAAGCTTCCTTAGGAACAGCAGAAAGGAATGGTCCCAAAAAATTTTTTTGCCATTGGTTTTCTCGTAGGGTACATTTCCAGGTCTTTTGAAAAAATGATGAGTTATCATTTTTAGCTCAACTTTGGCAAAGCCAAATTTGAGGTATTGTCATGGCCCGTCGTCCGTCGTGCTGTCAACATGGCTCGGGCTAGAGGCCGTATTTATGAACAAATCTTTACAAAACTTCTTGAGTACCTTTGTTATCACCGTGGGACGAGAACGAGTGTTTTGGGGTCCGGTCCGAAATTCAAGATGGCCGATGGCAGCCATTTTGTACAAAATTAGGTGCAATCAGATTTTTGCACAGAACTTCCATATGAAAGCTCTGATTTTAATAATTTTCTGTATGAATGTTTAGTACCATGGGATACATCACATATAATACAGGTTTTTTTCTCGTGCGTAAATTTTGCAAATTAGACTACTTTGATTTATTTAGTGTTATTTTCAGCACTGTAAGTGCAAATGCCAATACGGCTCGGGCTAGAGGCCATATTTATGAACCGATTTTTACAAAACATTATGGGTACCTTTGTTATCACCGTGGGACGAGAACGAGAGATTTTGGGTCCGGTATGAAATTCAAGATGGCCGCTGTCAGCCATTTTGTACAAAATTAGGTGCAATCAAATTTTTGCGCTGAACTTCCATATGAATGCACTGATTTGAATAATTTTTTGTATGAATGTTGAGTACCATGGGATACATCACATATAATACAGGTTTTTTTCTCGTGCATAAATTATGCCAATTAGACTAACTTTGATCTATTTTGTGTTACTTTCAGCACTGTAACTGCAAATGCCAATACGGCTCGAGCTAGAGGCCGTATTTATGAACCGATCTTTACGAAACTTTTTTGATATCTTTGTTAGCACCATGGGACGAGAACGAGTGTTTTGGGGTCCATTCCAAAATTCAAGATGGCCACTGGGAGCCATTTTGTACCGAAATTAGGTGCAATCAGTTTTTTGTACAGAACTTCTATACGAAAGATCTGATATGGATAAATTTTTGTACGAATATTTAGTAACATGGAATACATCACATATATTATGTTTTTACCTGTGTCGTCAGCGGCAGAGCAGGTTTAGTAACCGCTCGACTCCGTCTGTCCTTCCATCAGTCTGTCAGTCCATCCGAAACACTTCTTCCATCAAAGTTTTCTTGGCTTCTATGAAAGGGAATGATTTTATATTTGGTCTGCTGCTTCATAATGATGAGTTGTATCGTGTAAGCAATTTTCAGATCTGCCATGCAGCCACTTCCTGTTTACCGATACTTTGAAATTTTACTGTACCCACTGAACATTGAAATTTTCCGTCAAGGTTTTCTCGGCTTCTATGCAAGGGATTGATTTTATATTTGGTCTGCTGCTTCATAATGATGAGTTGTATCGTGTAAGCAATTTTCAGATCTGCCGTGCAGCCACTTCCTGTTTGTTGATACTTTGAAATTTTACTGTACCCACTGAACATTGAAATTTTCCATCAAGGTTTTCTCGGCTTCTATGCAAGGGATTGATTTTATATTTGGTCTGCTGCTTCATAATGATGAGTTGTATCGTGTAAGCAATTTTCAGATCTGCCGTGCAGCCACTTCCTGTTTGCTGATACTTTGAAATTTTACTGTGCCCACTGAACATTGAAATTTTCTGTCAAGGTTTTCTCGGCTTCTATGCAAGGGATTGATTTTATATTTGGTCTGCTGCTTCATAATGATGAGTTGTATCGCGTAAGCAATTTTCAGATCTGCCATGCAGCCACTTCCTGTTTGCCGATACTTTGAAATTTACTGTACCCACTGAACATTGAAATTTTCCGTCAAGGTTTTCTCGGTTTCTATGCAAGGGATTGATTCTATATTTGGTCTGCTGCTTCATAATGATGAGTTGTATCGTGTAAGTAATTTTCAGATCTGCCATGCAGCCACTTCCTGTTTACCGATACTTTGAAATTTTACTGTACCCACTGAACATTGAAATTTTCCGTCAAGGTTTTCTCGGTGTCTATGCAAGGGATTGATTTTATATTTGGTCTGCTGCTTCATAATGATGAGTTGTATCGTGTAAGCAATTTTCAGATCTGCCGTTCAGTCACTTCCTGTTTGCCGATACTTTGAAATTTTACTGTACCCACTGAACATTGAAATTTTTTGTCAAACTTTTCTCGGCTTCTATGCAAGGGATTGATTTTATATTTCATCTGGAGCCTGATAATGATCAGTTGTATCGTGTATGCAATTTTCAGATCTGCCGTGCAGCCACTTCCTGTTTGCCAATTCAATTGCATGCAGCGACGCAGGTCCAGACCCGGTATTGGTCATGGCTTGTTTTTTCTCGTGCATATATTATGCAAATTAGCGAAACTTTGATTTATTCGGTGCTACTTATATGCAATTAGTGCACATGTCAATACGGCTCGCCTCATCAACACGGCTCAGGCTAGAGGACGTATTTATGAACTGATCTTTACGAAACTTCTTGGGTACCTTTGTTATCACCGTGGGACGAAAACGAGTGTTTTGGAGTCCGGTTTCAAATTCAAGATGGCCACTGGCAGCCATTTTGTACAAAATTAGGTGCAATCAGATTTTTGTGCAGAACTTCCATATGAAAGCTCTGATTTGAATAATTTTTAGCTCAACTTTGACGTAAGTCAAATTAGAGGTTATGCCATGGGCAGTCGTCCGTCCGTCAACAATTCAGTACGGGTCAGGCTAGAGGCCTTATTTATGAACCGATCTTTACGAAACTTCTTGAGTACCTTTGTTATCACCGTGGGACAAGAACGAGTGTTTTGGGGTGCGGTCCAAAATTCAAGATGGCCACCGGCAGCCATTTTGTACTTTAGTTGGTGCAATCAGTTTTTGGTACAGAACTTCTGTATGAAAGTTCTGATTTGAATAAATTTTTGTATGAATGTTTAGTAACATGGAATACATGGAATAATATTGGTTTTTTTTCTCGTGCAGACATTATGCAAATTAGATGAACTTTGATTTATTCAGTGCTACTTATACACAGTAAGTGCACATGTCAATACGGCTCGGGCTAGGGGCTGTATTTATGAACCGATCTTCACGAAACTTCTTGGGTACCTTTGTTATCACCTTGGGACGAGAATGAGTGTTTCTGGGAGCGATCCAAAATTTAAGATGGCTGCCAGTGGCCATATTGTACTGAAATTAGGTCCAATCAGTTTTTTGTACACAACTTCTACACGGCTCAGGCTAGAGGCTGTATTTATGAACCGATCTTTACGAAATTTCTTGAGTACCTTTGTTATCACCGTGGGACTGGAACAAGGGTTTTTGAGTGCAGTCCGAAATTCAAGATGGCCACCAGCAGCCATTTTGTATCAAAATTAGTGCAGTCAGTTTTTTGTACAGAACTTCTGTATGAAAGTTCTGATTTGAATAAATTTTTGTATGAATGTTTAGTAACATGGAATACATCACATATAATATGCATTTTTTTTCTCGTGCAGAAATTATGCAAATTAGATGAACTTTGATTTATTCAGTGCTACTTATACACTGTAAGTGCCCATGTCAATGCTGCTAGGGCTGGAGGCTGTATTTATGAACCGATCTTCATGAAACTTCTTGAGTACCTTTGTTATCACCGTGGGACAAGAACGAGTGTTTTTGGGTGTGGTCCGAAATTCAAGATGGCTGCCGGTGGCCATTTTGTACCAAAATTAAGTACAATCAGTTTTTGGTACAGAACTTTTATATGAAGGTTCTGATTTGAATAAATTTTTGTTTGAACGTTTAGTAATATGGAATACATCACAGATAAGACGGGGTTTTTTCTCGTGCAGAAATTATGCAAATTAGATGAACTTTGATTTATTCAGTGCTACTTATACACAGTAAGTGCACATGTCAGTACGTTTCGGGCTAGAGGCTGTATTTATGAACCGATCTTCACCAAACTTCTTGGGTACCTTTATCACCTTGGGACGAGAATGAGTGTTTCTGGGTGCGGTCCAAAATTCAAGATGGCTGCCAGTGGCCATTTTGTACTAAAATTAGGTCCAATCAGTTTTTTGTACATAACTTCTATACGGCTCAGGCTAGAGGCCAGGAACAAGTGTTTTGGGGTGCCTTTGTTATCACTGTGCTATGAGAACAAATATTTTTGGGTTCAGTCAGACCTACTCTGGGACTCAAAGATTTCTTCTCTAGTTTAGCATCTGACTGTCACTCACCTTTACAATACTTTACCTGTACATTTGTTATAGGCTACGGTCAGTATTTATGTACAGACCGTTACAATACTTTATATGTACCTTTGTTATCAGGTCATTACCTTGATGTTTGTCATTGCTGTGTCACATACTATACATGTACATGTCTTAACAAGTTGAGTTACAGTGTCATTGACACTTTCATTTAACACTGTGAGTAATGGAAAAAACATTAAAGAATCTTCTTCTCCCATACCACTGCTCCAAAGGCTTTCATATTTCACATATAACATCTTTGGAAGATTGTTTCACACGTTTATTGAAATCAAATCCCTGGGTCCATATTTGGGCTCTCTATGGGAGCCCAAATGTTCAGATTAGTGCAATATGAGGAATATTCTTTAAAAATCTTCTTCCGATCCACTAATCAGAATCTTTTGATATCTGGTATGCAGCATCCTTAGGGGGATGAGATTCAAGTTTGTTCAAGCCAAGTCCCAGGGTTCATATTTGGACTCCCTGTGGGAGCCTGAATTATAGCTTAGTTCAATGTGAGGAATATTCTTTAAAAATATTTTTCTTCAGATCCAGTAGTCAGAATCTTTTGATATTTGGTATACAGCATCCTTAGAGAGGTGAGATTCAAGTTTGTTCAAGCCAAATCCCTGGGTTCATATTTGAGATCCCTGTGGGAGACCGAATTATAACCTAGTTCAATATGAGGAATATTCTTTAAAAAAAACATTTTTTCTGTTCCTCCGGTCAGAATCTTTTGATATTTGGTATAAGCTTTTCTTAGGAAGGGCAGATGCAACTTGTTCAAATCAATTCCCTGGGTTGATATTTAGGCTACCATATCAGGTGAGTGCCCTCAGGCCCTCTGGGGTCTCTTGTTTAATTGAGGGTATCTTCAAGGTGTAATCAATTCTTCCATTAGTTTCTTATGCAGAGAGTTGAAACTTTAGGATATGGTTACACATGTCTTGGAGATGTGTGACAACGTATATAAAATTTGTGGAAAAATATTTTTTCACAAAACTATCAAATCAAGTTTTTCTTACATTCCGAAAAGAGGTGGGGTACCTTTTTGTGGCACCCTAGGGTGACAATTAATAGTTTTATGATAATGCCCTTATGGTCTGTGACCTGTCAGGTCTGTCATCTGTCACCCATCACCCTGTAATCCATGGTATTGCAGACATGGTATTGCAGGTGGGGGCATATGCCACCCTTGGCATTGCTCTAGTTTTACTGTGGTAAACAAGCTTGGTTTTACTGGTAAAATAGAACTCAGTCACCAATGTTTGGGGTGAAAATCCTCTGAAATGGGCAGCATGGGTATAAACAATTGACTAAACTTCGCTTTATCTCCATGTTGTGGTCACGATTAGCCATTGTACAGAAGTATGTGACCTTAAACACCAATAAATAAATATTGGTAAATATCATACTTAATTGTTTTCAGGAGAGATAACTCTAAACTTTAAACATCCAAAATACATATTTGAACAGATTACCAGAAGATTTGATGACTACAAATGACAGAAATTCCCAATCCTGGTCCCCTACAACACAAATTTTCCCAAGGACATAGGCCCAGCCCATTTCCCAAGAAGAAAGATGCGAAAGATCTGTGATAATACTACCCAGCTGAAGACAAATTGCCTTTGAGATAGTACTGAAATTGTTAACCGAATAATTGGTTTGAAACCAGTCAGCTAGCTAACCGATTAGAAAAACCATCAACCGGTTATCCGAAATATCGATAGTGATCGTCATTCCACGTTCAAAACGTAGTAAACCTACCGCTTCTCCTTTGTTATAGATTACACTTCCAAGTCGCATTGTATATATTGAGAAATAATTGACTTTTGGTGTTCAAGACTTTGTAAATGATCGGCAGTTTCCAAGAGTACTGAGTAATCGCAGAAACTATTCCGTAATATGTATACAAATGAATGTTGTCGAGTACTCGACAACGTTCGTTTGTATACACATTGCGGAATAGTTTGAGAATACTGCTTTCCTATTTCTATAGTTTTGATCCCATATTCAGTGAAATAATGACCACAGATAACCGGATATTATCCGGTAATAGCTCTGAGTTAGTCAGCTACGAAAATGAGCCCACCGTTTCAGCCCAACTTTGAGAAATAAATTCTACAAACTGTTTTATTTTTTCAGAGCATATCACAACTGATATTAAAAGGCTCTTTGCCTGCTCAGAGATTTCTCACAGCTGTTGACATCACTCATCCTCATTTTACAGAAGAACTGTCACGCCAGCTCTGGATGAAGGGACTGTCCCAGGTTTGTCCATCTATTTTTAATTACATCCGTATCTCCTTAGCCAAAGATTTTATATCCGAAATGGAGCTGGGTGGGGTTTTTTTTGTTTTCTGGTTCGGTTCTATGGTTCGGTTCTAGTTTTTGTGGCAAACCGGAAAACTGAACTTCAAGAGTCAGCAAAAAAAAAGGCTGAAGAGGTTTACTGTGTTTGTGCATAAACTGATAAAACTATCTAACTTGGAAGGATGGACAAGTGTTGCTATGGACTCACTTCATCACTTAGTCTATCCAGCAAAGGGGCAAATTTGTCATGTTCTCATTGTTATTTTCTCTGTTACAGTAAAACCTGTCTTGAGAGACCACTGTCTTGAGAGACCACCTGTCTTGAGAGACCACATCTGCCAGGCACCGATTGGTTTTACTCTATAATGGACCTGCTATGGGAGACCACCTGTCTTGAGAGACCACCTGTCTTGAGAGACCACATCTGCCAGGCACCGATTGGTTTTACTCTATAATGGACCTGCTATGGGAGACCTCCTATTTTGAGAGACCACTGTAACCTGGTACTAACTTGTATTTTTATGCCATAATTGACCCGTCTTGAGAGACCGCCCCTTTGAAGACTGAGACCATGACAAAAACTTCTTACCTTTTCTGGAATTGGAAAATCCATTGTGGTTTTACTAACACAATTAAAAGTATTAAAAGCTCTTAATTGGGTTTCAATTGCTAACTCATTAAAGATTGAGATGTTTTTATAAGACCCCCGTGAAAAGATTAGGATTATTGCTGAATAAACAATTTCATACATACCTGAAATGTGACAGATAGGAATAAAAATAAATTTGTGTTGAAAATCTTTTTGTAACAAATTGAAATGGACTGTTATAAAAATTATAAAAATAAATTAGTGTTGAAAATCTTCAATGAAGATTTTCAACACTAATTTATTTTTATAATTTTTATAACAGTCCATTTCAATTTGTTACAAAAACTTCATAAAAAAGAACTACAAAGTAATTACAAAAATCCATCCTTCTCTATTTCTGAATTTTGTGGTTGGTTATTCACTGACTTGAGAAAACCTGAAACCTGTTATGAGAGACCACCTGTCTTGAGAGACCACTTTTGTGTGGCCCAAAGGGCGGTCTCTCAAGACAGGTTCTACTGTATTGGCTTATCCACTGAAGGAGTCAATAAGGGTGAAATTGTGGCAGTAAGAACACAATGCAGATTGGGCCAAAAAAAGTTGAAAATCTGTTCCCCAGGCTGTCCTGCTTGGTCCTTTTGGAGGCCACATGTTCCCTTTTCATAATCAATGCAAATTTGAAAAAATTAAATGGTTTTTGGCTGATATTTTACCCAAGTTAATAAAACTGATTAATTTGTCCCTTGAGTGCAACTCAGTAGTGCTCTAGCATTGCAAACCCTTCTTGCACTCAAGGGACGAAATACACTACCACCCTATTCTGTAGATTATGAGGCCTAAAACATAAAACAAACCAAGAACATAGACTTTTGATGGTAAAGAAATAATTACAAAAATAAAAAAATGCCTGCCCACATGCAATTTTACAAAAAATGGCCTGAAAAACAGAAGATCTACTTTGTGCGGCCTTAGATGGACTTTATTCATTTGGTCCCCTAATTTATATTCCTTTCTGACTCAGTATGCTTAGCAACTATCCCCTAGAACCCCAAGAAGGATTGAAAGAAAAGTTAGTCTGAACCCAATGGAGATACTTGCAGACATGGCATTTTGTGGTGAGTTGTGATGCCGCACAAACTGTTGAAGATATTTTCAAGCTTAGGAGCCTGAAGTCTTATTTACTATTTCCTATATGTTCCTAACACAAAAAAATGAACCAAAACCAAGTTTTTTGCCTGAAATCTAACCAAAACCAAATCTGAAAAATCAAAACTTCCCAGCACTAATTAGCCACATGTAACTTGATGGCAGTAGCAGTAACCCTTTCAGCTTGGTGTGCACAAAATTTTCGTGAAGAAAAATTTGGTAGTGGACGGGCAGACGATATAAAGACCAAAAAATCTGAAGCAAAGCTCAGTAATAATTTAATCCAACAGCTCAACAGAGCTGTTGGATTAAATTATTACTGAACCTCCAAACAAACCAGGATGGTTTCGCCCATTTCGCCATTCACAGTATTGACTGAAATGATACCTTCCAGGGGGCCAGTGTTGAAAGATTTAATAGTGTTTAACATTGACAATGTATAGTGCAAGAAGATAAACAACATTGGCTACAGGTCTAATTGATTATATTTTTGGTAATATATCAAGTACCTGCTGTAGAGAGGCTCCAGGTCCATTGAAGGGACCCATTCTGATCATGTTTCCCAGTTGCATTTAGTTCTACATCAGTGCATGAGCCAATGCTTTTTTTATCCAGTGATATTTTGGGAAGCTTTTCAGAGGTATCATTTCTGCTGTGGGTGTTATTGATGGCACAATATCTAATTTGAATCGTTGAAGTGAAGATTGCATACTTATACTAACACTGCTTACAGTGCAGGTACTTTGATCCCTTTTTGAGGGTGGGTGTGGGTGGGGTGGGAGGAGTGGTTTTGGCAGTTGAATGTTTGTGGAATTATTTCTATTTTACTACAGAAGTCATCAGTTATATCCTGATGTTTATTGAGTCAGATAGGAAAGTCTGTATTTTTTTTTTACAATACTAGGAAACATGGATGCCCAGTCAGAACATTTGCTTTACTTAACATGTTCATTTTCCTCTCACAAAGTTCCCATTTATTTTGCCTGATGGAAAAACCTTGTGGCAGATCTTGTTGACTATATTAATGGTTACATAGTCACCTGGAATGGCATGACAGTAGGCTCTTGCAAAGCTTCAAGATTCGATTCATTTTCGAATCTTGACTTTCTGTTCAGTTTGATTCAAAATCAACTGCCCGATTCATTTCCTTTCAAATCTTTTCTCAGGAATACAGCTTGGTACCAGTCATCTTCGTCATTTCACAAAATGTGCCACCACCCATACTAATTTTAGTCTCACCTGTCACTGCCACTATTGAAAGAAAATTCAAGGTTTCCAAATAGTGTTTCCAATGCTCTGCTTTTAGCGGCTAGCACTGTGCAGTGCCTAGTACCGGTGATTCTCACTGTTCCTCTTTTTGAACTACTTACGGGGTAATATTTCAACTAAATCTTCAAGACATACCTTCGACAAAGGCATGCCTTGATGATGTAGTTAGAATAATTTATCAGCCAGAGCTTGCATCATCACAGTCAGAACAAATAAGGTTCACAGTCCCTCTCCCCAATGGGTCATTTTCAAGAAGCCCCTGATTCTATTTGAGGCTCAATTTGATTTCGAATAATCAACCCAATTCGATTTGAAAAATGTGTGATTCGCAGGACCGAACATGACTGGGTAGGTGAGAGAGGCACTTGATCAAAGTGGCCTCTGTGCCCTTTCATACAGTAATGTGATGGTGCTATAAAGACACAATCACAGTTAATTGTTGGTTTTTGTTACTTCAAAAGAGTGCTTGTTTTTAATAAATAACCAACTTTATCCGTAATACTTTCAGTTCTTGTTATAAAATCAATGAAGAGAAATTTAGTGTGACACTGATTCCCAACTAAGCCTTGCAAACATGATTTAGGGTGAGGAAGGAAATGTGCATAGGGGTCCATTGGATGTGGGTTTTTTTTCTTTAAGCTGTGTTTTGAGTAATTTTATTCACAAAATAAATAAAAAATGCTGGGGAGTTTGGTCCATTGAAGGAACATTTTTTTTCTGATGTAAAATGAATTTTGAAGAATTTTCGGATGATTTTATGTGGGGGTGTAAAGATATGCTGATGTCATGATATGAGACATATATTGATACACTGATCATGGTAGGATTCATACCTATACACGATGTGCGATAACTTGCTTCCTCACAGGTACAGCAGCAATAGCACAATAAACAGAAGGCTATCTGTGAACTACTTACCAAACTGTTATTCAACAACAATTTAGAGTCCATTGAAGGCTAAGTTTTATTTTATTGAAAAACAACTCCATAAACATTCAGATGAGTAATATATGCTCCACCCACAGTACATGACAGTACAGTCCTGACATTCAGCAGTGATGGTCAAGTTTAGTTTTAATTCTTTGAACTCAACACACTCAATTATCATATTACAAAATTAGGTAATATGAAACTCGTAACCCTGCACATTATCTTGTTGGACAGACATTATCATACCTCAAATCAATATTGATCAACTTATTGTTGGTACAGGGGAACCCTATTAATTGAAAAGCCACTTTGTCAATGAAAATTATTCAATTAACAGGAGTATTCAATTAACAGGGATTGTGTCACTTTCCTGTATTCTAGAGATAAACTTAGCACTTATTCTGTTATATCTTGTTTGACAGAGCTCCATGAGCTCTGCCAAACAAGATATAATAGATTAAATGGCTGTATCGGATGTACTGAGGCCAAATAGGTTTATAAACAAAGGAAAACTGGGGAGAGTCAGGGTAATTTCTCGACAGGCTACAAGATTTTTTATACAATTAACAGGAATTTACTCTATAACCTAGATTCATTTAACAGGTTTGTACTGGATGTATGGTAAATGGTTTTGTGTTGGGAAATTATATTCAATTAACAGGGTTATTCAGCTGAGAGATATCCAATTAAGTAGGCTCCAATATATATAATTAATAATCCCTTTTCACTTGAGCAAATTCCAATATATTTTAAATATCAACATGACATTTATTTGCATTATCGCTAATGTTGACAAATAATACATTCAGAGTTAGTTCCACATGACCAAAAAATCATGACACTATCCATTCGGGTAATCCCAATACCATGTACAGTACTGTGATCATAAAAGCGGACACCAAATCGTGGCGCGTTCTCGACGTGGTCGCGATCGAGGTGACAGACAAGAAAAAAACCTTATCGGCAGAAGCGCGGCTAAAGCGAAACACACTCTCCATTCCGCCAATTGGATTTTCGCCGAGATTTTTCGCGAACGTCGACAGCGCCGCGATTTTGTCGGAGAGAACAGTCCGAACTGCATGTGCACAAATGTAACCGGTTTGCAATGTTAATGTACATGTAGACCTAACCACTGTATCGAGTTGTTATATATTCTAAAAAAGGGTCCAATTCAACACTTCCTAAATGTCGCGACTGCCCACACCCCAACATTAATCATAACATAAATTCATAATCATATTCATCTGAATTTGAAAATCGTGATAAACATGGACTTGAGGCAGACACCCCCGCTCCACCCACTATGTCTTTCACCACTCCCTCTCTTTTTGTTGTCCCCCCCCGATCTGACATTGTGTAGGCAGCATCAATTTTTCGGACTTTTGGGTACATGGCGGTTTTTAATGGCGAAAGTACCAATTCGTTATCAAGTCAATTCGTAGTCAGTTTGGTTATGGATATTGAACCGCAAAATATTCATCCAGGTCAATTCAATCCTTTTAAGCCCCCCCTCCCCCACACATACACCTCCTCCCGAGTGATGTATTACCCTTGACCCCCCCCCCCCCCCCCCCCAGCCACGTCGATTCTCTGGCAACGGAGGGCTGTAGTCGTCCCGGCCTCATGTGCCTATGCTTCTTGAAAAAAAAAATTGACACCACCCCACCCATCATAAACGAGCTAGAAGTATTCTGTGGTTCTGATTAAACCTGTTTTACGGTGTTTGTGTGTGTGGGGGGGGGGGGGGGGCCTCTTTTGACAGGGGGGGGGGAGGGATAGCAAGCTCGATATATGCCTCATGCATATCCGATGGTCATAGCCCTGAGGTGGGTGTAGCCTTCCCGCTGGTGGAGCTTCGATGGAATTGTAGATCAGTCCTACTTCACTATTTTTGAAAGTGCGAAGACTCTGACGGAACTTTTATTTATTTAACTGAAGGGGATGTACATGTAAATATACCAGGTGCACAGTCAGGGGATGGGGGCGGGGGGGGGGGGGGGTGTGGCCTTGCATAGAGTCAATGTTTTTTGGTGGGGGAACAAGAACACTGAATTTTACTGGTTACCCCAATCCCCCCCCCCCCCCCCCCCCCCCCCCCCCCCCCCCCCCCCCCCCCGGTCTTCTAGAATATTGTAGACTCTAGGCTACGTGCCTGAAAAAGACTTCGGATTTGGACCAGGACCGTGACGTGAACCACCAACTTTAGCATTGTTGGTGCACTGCTCGACTGCATGTTCATGATTCATAATTGCCATAATTTGCCTACAGTACAAACTGAATGGCTGGGATTAGAAGAGGGATAAGTACTGGATGATTGGGGGCGCGATGGCTCAGTAGGTAGAGGTGCAGGCTGCAGGCCGAGAGGTCCTCGGTTCAAAACCCACCTGCGGCAACCGCGTTGTGTCCTTGGGCAAGACACTTCACCTCCATTGCCCACGTGGGGGCACGGTGGTGTTGTGTACTGAGGCGTACTGCACGTCGATGGTGCATCTGTCTTCAACCAATGCTAACCTGCTTGTGTGGAGCTGACAGTTGCTCGCCGTTGCTCGGTGGTTCTCTCTGGGTACTCCGGCTTCCTCCACCCGTAAAACTGTCATGGTCATGATTAGCCATTGTGCAGAAATATGTGACCTTAAAATGGAAGTAGTTTTAATCATTTAATTATTTGTTAACCCTTGGCTGCATCCAATGGTAGGTTAACCAGATGGTCTAACTGAAAAAAAATCCTTTTTTTGGCGTCAACTAAATTATAGCTCAGGTCGCGAGCTCTCATTTGACCGAGCGCATTCCAGTTAGGAGGCTAGACACATGGTTTTTTTTCAGGAAATCATTTTTTTTAAAAATTGAATCTGCCTAGGGATCGGGCCATCACTTTCTGAATTTAAAAAAAAATGAAGCCTATATGATTTCATTTTCATTTTAACCGAAACTCGGGGCAAAGTTGGCCTGTTTGGCTACACCAAACTATATTGGAGGACGTTTTGTTGGGGGAGGTTTATCCTGCTGAATCCTTCATGACATTCATTGATGGACCTTGAAATACTCTGCTTCTCTTAGCTACCGGGGATTTCGCAAGGTACCATATTGGCTATATTTCCATAAAATAAAAGACGGGTGGAGTTAAGACTGCAGGCTTAATACTTTTCATTCTCAGTTTGATGCGCTGAGGATTTGCCCGCACAGACCAGGTCTATTCTTATGATGGTGTTCACTTGTTCACATCTATTTACATCTCCGCACACTTTTCTTTCAAAATTTTTACTTTTGTCGATTTGAAAAGGGGGCGAGTCGGAAAATATCTTCATGTTTGTAACTCGACTGGATTTTGTTGTTTTTTTAATTGCGACATACGAATACATCGAACGAATCTTGGAATGTACGATCCGTTCATGCCAAACTTTGAAGTTTTCACCACCGAGGAATACATGTAACAAATCATCTCACAATGTATTGGTGTTTCCGTTGCGATTTTCTCTCGATTCTACCTAAATTTTGTCTCGATTCTTTCTCCATTCTGCCGCGTTTTATCGACAGAACCGCGATTCTCAATCGCGACGGAACCGAAGCCAGATCGAGAGCCAATCGACTAAAAGACCGCTTTTGTGATCACAGTACTGTAAGGAATAACGTGTCCCATTCTATTTGACATGTGGCTAAACTATACACTTTGATTAGTCAAACTCCAGTACCACAGCCAATCTCAACACCATAGTAGGAATAATGTGTGTATGTAAAACCCTCCAATTCCAAATGAATCACATATAAGCTAACATACTGTAAATCATGCCTTCTGGTTTACCAGTAGGAGGCCGCCATGTTTTCATTGAATATTGAACTCTGGGATAAGTTCTATCTTCACATTCAAGGAGGGATTAAGACACATTATCCAGTCAGCTGACTGAAGTTAACAAATCAGCATCCTAGAAGAGAAAAGAGTTTTTGTCATGTGCAGTATATCAACAAAGCTGAAACAGTGCATGGTTGTATTTGAATATTGCATTCTAATTTTTTTAGCTTTCATGGATAGTTTCTGGTATTTTGTAATGTTAATGTTTTCACTTTAAATTTTAGTTACAATTTCAAATCATTTGCATTTAAATGGGTTTTAATATTTCAAATCCAAAATGTCACACAAGATTTTTGTATTGCCACTGCATTCTTATTTAGGTTTAACCTATTTCATATTATATGTAATTTATCAATGAATTCTGAATTTGAAGCCGTTTGGAGACGTCATGAGTTAAATTCAGCAGACCCAACTTACCACTTTTCTTGTAACATAAGAACTCAACAGCATGACTATGGTTTGTAATTCTGCACATATTGATTTTCTATTGATAATTCGGGTATTAAGTTGGTCACCTGCACATACAAATAACTCTTTATTGACAGCTTCCATTTGAATGACAGGTTTCCACTTGGATTCCCACAGTTTAGTATGTGACCTTAAACACCAGTAAATAAATTGGAAACGATTGCGAGTTGAAAAAACTATCGCATTAATGTCTTGTTTAAATTTATTGTAGGGATTTGATATAACAGAAGAAGACACATTCATTTCAGTAAGTTGCTTGTAAAATAGTGTTTCAGATTTGACTGCAAAATACCTATCTAGTACTAGTCCATGGCTGAACCACAGTCCTGACCAGACCACCCCTGCTACAATGATATAAAAAGAGCTGCAGCAGTCCAAGGACGTCAAGAGAGGAACTGTGTCAAATTATCGCTAGTTTGGCAAGCCAGGCTACTAGAAACTTTTCTAGTTTCTAGAGCTAGAAACGTTTCTGGAAATAGAACCATTTATTTTTGGTCTTCACTTCCAACTTAAAGAGTGAAATAACTAGGTGATTAGTTCTAGAACACGCTTTCCTTAGAGTGTAAAGTCCAACTTATTCTTGAAGTGAAGGCATATGTGATACAATAATCAGCTCTTGAGTGCAACAAGGCACCATCTGCAGTGCTATCACATTGCAGATGGCACCCAGTTGCACTCCATGCCAGCACGAGAAGATACAAAAATGCTTGTTACAAAGCCATAAAGCCTTATACAATTCCTCATTTTGCTGGCAGCGAACTTGTCTGATATCCGTTAAAGTCCTGCAGACATTCTCCACCAACGAATACATATACTGAAGGCATCAAAATGTCCTATATTGGTTAAAAAACAAAAGCGTTGCTGTGAACTGCCTTGGAACTGTCCACTGGGAAAAAAAAGACAGCATACCACAAAGTGTGGTCTGGTATAATCTGCATCACTTTTGTAAAAGTTTTGTCTCAGAACAATGACCTATGGGTTTCTAGTACAAGAAAACTGCTCATCCTGCTGATTTGGGAAGAATATGTTTCAACTAGTCATACATTTCTGCAGGCTTTTTGATTGACTGAAGTCGGGGATATTCAGATTGGCTGACAGGGCAGTCAATTCGGTGTGTACAGTACCTCAGAATTAAGCCATTTTTCAGGATGCTGAAAGTGCTTGAATTCCTCCAAGGGTCTTGAAATTCCATGGGTGTAGGTATGAAAATCACGGAACAGATTCACATTTTATATAAATAAATATGGATGCCAATTTCAGCTTTATTCTTACTGGCCAGTGCCTATGGGGGAAGTGCTGCCCAATTTTTTTAAGTCCACTATTTCTGTGCTGCCCAGTGCTTGGTGGGGAGGTTACATGTCATTTTAACCTACTACATATCGATATAACCATATAAATATGCATGCCAATTTCAGCTTTATTCTTACTGGCCAGTGCCTATGGGGGAAGTGCTGCCCAATTTTTTTAAGTCCACTATTTCTGTGCTGGCCAGTGCTTGGTGGGGAGGTTACATGTCATTTTAACCTACTACATATCGATATAACCATATAAATATGCATGCCAATTTCAGCTTTATTCTTACTGGCCAGTGGGTTATAAGGGAAGTGCTGCCCATTTTTTAGCTGCGACTAGCAGCTCTATAAGTGGCAATGTCGGTCGGTCTGTCGGTCGGTCTGTCTGTCTGTCGGTCTGTCTGTGACCAACGAGTTTCAAAACTCAATAACTTTTGAAATACTTGATGGAATGGAGTTATGACCCTTGATGAACTTAGAATTTTGTGAGATTGCCCCACCCATCGCAGCTATGGCGTCGATGTCGCAATTTTTTTTTAGTCCACTATCCCAATTTTTGTAGTCCACTATTTCTTATCAACCTACCTCAATTGTTTACTACAGGCTTGCACTACAGTGGAAGAACTTAACTCGGATAAAATACTCTCTATTTTAATCTTTCCCAAGATTTGGGAAAGAAAAGTGGTGTAAAAACACCCCGAAAAAATAAGCCAAAACTGGGTCGAGCGCCATCGGCGCACATCCAGTATGGGACGCTCTTCCATAGTACAAATCCACGACTTCCGTAACACAGTGCACAATGCGTCAATTCGTCATTCTTTTGATTATCCGCACACGTGGTGGATGTGTGTGTGCCATCTTTGCTAAAGTAACAGTGATATTTTAACTCGTCGATAATGGTTTTCCTGTGACTGGATTTATGGATCTGAAGATCGTATAATAACAGGACTGTGTTTTATACATTCTCGTTTATATTTTCAACCACATTCTCATTGTATATTATTAACTATTCCGTTTTCGCGAATGTTTTGTTTTCCGACATCGTGTCATCGCGATTCGACAGTGAATTTTTCGGCTGATAAAAATTGAATTGTTATTGGAGTTAGGTGTCGGCCGTCTGGGTTCTGCCACCTTGTCTTGTAGTTGAGGGTGTTCTTCTACTTTCTGTTTCTGTTGAGTTCACCTTTTTCTTCTACTGCTCTCACCTCTGTTCTTTCCAGTTCGGTTCCTTTAGGGCAATTCCTTTTGCCCTCGCCATTGGTGCGTTCTCATGTCCGTTTCGTCCGCACCCGCGGCAGGGCTCGCCTTGAGTAAAATGGTCGGGGCCTAAAAAAAGTGCCCCACATATTGAGGTCGGGGCCTTTTTGGGGCTGATTTTCCATTTTGTCCATTATTGTTAGTGCTTTTTTGTGAAAAATGTCGGGGCTTGAAAAAAAGCCCCCAGCAAGTGCTCCTCGGGGCTGATCTCGGGGCCTGGGCTGATCAGCCCCGACTCAAGGCAAGCCCTGACCCGCGGGTGATGTGGAACTCTGTCGTTTCGGAAGCCTTCCGACTCGACCACTTCTGATGTGAGTTTACCCCCTCCATGGAGGATGCGCAGCTCCTCCCATCCCCGCGGGGGGTGGGGAACGCTATCGTTTCGGGGTCGCCGATTCAACCATGTCTGGTGAGAGTTATTCCCCTTCCGTGGGGAATATGCAGTGTTTTACCGTGGTGGATGCTGCGGGAGCTGTTGGATTTCTGGTGTAGAGATGCCTGGTTCCGGGACTCTGCGCCCTCTCCAGTCAACATCTGAGGCTGTCACTGGGGTTGTGACTCCTCCTTTGGAGGCCGAGCTTGGTGGCTCTCTCTGCTTTTCCGCCAGTTCCATCAGCTCCCGTCATATCTGCTGCTACTGCTGTTTCGTCTACAACGTCATTGGGCACCGTTTTTAGCCGGCCTCGGCTTCTCCCTGCCAGGGTCTGCAGGGATGTCTGTAGTGGGGTTTCGGCCTCAGCCTTCCCAGACTTCCACTCGGCGAAAGTCAGATGGGGCTGCCAACTGAACCCCCTACTGTGTCCTCTCAGCCATTGAGCACAGTAGTTTTATACCTGCAGTGGTCTGCTGCGGTGTCTGGTTGTGTAGACGTGGGGGTATCGGCCTCAGCTTTCCCTGACTTCAACTCGGCGAAGTTGGAAGTGGCTGCCAGCCGGACTCTCTCCTGTGGTCTCTGCACCGTCGAGCACCACAGTTGTCATTGGATTCGGTTGTTCTTAGTGGGAAACTATGAACTCTGTGGCGTTTCCGTCCACTCATTCTGGCCACACGACCAGTTTTGGGGGACCAACGTCTTTTGTGCAGCCTGGACCTTCTGCCCTGCTGAGGTCCGCGGTGACTCTCATGTGTTCCCGCTATGGTGATCCTCAGGGTGTGTCACACCCTTATACACGTCTGCCTTCAGACGTTTCGGCTGCCGCCCGTCGTCCCACGTCGGGTGTTTTGGAGGATCGTGACCCTTCGCTGGTTAAGAGGGTCAGAGGTGAAGCCACTTTGCCGGTTCGTTCCCCTGTCGAACCGGCCAGTACGGGCAGTGAGCTTAGGGAGGCCCTCTCCTTACTCACTCAGGTTCTGTCAAAGAGCCTTCCCGTTGCTTCCAGCAAGGCAGCGAGTGGTTTCCAGGCGCCCCCTATGGCGCCCCCTCCCGGGATTGGAAACAGGCCGCCTTCTGATCCCCCTGGCTTTCCGACACCATGGGAGGCGTCGGCTGGTTTGCCCACGATGGGCTATGTGTCTTCCGACTCAGGGGAAGAGTCACACATGCTTGATGTCGAGAGCCAGCAGTCTTCCGACTTGGGGGCAGCTCTTGATTTCGTGTTTGGGTTCCTTCCGGATCTCAAACCATCTAACCAGTCGACAGTGTCAGCCAGGCCGCGATCATCGGTCACGCGCCAACAGCCTATGGAGCAACCCGCTTCTGGGCGTCTTCGACCGTGCCCATAGGTACAGTTGGTTGAAGCATTTTCAGCCTTGGACTCTAAGCTAAGTTCCAAGGCCCATGAAGGCTCCATACTTCACCAGGGTTGACACCTTTTTGCCTCCGGCGCGTTATCGTTCCTACGGTTCCGCCAATCCGTCGGTCTACCAGACTTTGACGGTTTTGGATCAGGACTCCAATTCCCTCGGGCTTTCCAAGTCCAAGTCTGCCGTCATTCCGATGACGACTCTGGAGTCCACATTGGGCTTATCGAAAGAGATGCTTGGTATGCTTTCTCTCTCCGATTACGTCGTCTCAGCTTTAGCTGCTTATCTGCCTCCAGATAAGTTTGACGAGGTACAGGCTCCTTTGCGTGTGCTGTCCAAGGCACTCATGCATCTTACTCACATGCATGCCTGTAACACGGCTAATCTGGAATTAGATCGAAAGGACTCTGTGCTGGACACAGGCCGATCCCTTCCTGAGGAGCAGTGCGCTACTCTTCGATCTGCTTTTTTGGCAGGTCCGCAACTTTTCCATGGTTCTGTGTTGACGGTCCGGGATGACGTCCTACGTCATTCCAACGATCAGCTGCTGTTTCTTCAGCTTGATCAGCCTTCTAGGGTAGGCATTGGCAGTTCCAAGCCTAACAAGTACCCTCTGCTTCCTCTGCGAAGCAAAGGGGGCTGATCCTTCTGCCACCGCTTCTATTTCTTACTCAAGGGGTAAGGGTAAGCGTCGGCAGTCTTGAGGGAAGTCCCAGGATTCTTCATTCAGTAGAGGAGGTGTTTTCTCTTCTCGCGAGCCTCGTTGGGGTTCGAAATGAAGGTCCTCACCTCGACTCATCCCAGGTTGGAGGAAGGATAGCAGAGTTCGCAGACCGTTGGGCCACTATCACATCCGATCCTTGGATGTTAGATGTTGCTTGGTCCGGCTGCGAATATCCTTCCGACAGCACCCCACTCTGTCCAGGGTGCCTCTTCCAACCACAGTTCCTTCAGACATTTTACGTCGGGAACTTTTGTCCACGCAGATAGACAATCTCCTGACAAAGGGGGCGATTGAGGTCATCAAGAACATTAGGACAGTGGGTTTCTATTCCCGCCTGTTCTTGGTGCCGAAGAAGGACGACCGACTCCGACCGGTTATCGATCTGAGTTTCCTGAACCAGTCTATCATTGCTCCCAAGTTCAGCATGGAGACTTTCAGGTCGGTCCTCCGTTCAATTCACCAGGGCGATTTCGCTTCCAGCTTCGACCTGCGAGACGCTTACTTTCACGTTCCGATTCATTGGGCGTTACGGAAGTATCTCAGGTTCGTTTTTCTGGGGCGAGTTTACCAGTTCAAGGCCATGCCTTTCGGCCTCAACCTGGTTCCTTGGGCCTTCACCAGACTGATGTCGCATGTGATAGCTTTCCATCGCACACAGTCCAGGGTGACTACTTCGGCATATCTGGACGATATCCTCCAGGGGCATTCCAATGCTGCCTTACTGGAGTCAGATGTCGTCACTCTGTTGAGCTTGCTCACGTCGCTAGGTTTCAGAGTCAACGAGGAGAAGTCGGACTTGGTCCCTTCTCAGTCGTTTTATCATCTGGGGACACAATTCAATTTGGTGGCGGTTCCCCAGGCCAAGGCTGTGATTCTCTCAGCTTTTGCTCCGACTCTGTCCCAGTCCACATCGCGACGGCTCGGAGTATTCTCCGGCTAATCGGTCTCTGCTGTTCGGTGACGGATCTCATTCCTCTAGGTCGGCTGCATGTCAGACCTCTCCAACACTTTCTGCTCAGTCGTTGGTGGCCGAATGTAGATTTTCTGGATCTGGTGCTTCAGTTTCCAGAATATCTTTATCCTCACCTTCTCCTCTGGGCAGATGTCCAGTGGCTTTTGCAGGGTGTTCCATTGGACTTACCCACGTCCGATCGCATTCTGACGGCAGATGCCAGCGATATCGGATGGGGTGCGACGTTGGATCCTCTAGGTCTTTCCATTCACGGGATGTGGGACCAGGATCATGCAGCTCTACACATCAACCAGAAGGAGCTTCTTGCTCTTCTTCTGCTTTTCAGGCAGTGGATCCCTCACCTGTCGAATCGCCAGGTCCTTCTGTTGTCCGACCATTCGACGGTGGTTGCTTACATTCGGAACCAGGGCGGCACGCACTCTGTTCCAGTGTATGAATTGGCTTGGGATCTTATACTGCTCGCTCAGGATGTCCACGCCGGGGTGGCTGTTCGTCACATTCCCGGTCGCCTGAACGTCCTAGCCGACTCCCTGTCCCGTCGGGGCAGGGTCATTTCCACCAGATGGATGCTCCACATGGCGGGTTCCATCGATCTCTTGTGACTCGTTGGAACCATCCGGTGGACACTTTCGTGTCCCCGTGTCCAGATGCTCTGGCTTTCGCCGTGGATGCCCTGGCCCTCCTTTGGGATGGTCTTGTCAGCTACGCCTTCCTACCGGTTCCGATTCCGCCTTAGGTTCTCACCCAGATATGAACCTGCAGTCGTCGAATCCTTTAGATCACACCCGTCACCTCGGTGGGTATGGATCAATCTGCTCCGCTCTCTGTTAGCGGCGGTTCTGGCATGTCTCCCTCTACCTCGCGACTTTCTTTGCCAAAGTCGCCCGAGGAGGTTTTCAAGTTGACCCGACTTCATTGTGCCTTCACACATGTCTTTTATCGGGTCCTGTCTCCTCCGTAGTGGTTTTTCGAGACACGCAGTGGAGTTGCTTTTCTTCAAGGAGGCACTCACTCCACTGGTTTAGCCTCTGTGGCTAAGTGGAAGGTTCTTCTGTTGATGGTGTGCAATCACTCTGTTGCTTCTGTCACTCCTTCGATCACACCGCTTTCGGAGTTCCTGGTATATGTTTGTTTCTGGGGGTCTCCAGCAATGGGTACATGTCCATGCTTCGTAGACATTTTTTCCTATGTGATACCGCATTGTTTCGGCACTCATCCTTGCCTCTCCAAGCTTGTTCAGCTCTTTTCCTTGAAAAGGCCTAGGACTTTGCAGTTTACTCCAAGATGGTCACTTTCTTGGGCGCTGCTCTGCTTGGGGGTGGGGGCCATTCACGCCTTTATCCTGGATGAATATGCGTTTTCCCACATGCTAGATCTCTCCTGCATCCATTTCTTGATGGACTTGTCTTGCTGTTCGTGCAGCTTCCGCTCGTCTAGCTACTGGTGATTGTATTACCCATTGTTTTTTCTGCCACGAGGTGTGTGCATTGTCTTCCTCTTTTAATAACTCTGTCATGTTGTCGGATGACTGATGTTATTCTGGCAGCCTTCTGGAGAAATGCTACATTCTCCGTTTATCTGCGACAGTTGCAGGAGCCGACAGAGGAACCTTGGGGCCCTCTTTCTTCGGCTCAGGCTGTTGTCTATCCCAGCCTTTCAGCTTTTTTCAGGGTCAGTTCCAGCTTTGTGCTGTTACTGCCCTTTTCTGTCTGTGCGTCACACTTCACCATATGCCTCATCTTTCATTGTCTTTTCTAATGTATGTGATGCTATGGTTTGATAGGCCTTGGGATCTCTTCCTCTGTCCACGGTCCCAGTGCTATTGAGTTATGTGTGGGTTGGTTATGTGATTCCCTCCAGCCTTTTGTCTATTCAGCCTGTAGTAAACAATTGAGGTAGGTTGATAAGAAGTATAAATTTTATAGTAAATTTCCTTTCTTATTATACCTACCGAAATTGTTTACATGGAGGCCCTCCCATCTTATTCGGGTAAGAATCCTTCCTCCCCGCTGATCACATAACTCCTGTGTTGTTCGGAATCAAAAGAATGACGAATTGACGCATTGCACACTGTGTTACTGAAGTCGTGGATTTGTACTATGGAAGAGCGTCCCATACTGGTTGTGCGTCGATGGCGCTCGACCCAGTTTTGACTTATTTTTTCATGGTGTTTTACACCACTTTTCTTTCCCAAATCTTGGGAAAGATTAAAATAGAGAGTATTTTATCCGAGTTAGGTTCTTCCACTGTAGTGCAAGCCTGTAGTAAACAATTTCGGTAGGTATAATAAGAAAGGAAATTTACTATAAAATTTATACTTCTGTACTGGCCAGTGTTTACAGGACAGGTTTGAATGTCATTTTAACCTACTACATATCGATATATTCATATAAATATGGATGACACAAGAATCATAGTGTTTTTAATTCCGTACATTCAAAGATGTTTGGATGAACCAATTCTCTTCAAACATTCAGAAGTTATTTATTTACATGCAAGTCCGACTTTGCTACCTTCGGGGGTATCAGCACACGCGTTAGCGTTACTCTTGGTTCAATATGAGGAATATTCTTTAAAAATCTTTTTTTTTCTGATCAGAATCTTTTGATTTTGGTAAGCTTTTCTTAGGAGGGACAGATGCAACTTGTTCAAATCAATTCCCTGGGTTGATATTTAGGCAACCATATCAGGTTAGTGCACTTAGGCCCTCTGAGGCTTCTTGTTTAATCAAGGGTATCTTCATGGTGTAAACAACTCTTCCAATAATTTCTTATGCAGAGAGTTGAAACTTTAGGATATGGTTGCACTTGTCTTGGAGATGTGCAACAACATATATAAAATTTGTGGAAAAATATGTTTTCACCAAATTATCAAATCAAGTCACTCTTACATTCGGTAAAGAGGTGGGGTACCTTTTTGTGGCACCCTAGGGTGACACTTAATAGTTTTTATGATAATGCCCTTATGGTCTGTAATCTGTCAGGTCTGTCATCTGTCACCCATCACCCTGTAATCCATGGTATTGCAGACATGGTATTGCAGGTGGGGGTATATGCCACCCTTGTCATTGCTCTAGTTTTACTGTGGTAAACAAGCTCGGTTTTACTGGTAAAATAGGACTCAGTCACCTATGTTTGGGGTGAAAATCCTCTAAAATGGGCAACATGGGTATAAGCAGTTGACTAAACTTGACTTTATCTCCATGTTGTGGTCACGAGAGCATCAGCACATGTGTTAGCATTGCTCTTGTTTATATTATCGTTTTTTTGCTGAATATAAAATTATCAGAGAATTACTTCGGTTCCCATCTGCATTCAGCAACAATAAATTTTATTTCAAAATGAAACAAAATACTGCATTTTGATTGGCTGAGAGGTACGGTGTAACTTGCAATCCACAGTGGTTTTTTTCTTTTTTACTCCGTGGTGTAACAAGAATATACAGTAGCAGGCTATATGGCTAAAAAAAAGTACCAATTTTTAATTATTAATTCATACCTTCTGCTCAGTTATGTTAGAACAACAATAAAAATACAGGAAATTTAATATTTATGTGCAATAAAATATTACAGATATGGATGTCATTGAACCAGTTCCAATGACATCAATATTTGTATGGTTTTATTTATTAAGAAACTTACAAAGTACAAATTTTCTGTCAGTTTTTCCCCACAATGTAGGTTAAAGTATTAACTACACCAAAATTCTTGGAAATAAATTCGTTGTCCTTGTGTTTTCCAGGGTGTATGGGAATTTACACCAGTTTCTTACCTCAGGGTGTATGAGTTCCCAAACCGGTGTAAATTCCCATACACACAAGGATAACTAATAATGTCGCCCAGCTGTAATTTATATCACAAATTTTCTTAGTTTTTGTGGAGTAAAGTATTTATACCATGATTGCTGTGTGTATTCAACACATCTGATTGGACGTTATGCATCCGAGTGTTATTATGAAGTGAATGAAATGCTTTGACATAAAACAATGTCAACAAGAGAGTTATCAAACCCCCAAAGGTGATATTTTTCTTTAAAAATATCAGTTTCTCTCATTCAATACAAGTTTAAACCTTAGGGCCTAATTCCGGTTTTGATCACACTTTTTGCAACAGAACAGGTGCTCCTACAGGCAGAATGGGGTTAACTCACAAGTTAAATTCTAAGCACCTTGGTAATTGTTTTTAGGCAAGTCTTGGTTGCCTGTATAGGCAACCAGGACTTGCCAAAAAACAGCAGCAAAGTCACAGGATGTAGATTGTCAAAGTGTATCAAAAATATATAAAAATCTCAATCTCTTAAGGGTTAATCATGGTATAAATGCAAACACAAAGGGGGAGAGGAATTAATGACCCTTGGTGAAGTTTTTCCTTCGGGCTCATGAAATACAGGAAAAACTTCACTTCGGGTCATTGATTCCACGCCCCCAACTCCACTCACATTGTGTTCTATGTTATTTTACTGCAGACATTAGGCCATCATATTATATTTATAGAACAGTGTCTATAAATGGAAAGCATTGGAAATTTGATTCAAATACCCAAGGGCAGACAAATTTTGAGCTTGGACATATTGTTGATGTAGTGCATAATGGTATAAATTCTGATCTCTTTTGTGGTAATCTAAATGAGAATTCTGCTACATATTACTGTGGTCTATTTCACAGTTTGCGAGAAACTTTATGAGAATCAGATTTCGGTTTCTAGCCAAATTTTTACGCATCCACTTGCATTATTATTCTTCTGACCTTCGAAGGAGGATTTGGAAGTATTTAGTGAAGGGCTTTGTCCATCTGTCTGTTTGTCTGTCCATCTTTCCATCCATCTGTCCCTACAAACATTTTGCATTGTAATTTCAAAGCCGTCGGTCAGATTTGGATCTCCTTTGGTATGCTGATAGACCTGCATGGGGAACAGATATGCATAAGGACCGGATTCAGTCAAATAATTTTTCCCAGTTTTATAGCCCTTTTTTACTCTTTCGACTTAAAAATTTTTTATTTTTCCATGCCACAGTACCTTTAAGGCTACTTCAAACATGCCTATGGGTCGGGGCAGTGAACCACACTCCGCATAGCGCATAGCGCTTGTTGGTTTAGATCTATAGATACACAAACTCATGTTTATCTTATGTTTTTGTCACACATCTGTGCATCACAAGTGACGATTGACTTACTATCTGGTTCAATATGTTCAAAAGTCTGTGCATCAGATATATACATCCTGAAAACAATTTATGCTCATGATTCTTATACTATCTGGCTCATGGTTACTAAGTCTGGCATTCATATTATCATAGGTAAGGCGGTGTGTTGCAGACTATAAGTAGTGAGCTCGGTGGTTGGAGCATTGGACTTCAAACTGAATGGTCGACAGTTTGATCCTGACCAGGGGTTACTGTATGTGTTGCGTCATTGGGCAAGACACTTACTGTACAGCCTATAAGTTATGACAAAGTGTACAGTTAGGTAATTTCTTTTGTTAATAATGCCATATTTGCACCTTATTAAGGTGATACAGTGGCACCCACTCAATTGGATATCTCTTAACTGAATAACCTTGAATATTATTTCCCAACACAAAACCATTTACCATACCTACAGTACAATTTTGACCTGTTAGTTGAATATAGATTATAGAGTAAACTCCTGTTAATTGAATAAAAAATCTTGTAACCTGTCGAGAAATTACCCTGACTGCCCCTGTTTTCCTTTGTTTATAGACCTATTTGGCCTCAGTACATCCAATACAGGCATTTAATCTATTATATCTTGTTTGGCAGAGCTCATGGAGCTATGTCAAACAAGATATAATAGAATAAATGCTAAGTTTATCTCTAGAATACAGGAAAGTGACACAATCCCTGTTAATTAAATAATTTTCATTGACAAAGTGGCTATTCAATTAACAGGGTTCCACTGTATTCCTCTAGCATCAGAAAGATATTTTTGAAATGTTATGTCATATATCACTAGACAAAAGTGCTCATGACTGACGCATTCGATGGGCAAAATTACCACTGAACAATGCATTATTGCTACAAGAATA
Source organism: Pictodentalium vernedei (assembly GCA_031216915.1). Classification (NCBI taxonomy): domain Eukaryota; kingdom Metazoa; phylum Mollusca; class Scaphopoda; order Dentaliida; family Dentaliidae; genus Pictodentalium; species Pictodentalium vernedei. The sequence goes on along the minus strand of CM062290.1, from coordinate 304,080,220 downwards.
TCATGATATTCAAGTGAAAATTTGGCACAAATATCATGCAATAAGATGCAAATATAGCATGGATGTTTCCACTTTATTGTAGGCTGAACTGTAATCCTTATTGCCCATGGAGTGGAGTTGGGGGGTGGGGGGGGTTGCATCTCATCATGTTATCAGGGCTTATATCTCATCTAAATTTGGGAGAATCCATTTGGATTCTCGCAAAAATTGTTGGGAGAATCCATACCAACTACGAGTGTCCCATGAGGCCACCATGGTTGAACGCCTGTTGTATACTGATAACACATGTTAACCCTTTAACCAACACCACTGTTCTTTTTAAAACATAAATTGAATTTGATAATTTAAAAAAAAAAAAAAGACGTATTTACCAACAAAACCTTACAAATATGGATGTCATTGGAACCGGCTCATTTAGCCGGTTCCAGTGTCAGCCTTATTTGTACAATTTTTTGTCAGGATATTTCAGTTCCTGTTAGCCTTGTATTGGTTTTATTTGCTGCAGTTAGGTTAGGTAAAGGGTTAAATTGACTTAATTCTTTTTAAGCAAATCTACATGGATTCGTGTTAGTTTTATTTCGTGAATCGATTTTTTAGATTCCCATTGAAACATAAGTCCTGGCATAATCCACATTGTTGGTGCTCTTCCTTTCAACCATTGCTAACTCAGCTTGAGCAGAGGTAGTATGTTTGGGAGTCTGACAGTTGCTGACCAGTTCACTCACTGCTTGATGGTTCTTTCGAAGTACTCTGGCTTCCTCCACCCATAAAACTGTCTGGTACGATGTGACCCTGGCTGTTGAAAGTATTGTTAACCCTTTACATAATGCTGCATCTTCTCATGCAATATACAAATTCATAAAAAAAAAAAAAAATATTGAGATCATTCAGGTGAGGGGGAACATGATATGGGATTGTTGAAATTTTTTGAAAAATTTGAAAAAATATTATTTAAAATAATTAATTTTGATCTCGTCTGCATTGGGAAAGAGTTAACCTTTAAGGGCCTAATTCCAACTTCGATGACATTTTTTGTAGAAGAACAGGTGCCACATGCAGTCTCTGGTTTAACTCAGAAGTTACATTCTAAGCACCATACAGTGTTTCCGCTAGGGGAAAGGGAATGAGGCCGTTTGGGTGGCGATCGAGGAAAATTTTGAATTCTGGAATCCCAAAACCCCTATTTCCTTGCATCTGAGAGGATATTTTGCGTCTTTTCACAGAGATATATCTGTCCGATTTTACACACTGAGAGCCAGTAATTTCCGATGAATAAGATGTAAATAAGAGAAAATGGTTGCTCAACCGAAAAATAATTTGAAGTGTACGTGACTTTCTATTCGCCCAGGGCATTTCGTCCCAATAAAACTGTCAAGCCTTGGCATTTTCATTGGGACTAAACGTCCAGGACGAATAGAAAGTGTGAAATTCCATTTTAAAGTAGGGGCGAAACAACGCTTGTGAGATATTTTAGCAGACACAAGCACTGCGAAAAAATCTCATTGCACATGCATGGTACAAATTTTGACGTTTGCGACCACTGTGAAAACGAATACTAAAGTAGACTTGGGTTCGGTACATATAAATCTTCTCTACTTGAGAAAAACGTTGTGGGAAAATAGCTAGGATCTTACCAATTTTTCCCAACAAACACACCAAATTTAAATCTGTGCAGAATTTCTGAACTTCTGATTCTCACGGTAAAGTCGAAAAAAGACAGAGGCTGGTCTTTTTCTGTGTTCTCTGATTCCAATTGGCTCATCCCGGTCACATGAGGCCTCAGAGTGGTGGAGTTCATCTTCACAGCTGGAACAGGTTCCGGAGAGTTTTGGAAGTCTTTCCTGATTCACAGACTGTCTCTGGTGACATCACGCGAGTGGTATTATATAGCAATTCTACAACAATACTCGATATTACTATTGTTTGATGTCTTTGATGTCGAAAAACTGCTTTGAAATCAATTACTCTCCAGGTGCTGCGACACAGCAGTGAAACGGATATGCGTTTTTGTTTTCAATAAAATATGTGTATGGAAATCGGCAAAAGAAGTTTAGAAATGGCAATTCTGCAAGCTAGGAACTAAATGTATTCTCGGGGGAAGGGCAGATCATGGCGAATTTTAAAAATTCTATGATGTAATGAAGGTGACCTGGCAGGGGAATGTGGCCGTTTGACGGCCGCTGTACCGGTATAGCGGAAACCCTGCCATAGTATTATTTTTATGTAATGCAGCCAAGACTTGTCAAAAAACAGCAGCAAAGTCACAGGATGTAGACTGTCGAAGTGTATCAAAAATATATAAAAATCTGTAGGTCCTTAAGGGTTAAACACCAACAAACATTCAAACATAAGACTAAAAATAGGTCATTGGAATATAGGTCATGCTGCTTGTTTCATCCTTCCAGCCCAACAACAGTACCGGCTCATTGTTTGTATACTATATGACTTGGGGTTATGTAATATGACACACAGTAAATCTTGGTTTGTCCACCCCAACAATGCTGCAGACTCTTCATATACCAGACTATTAAAAAAAAAGTAGGGGACATCCAAACTGATGTTGATATTTTCGGAAAATGGTATTGGATACGCATGATTGGACACATCAATATGTTACCAAGTTTAGTGTGGATCATGAATGTCACCTGCCCATGAAAACCACGTTAATGTCTGTGGGGTGAGTTTTGAAATTTTTATTTGTACTGGACAGGCTTTTTTGGAGGTCTCATCGTTCTTTTCTTGGTATAAACTCTTTCATCAATAGTTTTTGGCCGAAATGTAACTTTTGATGCATGCGAAGACAGACACGTGATGAACGTTTACTTGCCGTTGGAAGCTGGCAACAGAAGACTGCGGTGGCTCAAATTCTCAACGTTACTCAATAGGTGATTAGCAGGTTGTGGTCATGCTACCTTCAGACAGGCAATGTTGATGACAAACGTCGGTCAGGTTGTCCACGGGCGACAACTGCTAACCAGGATCATTTCATCTGAACCACAGCATTACGTAACTGCCATCAAAGTGCCTCAGAAATTGGACAGCAGCTGCACCGAGTGACAGATGTGCGAGTCAGTGGTCAGACTATCCAAAATTGGCTACACAGCTGAAATTTGTACGCTCGACGACCTCGAATAATTTCATGTTTGACTGAATGTCACATCACAGCAAGGCGTAATTGATGTGGAGCACGACTGCTGGAACAATCGTCAGTGGAGCAACGTCATGTTTTCCGATGAATCAGATTGTGGCGGTGGAATGAACGATACCATGGCGTAACCGTTAGGTAGCACAATCGTTTTGGTGGTCGATCGGTTATGGTGTGGGGAGGCATAACCATGACAAGCAGAACAACATTACATGTCATCCAAGGGTGTGTCAGTAGTACCGTGACAACATGTTAGCAGCTCACGTCATGCCATTTGTGCGATGTCACGGTCATCGATTCCTTTTCCAAGATGACAGTACAAGAGCTCACAGGGCCCTTGTTGCTTCAGAGTTCCTCCTGGAGCATAACATCACTACACTGCTTTGGCCAGCACTAAATCCAGACCTTTCACCATCGAGCACATCTGGTATATGCTTGGCAGGCACCTACCACAATGCCAACAGCCCCCCTACCAATGTCCAGGAACTCGCCGCTCCTCTGTGGGAAGAATGGAATAACATCAGTCAAGCTGATATTGGATGTTTGGTGGGGAGTATGCCATTTCAGATCTGCACTTGGTTCGCGAACCCGAGGAGGATTTACAAGGTATTGAGGTCTTTGACTGAATGCAGTAAATTCTGACTGACTGTACATGTCTTCTACAGCTCAGTGCATGGAATGTGTGCTTGTCAGACACCCAATTATTGCTGAAATCATTCACCAGATGCCACAGTGCAATGCCTCAACTGTCTTTTTGATAAGAATATAAATATATTTCTTCATATATCTCACTTTTATCAAATATCCCCAACTTTTTTTGAATAGTATATATGGCCTGGGATTCACTATTACAACACACATGTACATCTTGGTTTGGGGAAGTGGAACGGACTAAAAGTAATTCATGGGGTCCTACGTTATGGCAAATAGGTCCTGTCCTTTTGCCATATCAGTCTGTTCATCCATCCATCCCCAAAACAAATGAGGTTCGCAACTTCTATATACACTAGAGTTTAGGAAGACATGCATGTAATTCTCAGGGAGATGGAGTAACACAGGCAGCTCCCCAAGAAATGTTGTCTTGAATTTGAATTGTTATCAAAGGAAAAATATATATCTCCCCAATCCTGATGTTTGTATGAAACACTAGCCTCCAGAAAATATTTACGATACACGAGGATGGGATGACACATATAACGTAAGTCACAGGTGGCAATTTATGCTTGTCCACCACTTGATGCAAGTTTGATGCATGGCTGTGGCCATTGTATCTGGTTTTTGGTTCTTGAATAAAATAATCTCTCTTCTGAAAGTATTTGAGTTAGTCTTGGATTTGAGAGATGGGACAAGAGCAGTTTTCTCGGAATAATTTTTCACAAATATGTAGTAGAGGCCTCTTAAATGGATTTATTGAATGTAACTTCCAGTCACAAAACCATATACCCTACAGACAGTACATATTTGAGTGGTTTATTAGTCCCCTACGGGAACCGTAAGGGGACTATAGGATTGCACTCCGTCCATCTGTCCATCCATCTGTCTGTCTGTCTGTCTGTCTGTCTCTGGCTGGCTGGCTGGCTGGCTGTCTGTCTGTTTTTAGCTCACCTGAGCGAAGCTCAAGGGGAGCTTTACTAATCACTTTCCGTCCGTCGTCCGTCGTCGTCCGTCGTCGTCGTCGTCGTCCGGCGTTAACTTTACATTATCGACTTCTCCTCCTAAACCACTAGCCCAATTTTATTCAAATGTTGGCTAAATGTTTATTACCTAATGCCAATTCAGATTTGTTCAAATGAAGTTGCCCCTCCTCCTGGGTGGTGCCACGCCCCCAAGGGGCACCAAAATCTTTGTAAATCTTCTTCTCATGAACCAGCAGTAGCAGAGACTTGATATTTGGTGTGCAGCTTCCTTTTGAGGTGTAGACTCAGATTTGTTCAAGAGAAGTTTGTGGGGCTATACTTGGCGTTGTTATGAGAGGGGCAAAATTTTTTGCCCCGCCCAAAATTTCTATTTTCCAAACCGAGAGGCTGATTTGAACCAAATTTTATGTGAGGGCTTACTGGGTCATGAGTACTTGATTTATGCAAAAAAAAATTTTCCCGCAGCCCCGTGGGAACCGCAGGAGCTAAAAATAGAAAAAATTTAAAACTCCCATATCTCCAAAACTGCACGGCACTGAGAATTTTTATTTGGTGTGCAGCTTCCTTAGGACCAACAGAAAGGATTGGTAAAAAAAAATTGCCATCGGTTTTATCATAGGGTACAGTTTCGGGACTTTGAAAAAGTGCTGAGTCAGCACTTTTTAACACTGTAGGCAATGGGAAAAACATTAAAAAATCTTCTTCTCCAGATCCAGCAGGCAGAATCTTTTGATATTTGGTATGCAACATTGTAGGGTGGATCTGATTCAAGTTTGTTCAAATCGGCCCCCTGGGTTCATATTTGGGCTCAGTATAGGAGCCCGATTTCGAACTTAGTGCATTTCAGGCAAATTTCTTAAAAAATCTTCTTCTCCAGATCCAGCAGGCAGAATCTTTTGATATTTGGTATGCAACATTGTGGGGTGGATCTGATTCAAGTTTGTTCAAATCGGCCCCCTGAGTTTATATTTGGGCTCAGTATAGGAGCCCAAATTTGAACTTACTGCATTTCAGGCAAATTTCTTTGAAAATCTTCTTCTCCAGATCCAGCAGGCAGAATCTTTTGATATTTGGTATGCAACATTGTAGGGTGGATCTGATTCAAGTTTGTTCAAATCGGCTCCCTAGATTCATATTTGGGCTCACTATAGGAGCTTGAAATCGAATTTAGTGCATTTCAGGCAAATTTCTTCAAAAATCTTCTTCTCCAGATCCAGCAGGCAGAATCTTTTGATATTTGGTATGCAACGTTGCGGGGTAGATCTGATTCAAGTTTGTTCAAATCGGCCCCCTGGATACATATTTGGGCTTACTATAGAAGCCCGAATTCGAACTTAGTGCATTTCAGGCAAATTTCTTAAAAAATCTTCTTCTCCAGATCCAGCAGGCAGAATCTTTTCATATTTGGTAAGCAACATTGTGGGGTGGATCTGATTCAAGATTGTTCAAATCGGCCCCCTGGGTTAATATTTGGGCTCAGTATAGGAGCCCGATTTCGAACTTAGTGCATTTCAGGCAAATTTCTTAAAAAATCTTCTTCTCCAGATCCAGCAGGCAGAATCTTATGATATTTGGTATGCAACATTGTAGGATGGATCTGATTCAAGTTTGTTCAAATCGGCCCCCTGGGTTCATATTTGGGCTCAGTATAGGAGCCCGATTTCGAACTTAGTGCATTTAGGCAAATTTCTTAAAAAATCTTCTTCTCCAGATCCAGAAGGCAGAATCTTTTGATATTTGGTATGCAACATTGTGGGGTGGATCTGATTCAAGTTTGTTCAAATCGGCTTCCTAGATTCATATTTGGGCTCACTATAGAAGCTCGAATTTGAACTTAGTGCATTTCATGCAAATTTCTTAAAAAATCTTCTTCTCCAGATCCAGCAGGCAGAATCTTTTCATATTTGGTAAGCAACATTGCGGGGTGGATCTGATTCAAGTTTGTTCAAATCGGCCCCCTGGGTTTATATTTGGGCTCAGTATAGGAGCCCAAATTTGAACTTAGTGCATTTCAAGCAAATTTATTAAAAAATCTTCTTCTCCAGATCCAGCAGACAGAATCTTTTGATATTTGGTATGCAACATTGTGGGGTGGATCTGATTCAAGTTTGTTCAAATCGGCTTCCTAGATTCATATTTGGGCTCACTATAGAAGCTCGAATTCGAACTTAGTGCATTTCAGGCAAATTTCTTAAAAAATCATCTTCTCCAGATCCAGCTGGCAGACTCTTTGATATTTGGTATGCAACATTGCGGGGTGGATCTGATTCAAGTTTGTTCAAATCGGCCCCCTGGATTCATATTTGGGCTCACTATAGAAGCTCGAATTCAAACTTACTGCATTTCGGGCAAATTTCTTCAAAAATCATCTTCTCCAGATCCAGCAGGCAGAATCTTTTGATATTTGGTATGCAACATTGCGGGGTGGATCTGATTCAAGTTTGTTCAAATCGGCCCCCTGGATTCATATTTGGGCTTAATATAGAAGCCCGAATTCGCACTTAGTGCATTTCGGGCAAATTTATTAAAAAATCTTCTTCTCCAGATCCAGCAGGCAGAATCTTTTGATATTTGGTATGCAACATTGTGGGGTGGATCTGATTCAAGTTTGTTCAAATCGGCTTCCTAGATTCATATTTGGGCTCACTATAGAAGCTCGAATTCGAACTTAGTGCATTTCAGGCAAATTTCTTAAAAAATCATCTTCTCCAGATCCAGCAGGCAGAATCTTTTGATATTTGGTATGCAACATTGCGGGGTGGATCTGATTCAAGTTTGTTCAAATCGGCCCCCTGGATTCATATTTGGGCTCACTATAGAAGCTCGAATTCAAACTTACTGCATTTCGGGCAAATTTCTTCAAAAATCTTCTTCTCCAGATCCAGCAGGCAGAATCTTTTGATATTTGGTATGCAACATTGCAGGGTGGATCCGATTCAAGTTTGTTCAAATCGGCCCCCTGGATTCATATTTGGGCTTAATATAGAAGCCCGAATTCGCACTTAGTGCATTTCGGGCAAATTTCTTAAAAAATCTTCTTCTCCAGATCCAGCAGGCAGAATCTTTTGATATTTGGTATGCAACATTGTGGGGTGGATCTGATTCAAGTTTGTTCAAATCGGCTTCCTAGATTCATATTTGGGCTCACTATAGAAGCTCGAATTCGAACTTAGTGCATTTCAGGCAAATTTCTTAAAAAATCATCTTCTCCAGATCCAGCAGGCAGAATCTTTTGATATTTGGTATGCAACATTGCGGGGTGGATCTGATTCAAGTTTGTTCAAATCGGCCCCCTGGATTCATATTTGGGCTCACTATAGAAGCTCGAATTCAAACTTAGTGCATTTCGGGCAAATTTCTTCAAAAATCTTCTTCTCCAGATCCAGCAGGCAGAATCTTTTGATATTTGGTATGCAACATTGCGGGGTGGATCCGATTCAAGTTTGTTCAAATCGGCCCCCTGGATTCATATTTGGGCTTAATATAGAAGCCCGAATTCGCACTTAGTGCATTTCGGGCAAATTTATTAAAAAATCTTCTTCTCCAGATCCAGCAGGCAGAATCTTTTGATATTTGGTATGCAACATTGTGGGGTGGATCTGATTCAAGTTTGTTCAAATCGGCTTCCTAGTTTCATATTTGGGCTCACTATAGAAGCTCGAATTCGAACTTAGTGCATTTCAGGCAAATTTCTTAAAAAATCTTCTTCTCCAGATCCAGCTTCAGAATCTTTTCATATTTGGTAAGCAACATTGTGGGGTGGATCTGATTCAAGTTTGTTCAAATCGGCCCCCTGGGTTTATATTTGAGCTCCGTATAGGAGCCCAAATTTTAACTTAGTGCGTTTCAGGCATATTTCTTAAAAAATCTTCTTCTCCAGATCCAGCAGGCAGAATCTTTTGATATTTGGTATGCAACATTGTGGGGTGGATCTGATTGTGATTCATGAACGTATTTATTTGTAAAGTTGATAGAATCTTAGACAAAATTTGCAGAAAAGATCTACTATAGAAGGGGTGGTATCCAGGGTGAACCGTTTACCCAAATCTAGCAGTACTAATGCATTATTCACACAAATCTCCGTTCAAATTTTATGACCCCTCATTGGAACACACGCATTCAGCTCATTCCAACAAAGGTCATATGCCATGTTTTCGAGACAAAGGAATAAAAATTTTAGTTATTCATGAAATTTTTAGGCAACTGTTGTCTGTTATTCACATTGCTTCATGAAATTTCAGTACTTTTAGAAGTTACCTCAGTAATCAAGGGTTAATTCCCCTTAATTAAATGTCGCCTCTAAAAAACAACCACTTTCCATATCTTACCTTTTTACCAGCATAACTGCCAAAACTTGTCAGCATTCTTCGCAAAAATCGCTATTCAAATTTTAATTTTTGTCTCTTAAACATACATGTACTTATCGCTTGTAAATACCCCATTGGGATGAGCTTTTTGAGCTCATTCCAATGAGAGGTCGCACACCATGCTTTTTGAGTCAAAAAAGCAATTTTTTTTGTTATTCCAGAATTTCGTACGTAAAACACAGCTTTATGACTTCACATTAAAATGAGCTCTCTAAGCTTGTTCCAATCAACATTCACGCACTATGTCTTTCACACAAAAAATAAAATTTTCCATTTATTCAGGAATTTTGTTTGCAAGAACACTCTTACCCCCCCCCCCCCCCACACACACACACAAACACACACACACACACACACACACACACACACACACACACACAAACACACACACACACATCTAAAAGTTTGTCAGCAAAAAAACAGTTACTTCAATTTTTAAATGCATTATAGGAACAACTTGCCTAATCAAATTTAAATACTTTTGCATCATTCTGTATCTAGAACAAACCATTTACCATATCTTTACGCAAAATTCTCCAGCATCATTCACAAAAAAACACCATTATTTATATATTCACATTTCTGTCTCAAAAATATACCTGATCTTCCCATACCCCTATTGGAATAAGCTGTTTGAGCTTGTTCAATGATGATAAAAAAAACTAATATTTTGGAAAATTTGTGAAAATTTTTGTTTTCTTGCATGCAAATATATACATGTAGCACATGGAAGATATCCACAGTTGGGGAGAGATGTCCAAGGCTATCTCTTCACATTCCTTGTTTGTGCTTCATGCTAAACCAGTTTGTCTGCAGAGATAAATTTGCTTTATTAAAAATCATTGGAGATTGGCCACACACCAACGATTTTAAATAAAACTAATTTTAGGTAACAAATGTTGAACTTCAAACAAAATCTATCACTCAACCAGTTAATGTTGATGAGGCATGACATGGTGAAGGTGACCTAAAATACTTCTTAGAGTCACTTTGTCAGGTGAGCGATTAAGGCCACGTGGGGCCTCTTGTTTATGTTACCACCTCTCCCTCCAACATGCTTTAAGCTACACCTTTCTTATTTGGTACATGGATAAATGGTTCTGAGGGGATGATGCACGCTCAAAATTTTTTCTTTCAAAATCCAAGATGGCAGAATGGCAGCCATTTTTGTTGTGTTTTTTAAGCTTTTTTTTCTCTATTTTCATGTTACCACCCCTCCCACCAACATGGTTCAAGCTACATTTGCATATTTGGCACATGGATAGAGGGTTGGGAGGGGATGATGCACGTACAATATTTTTTTCAAAATCCAAGATGGCGGCATGGCGACCATTTTTGTTGTGTTTTTTAAGCTTTTTTCTCTATTTTATGTTACCACCCCTCACTCCAACATGGTTCAACCTACACTTTACATATCTGGCAATGGATAGAGGGTTGTAATGGGATGTTGCACGTTCAATATTTTTTTTCCAAAATTCAAGATGGCGCCATGGCAACCATTTCTGTTAAGCCTTTTTCTCTATTTTATGTTACCACTGCTCCCTCCAACATGGTTCAAGCTGCACTTTTCATATATGGTACATGGATAAAGGGTTGTGAGGGGATTATGCACGCTCAATATTTTTTTTCAAAATCTAATGTCTGTCTGTCCGTCCGTCGGTCCGTCTGTCCTCCCATCCGTCCGCCCGCCCGCCCGCCCGCCCGCCCGTCCGTCCGTCCGTCCGTCTGTCTGTTACCACCTCTCCCTCTAATATGCTTCAAGCTACACCTTTAATATTTGGTACATGGATAAATGGTTCGGAGGGGATGATGCACAGTCAATATTTATTTTTCAAAATCCAAGATGGCAGAAGGCGGCAATTTTTGTTGTGTTTTTTAAGCTTTTTTCTCTATTTTATGTTACCACCCCTCCCTCCAACATGGTTCAAGCTACGCCTTTCATATATGGTACATGGATAAAGGGTTGTGAGGGGATTATGCACGCTCAATTTTTTTTTTTCAAAATCCAAGATGCTTATATACTCTAGTGTCTTCTGTGACAAAAACACCTTATGTCACAAAAGCGCCGTAGGGGACTAATACCATCTCGGTGGTCAAACACTTGTTATATATGGGTCAGAGTAAACTCCTATTAATAATAAAAAATCTGGTAACATGTCAAGAAATTTTCTTATCTGGTAATTACCTAATTCCACTTATTTATGGAACCATTTGGACTCCCTGCATATACTACAGGCATTTAATCTATGATATCTTGTTTGACAGAGCTCATGGAGCTCTGTCAAACAAGATATAATAGAAAAAGCACACAGTTTATCTCGAGAATATAGGAAAGTTACCAAATCTATGTTAATAGAAATCTGTTAATTGAAATAATTTCAAAGAAAAAGTGACAGTTTGATTAAAGGGACAATAAGCCATGCCATGTATTTGAAAAAAATAAGTTGACCGTATGACAAAACCACAATTTCTGTTAAGCAAAAGTACCGTTACACAGGGTTCATACAAGATTGAAAAGGTTTTTTTTTTTAATTTTCACCCCTGGCCCAAAAACATTTAATGACCTTGAATAACTCTTGAAAACTGCCAAACTACCTTAAAAAAGTCCTTATTTTTTTGTATCTGCAGTGTGGGCACCTATTTTGCATGTGACAAACATGTTTATAGCACTAAAAGCAGGGGGCGCTGTGGCATTGCGGTAACCAGTTCTTGTCAGATCACCAAAGTTAAGCAACATCGAGCCTGGTTAGTCCTTGGATGGGTGACTGTCTGAGCGATTTGGACTCCTGTGTTGCATCCTTGGGCAAGGCACTTAACCCCGGTTGTCCACATGGGGGGCTCATTGACGCTGTGTCCTAACCATGTCTTCAACCAATCTTAACCCTGCCTGTGCTGCAGTGTGGAGTTACGATGTTGAGGAGCTGGCAGCTGCTCGTCGTTGATCGCTGGTTCTCTCTGGGTACTCTGGCTTCCTCCACCCATAAAGCTGTCACCGACACGATATGACCTTGGCTATTAAAATGTCGTTAAACCTTAATAAATAATTTAATAAAGATTCAATCTGACACAAACATTACTGTTCCTTTTATGTGCCTTCTGCCACTCTAATAATCAACTGCTACTAATAGGTAGGCCAATACAATCAGTGGGAGGCTAACCAAACCCCCCGAACAACCAAAAACATCTGTTTCAAGAGTAAGAAAAAAACACCCTCATCCATTTTTGCCCCTGTTGTAGTAATTAATAAAAACTTTATATCGTCCCTTAAGTGCTGCAAGGCACCATCTGCAATGCTGAAGCACTGCAGATAGTGTGTCTTGTTGCACCTTAAAGGACGAATTATATTGTCATTATTGTTTTATTATTATTAAAACAAATTAAATACTAAAAACAACAAACACTCAAGATACTATTTCTTATATTCATAATGTTTTTGTGAACATTAATTGTAAAATTCAGGTGGGTTTGGTTAGTTAAAGAGTGGTGCTAAATTTTATACGTGGCCCTAAAAGTTCTTGAATTTCCAAATGATAATTCTGTATGAACCATGTTACATGTATGCGTCATAAGCTGGCATTGATTTTTGCTCTTATTTATTCTAGGCAGCCAGAAATGCAGGTATGGATGATCCAGTGTTAGAAAATGCTTTGCAGACAATGAAGGAACAGCCTGTTAAAGATAGACTGAGAGAGTACACCCAGGAAGCTTTAGATTATGGTGTTAGTATGATGCTACTGCATTGATACTTATACAAATAACACTGGTCTATGTTTATTTATTTATTTATTTATTTATTTATTTATTTATTTATTTATTTATTTATTTATTTATTGGGGTTTAACAACACTTTTGACAGCCAGGGTCACCTCACGTCAGACAGTTTTTCGGGTGGAGGAAGCCAAAGTACCGAGAGAGAACCACTGAGCAATGGCGAGCCACTGTCAGATTCCCTAACATACTAACTCCACACAAGCAGGGTTAGCATTGGGTGAAGTCAAGTGCACTATTGATGTGCAGTACCCCTTAGTACACAATGCCACCATGCCCCAACATGGGCAATTTGGTTGAAGTGTCTTGCTCAAGGAAACAAAGCAGTTGCCGCAGGTGGGATTCGAACCGAGTACCTTTCGGCTTGCAGCCGGCATCTCCTCCTATTGAGCCACCACGCTCCCAGGACTTTGTTCCACACATGAGTTGAATACTGTGGCAAGGTAGATCTGCCCTAATAATTGTTCCAGCTATAATTTATTGTGTTGAAATAATCACAGTTTTTCAGGTTTGAATATTTGATCATCAAGGGGTCACATTGTATGGTTGTGTTGCAAACTTTGAAACATAATTTTTTTTTCAATGGCTCAATTTGTAAGTTATCTGACCGGATGTGGCCAACTGAATAGATAAAGGGTTAAATGTCTCTCCAAGTTCAAAGGTGCCGGAAGCATCTTGGGGCAGGGGTATCAAAACGGACACTCATCTTTGGGCATGAGTTAAGACCGGAAGTTTGCAACGTATAATAAACGGAAAGGTGAAATAGTATTGACCACATATATATATTGTTCCTTGATAGAATGGTACCATGTTCCTCTCCAGGATAGGGACCTGAGAATTGCAGATTTTGATCGAATCAAATATCGAGTCGAATTGGAGAAAACAAATTGAATTTCAAATTGATCTTCAAATCGAATCACAGTTAATGGATATGTCATCGAAGGAAAAGTTTTTTTTCTAAAATAATACCCCAATTATTAAAAGACACAGAGTTCTATAGAGTGCATTTTTTGCCTGGAAACTTCCCATGCTATAAACTGAGATATAAACCAATATACCAGCTATTGATTGAAACTATTCAAATTGTTGACTTTGTAGCTTCGAAAATGCAGCAATAAACATTTTTAACCGAACCTGGCTTATAGCGCTGATACCTCACTTTTGTCACATGTTTTCTTGGAAAAAAACTTTGTTTCAGATCGGATAGACTCCATTCGGTTGTGAAGCCATTTGTTTTAAATAAAAATGTGGAATGACTAAAACGAAACGATAATTCAATGCCAATGTTGATCCGCTTGTACATTAAAACTTGCTCTACTTCTTTTTATATAATAATCAGGGGTATTCTTTTAGAAAACCGTTGCTTTTGACGATGTATCCAGTAACTGTGATCAAACAGAACAATACTCAATATAAAATAATGTGATCATGTTGTGGAACAAATCATTTAATGAAATTAAACAGCTGAATAACTTTTCAAAGTTCGAAACTTGAAATTTTTATAAATGGTCACTGGTCATAATGCACAATAAGTTGAAATGAACAGTTGAAGCGGTAACAGTGTTTGTAGCGATGTAGCCACAACTGTTGTACAGTTGTAGCTACATGTACACAGCTACAAACACTGTTGCCCCTGCAAGTCAGCTGCATTTCTACTCAGAACAAAATAAAATAATGTGATCAATTACAATCTATAGACATTCACGGTAATGGCCGAAGTGTATTCAAATTTCCAATTTCGCATCAAATTGAATCAAATATTGACTTTCGAATCGAATTTCGAATTGAAATTCAAATTTTTGCAGCAGCCTACTCAAGGGATGAACTAATGCTTGTTGTGTAGCTTCTTTGTTTCATGGTTATTGACCAAATCTAGTCACTATACCTGATACCCACCAACCCTTTGTCATCTGGACACATAAAATACGTATAAATAGAATACTCGAGAGTTACTCAGTTACAGTTCTCAGAAAGTCAAATCTTTTCCACTAGTGCACTTTTGGCATAAAAGGCACACACTCTCTCCTAGCCTCACTACTTGTGGCACCCTTGTCCAAGGTGTCGATACTGATGACCTTGGTAAAAAGGATCAAACTTGCAACCTTTCAATCTTAGGCCAGTCATTTTTGCCACTTGCCACTGGGAATATATCAGAAATAAGAATTGGGTCCAAATGCTGCATCATCTTTGCCTTGGATCCTCCTCATTTCTTCCAAGCTCCAGACTGAAAAATGTGGTCATTCTATCAGGTCACCTGCAAAAATTTTTATTCATGCAATATGTGATGCAGGCTTGGTCATATCCGTTTCTTCACCATTGAGGTACGTTATGTTTGGAAGTTATTACAAACAAGAAAGCTCTGCAAGAGACGGATATTTTGTAGTATCTGCATATCTTTTTTGTGTGCCTGTGCACATAGTTAGAAAAAAAACAGCTGAAGATATCAGCACCAAACTTGGTGGTGGGGTTGTACTTGATAAATTGTGGTCTCCAAATGAGCTAGGTGACAAAAGACAAAGGTGACAGGGTCATTTTACTTGGTTTTGTGTACACTTTAATGTTGGTGCTAGGGTCTCTAGATTTTTTGTCAAAATCCTGCATGGAAACCATAACCATATGTGGAGCGTACAAGAACCCTTAAATTAAATTTCCATTCCAAAGTACAGTGGAGCCCACTTAATTGGATATCTCTTAACTGAATAACCCTGTTAATTGAATATAATTTGCCAACACAAAACCATTTACCATACCTCCACTACAAATTTGACCTGTTTATTGAATATGGGTTATAGAGTAAACTCCTGTTAATTGAATAAAAAATCTTGTAGCCTGTCGAGAAATTACCCTGACACTCCCCAGTTTTTCTTTGTTTATAGACCTATTTGGCATCAGTACATCCAATACAGGCATTTAATCTATTATATTTTGTTTGGCAGAGCTCATGGAGCTCTGTCAAAGAAGATATCATAGAATAAACGCTAAGTTTATCTCTAGAATACAAGAAAGTGACACAGTCCCTGTTAATTGAATACTCCTGTTAATTGAATAATTTTCATTGACAAAGTGGCTATTCAATTAACAGGGTTCCACTGTATATTGCAGGTCTGCATACTAGTGCTTGCTATCTTCTTGCTTATGAAAAGGGATGGTTTGCTTCACTAGGATGCTACATTTATATACCGCCAGAAGCGGCAGAGCCATGGAGCACAGGGGGCACATGCCCCTCCGCTTTTTTCCAGAGATATTTTTCGCAGTTAAACAAAAATGGGTGCATGCTAAGATGTCAATATACAGGCATTCCTGTAACATTATTTACAAATTCAAACACTATTTAGCCAAAGGACCCTACATTTGGCCGCTTCGATCAGTTTATTCCACTTCAACTATCTTCCAACCCGAAGGCTGGCCTTCGGGTTGGAAGATGGTTGAAGTAGAAGAAACGGACAAGACAGTGACCACACAGTGGTATGTTCATCTAGACGAGAGACTGTAGCTAGTCATGGTACATTTACTGAAATAGGTGGCCTACGATTGTAACCTTTCTCACACTGGGTCGAACCGTAGTAGCATTGTAACTTTGTGTCAGTCCACTTTTATCGAGCTTCCGCCGCCCCTGTATACCCCCACTCTCAAAGAGAATACGGGGTATACTGGATTACATCTGTTCATTTGTGCCATTCATTGGGCCATCCATCTGTCCATACAAACATTTTACGTTATAATCTCCAAACCATTGGTCAAAGATGAATCTTCTGTAGCATGATTAGAGGTCCCGAGTTCGCTCCCTGTCCGGGATGACCCGCATTGTGTCCTTGGGCAAGGCACTTTCTCCTGGCTGCCTATATGGGGCACGCTGACACTGTGTACTAAGGCGTACTGCACGTCAATGGTGCACATGTCTTCAACCGCTGTAACCCTGCTTGAGCAGAGCTTGAACAGAGTTGGATAGTTGAGGAGCTGACAGCTGCTCGTTGATGCTCGGTGGTTCTCTCTGTCTTCCTCCACCTGTAAAACTGTCACCGTTACGATTAGCCATTGTGCATACATATGTGACCTTACACACCAATAAATAATAAATAATAATGTAGCATGGTAATTCAGCAGCATGGGGGAAAGGATATGCCTTACGATGAGTTTTGTCCTCTCATTTTTCCAAGAGGTATGGTCCTTAACTACTTTGGCATGGAATATTCTGAGAAACATAATCTTTTTCAGGAATTTTACCAAAATATGGGTTATTAGACTTAAAGGGGTATAATTGTTGGTACCACTTCTTCCATTTATGTAGTGTTAATTGTCTAAGTGGAGGTGGGCATGGCAATTGACAGTAGTCGGCAGTATAATCAACGTTCCATCACTATGACTATCATCGTCATTTGATGACAAAGTTTGACTGTTTGATTATGAATCCAAGTTCACGGTCATTATCAGGTTCAAAATTTGAGTCCAAATCGTTGGTTGTAACTGATAACATTTCATGTATTGCACACTTAATAGGATGTTGGGGGTCATTGTTCAGTGATTTCTGTAATACAGGCAAAATAAACAAAATGTGATCTAAATTATTCAAAACAATGTGATATTGTCTCAAGCATAAAGGTGCCAACTGCAATCCATTAGCATTGCTGTTGGCACGGGGATGTCAATAGGTACCATTACCAGTACCTGCAGTAATCAGGTTATTTCACATTAACTCCTAGCACTCTGGTGGTATTTCTAATTTTTCATCATTGACTCCATGTTGCCCATGCAGCATGAAAAAGAGCTCTGTCAAATAAAAGACAATTTTTTTAAATTCTCAGTTGTATAGTGGGAAAAATTTGCTGCAGAAAACTTTAGTATTTTGACATCAGAGTGCAGAGGGTTAATGGTAGTTAACTGGTACAGTGCAAAGTTTTTGGGGACACCCAAATTTGTTTCATATCATTGCTTTGTTACAATTTATGAGAGAGTGCCTGTAGATACTCTCAAATAAATTGTAACAAGGCAAATCTATACAGACTAAATAATATCATTTCAAAGATAATTTGAAGCACATCCACTGAATATGAAGCCTTTACGTTGTGGTTCCAGCACTTCAGGGTAAAACCCAAATATGGGCTTCCAGCACTCTGCTAGTTAAATCCAAATTACCTCTGGTTTCGGTAGTACTATCAATGCTTTTAAAAACATGGGAGAATGGCTAATTTCTCTATCAAGTTCCTTACAACTGTTTCTATCTTCGTATACACATTGTAAAATGGGAAGAGAAGAGTTTATGGTGTGAATACTGGTCACTATGCAGATATTTCTGTCACATTTATGTGAAAGCAATGTTGTGTTTGTTTTGCCCTTTATTATTTTTCAAAAAATTTCAACACAACCTTATCGCATGACCTCACTTTGGAACAAGCTTGTTCCAATGAGGGGGCACATGATATGGATTTGTTGAAATATTTTTAAAAATTAAAAATGCTATTTAAAATTTTTTTTTTTTTTTCATATTCTGTGCCTTAGGTACAGAGTTAAAGACATCCTAGTTTAGGCCTAAAAAAATTAAAAATCTGTTTCTTAGGCCCTCCCACATGGTCATTTGGCTGCCGCATGCTCTCTTTTTATAACCAATGTAAACTTTAAAAAAAGTTAAAATTAAATAGTTTATGTCTGATATTTTTCCCAATTAAATAAATTGATAAATTTGTCCCTTGAGTGCAAGAAGGCTTTGCAATGCTTTAGCATTGCAAAGCCTTCTTACTCTCAAGTGACGAAATACACTACCACCCATGCTATTCCATAGATTATGAGGCCTAAAACTTGAACCAAGAACATGAACTTTTGATGACAAAGAAATAATTAGAGAAATAAAAAATAAAATTAAAAAAAACGCCAATTTTACAAATAATGGCCTGAGAAACAGACAATCTACTTTGTACAGCCTTATGCTTTTGTCAGTCAAAAAGGTGTTGCTGTACTTGACAGGTAATTGACTACAGCACGATTATATATCACTCTATTTGTTGTTATATTACTCTGTGTATGTTTGTATATCTGTAAAAAGCGCAGATACCTGTCAACCCTATAGCTATATTTGCAAAAATTCTGTACTGGTACATTTATTTATCGGAAAAAAACCCATTGACTACAACACAAGTATGAGCTATTGGGATGGGTTGCAATCCACTTTCCATCTGTACATACAGAAGCCTGTATGTACATTCCTCTGTTTGTCCACAATTCTTTAGCACACCCTAAAGTCTGCAGCTCTCACCCGATCAGTTCCAAATTTCGGACATGGCTTTGGGGTAATCTTCGGATAAGAGCTATCAGATTTTTCTGAATTTCTTTGAAAAACATGGATATCTTGGATATGGATATAAATTGGCCAACAATTCCTTTAGCATACCCTACAGGCTACTGATCTCACCTGATAAGTTCCAAATTTCATATGTGTCTTTGGGGCAAATGTCTAGATGGGAGCTATCAAAAGTTTTATGAAATTCCTTGAAAAACATGGCCGCAAATGGCCATCTTAGATTTGGCATTTAATTGTCAATAATTCTGTTGGTACACTCTACAGGCAGCATATCTCACCCAATCTTTTTCAAATTTCATATGTAGCTTTGGTGTTATGTCTAGATGGGGCTATCAAATTTTTCTGAATTTAGTTGAAAAACATGAAGGCAAGCAACCATTTTGGATTTGAATATAAATTGTTCAACAATTCCTTTAGCACACCCTATAGACTGCAGTTTTCACCCGATCAGGCCCAAATTTCATATGTGGATTTGGGACAGTTTCTGGATACATTACGTGTACACTGCATACAAAACCGCACTTGTTAATATCCCGTCGTTTGTGTAGAAACGACCAGGTATGAAAAGCTGTTTTAGTGCGGTCACGTGAGAAGGATTACATAACCAATTAATGTTTTGCGAGAAATATCTTTCAGAGACTGTCCCTGATTAGCAATTATATTGTTCAGTCAGAAAATTTCTAAAACCTACATTTAATAAAATATTCAGATACAAATGCCATATCTTTCATTTCCAGAACTCTGTACTGCGGTTTAATACAGGAATTGAAAAAATCTGTTTGTTAATTTGTGAGATTTTCGATTTGTTTTCATATTAAAATAAAATTTTCGCTAATATATGATTTTGAATCCCCCCTGAGTTTGTTTGTCAGTCTCCAATGACTTCAAAATATTTCATGCAATGTACATCCAATTGACGGAAGAGCCACACTGTTGCACGTGATCGGTGAAATTCTCATTTTTTGGCTCAGATATTTATCACACAAAATAACGGGATTTACCGAACCGATTTTCACCTTTAAAGATTTTATTTGATATACAAAATTCCCAAACAAAATGTATCAGGTACAAAAAAAGGATTTAGTGAACAGAAATTAATATGTTAATTTGTGAATCTTTTCCCAATACAGTCCAATCAGCACTGATTAGTGAGTGGATGTCTGACGTTATGTAATTACACATAACACACTCAGTCAATTTTTTGATAATTTTTTCGTATGGAGTGTACACGTAATGAGGAGCTATCAAATTTTTCCAAATTTTGTTGGAAAACATGGCTGCCAATGACCTCCTTTGATTTGGCATATAAATTGTCAACAATTCCATTAGCACACACTGCAAGCCGCATGTCTCACTCGATATTTTTCAAATTTGATATGAAGCTTTGGTGGGATGTCTAGATGGGACCAATATCGAATATTTCTGAATTTTGTTGAAAAACATGACCGCCTGCAGCCATCTTTGATTTGGCATATAAATTGTCAATCCCATTAGCACAACCTACAGGCCACATCCCTCACCTCACCTTTTTTGAATTCCTTATGTAACTTTGGTATGATGTTTAGGTGAGAGTTAACAGATATTTCTGCATTTCATTGGAAAACATGGCCCCCACTGGCCATCTTGGATTTGACATATAAACTTAAACCAAGAACATGAACTTTGATGGCAAAGAAGTAATTACAGAAATAAAAAATAAAATAAATAAAATGCATGCTATTTTACAAATAATGGCCTGAGAAACAGACGATCTACTTTGTATGGACTTAAGCTTTTGCCGGTAAAAATGGTGGTGTTGTATTTGACAGGTAATTGACTACAGCATGTTTTTATATCCCTCTATTTGTTGTTATATTACTCTGTGTATGTTTGTATATCTGTAAAAAGTGTAGATGCCTGTCAACCTAAAAGCTATATTTGTAAAAATTCTGTACTGTAAATTTATCAGAAAAAAAAAAAACCATTGACTGCAGCACAAATCTTTTACTTTCGCAGGCCTTTGGAGTTCCTACTATTGTTGTTCACATGAATGGTAAACCAGAGGTGTTTTTTGGTTCTGACAGATTTGAAATTCTGGCACACACACTAGGTGAGAATCCAATGTGGTAATTTTTAATTGATGATAACAAATGGAAAAAAATATAACAAATTGCCAGCAGTTTTTAGCTCACCTGACTGAAAGTCAGGGTGAGCTTTTCTTATCACTCTTCGTCCGTCCGTACGTCGTCCATCGTCCTGCGTGAAGGTGGTGTTTGACCCTCTTTCTCTTAAACCACTGGCCACATTTTAATTAAATTTCATGTAAGTAGTGGTTATATAGGGGCATTTTGATTTTTATGCAAATTAGGTTTCGGCTCATATTGAGCAGAGGTGTGGGGAAAAAATGGCCAAATTTTTTGAAAATCTTCTTCTAATGAACCACCAGTAGCAGAGACTTGATATGTGGTATACAGAGTCCTTTTGAGGTTTAGAATCAAGTTTGTTCAAGAGAAGTTTGTCGGGCATTATTTGCCTTTGTTATTGGAGGGGCCAGAATTTTTGCCACTCCCAAAATTTCTGTTTTCCAAACCGAGAGGCAGATTTGAACCAAATTTGATATGAGGGCTTATTGGGTCATAAGTACTTAATTTATGCCCAAATTCTTTTTCCCGTCGCCCCATGGGAACCGCAGGAGCTAAAAATAGAAAAAATCAAAACGCCCATATCTCCAAAACTACACTGCACTGAGAATTCTTATTTGGTGTGAAGCTTCCTTAGGGCCAACAGAATGGAATGGTAAAAAAAAATTTAACACTGTGCGGAATGGGAAAAACATGTAAGACTACTTTTCTCCCGAACCACTGTTACAAAAGCTTTCAAATTTCACATATAACATCTTTGGAAGATTGTTTCACATGTTTATTGAAATCAATTGCCTGGGTTCATATTTGGGCTCTCTATGGGAGCCCAAATGTTTAAATTAGTGCTGTACGAGGAATATTCTTTAAAAATCTTCTTCTTCAGATCTACCAATAAGAATATTTTGATATTTGGTATGCAGCATCCTTAGGGGGGTGAGATTCAAGTTTGTATTCAGGCTGAAAATTTGGGGCCCCGTTCCAGACTTCGAAATTTTGGACCAAAATCTGGAGAAAATTTTTTTGTTTTTATGCATTTCAGTCAATTTTAAGACAAAAAAAAATTTCTCTTTTTACACTGAAAATTTGGGGTCTGGGTGGGACTTAGAAAATATTGGACCAAAGTCCAGAAATTAGATTTTTGGATTTTTAATGCGTTTTAAGAAGAAAAAAAAATTTAGGCTGAAAATATTTTGTTTGGGAAAAAAATCTGTTTTTTATGCATTTATCTCAATTTTGGGATGTAAAAGTGTAGAAACTGAAAATAGAAGTAAGTTCCTGTGTATTGTGTGGGCACAATCGCTTCATCTAGTTAGTATATGCTTTTCTTAGGAGGGGCGTATGCAGCTTATTCAAGTCAAGTCCCTGGTTTGATATTTAGACTACAATGTCAGGTGAGTGCCCTCAGGTCCCCTGGGGCCTCTTGTTTAGTTTTTGATTGGTGAGTTATAGTTCTGGATAACTCATCAAAGACAATAGCCCATTGTGCATTGATGTTTCAGTAGAAGTGCATAGTAAAACCTTCATCTCGTCAGATCAAATGTTTTCTGTTAGGATAATAACCCTTTATTATTTAACTCTTAGAAGCCGGGGAATCAGAATGAATTTATTGAACATGACATACCGCGAAAAACATACAGTAAAGCAGATGCTTCTAGTCAAGTGTTGTCTGCCTGACACTTGACTAGAAGCACCTCTTCAGTGTTTAATTCTCCCCCAGCCCAAAGATAGCCGAACTGGCACAGCCAGATTACCTGCCGTATTACATCACGGGTAAGAAAACTCAACTCTCAGCTTCTAAGAGTTAAAAGAATGCCTGGCCATTCTTTAAGAATGCCCAGGCATTCTTGAAGATAATGCACGGTTATTGTTCATGAAGTTTTTCTTTCGGACAACAGCAAATGTGAAACAGAGAGAGTTGGTCTGCAGTGGGTTTTAATTTCTGAGAACAATGCAAATGTACACATTAATGTTCCAATAAGACTAAAATCCATGCCCTCTGATTGGACAATAGCTCAGTTAGTTTTTACTATGTTTACGGCTCCAGTGGCATTTGTTATCATCTGATGTCGCCATGCAAAATATTTGAAAAGAGGATAACTGTGGGAGGAGATTCAAAGTGCCTTGTGTTTTCCAGTGGGTACACGAGAGGTTTATTTACTAAATTTGTCATGGTAAAGTTGCCTTATTCATTCAAGTTGCCATGTTCATTTCACGTTGTGGCTTTTGGACTATGGGCAGGGTCTTATTGGAACATATACGTTATTGTGATGAATTGATGGTACCATGTTCTGAGGTTTGCGGCTCAGAACGTATGTTCAACCACGATGCTTCGCACTTCGGTTCAACACAAGCTTCGAGCTGCAAACCTCAGACCAGGTTACCGTCGATTCATCACGATAACTTATATTCTACCAACATCAGAGCTGAATACTGCTATGAACCCTTTACCCAATGCACAGGATATAAAAAAATTATTATTTTAATTATTGTTTTTGAAACTTTTTCAAAAAATTTCAACAAAACCCTATCATGTGACCCCTCAGACAAGCTCATTCCAATGAGGATGGTCACATGATATAGTTTTGTTGAATTTTTTTTTTTTTTTCAACTTAAATTACACGGCTGGATGTTGCCGATTCATTAGGTAAAGGGTTGATTTTATTTGTAAGGATTTTACAGGAGAGTGTATACATTTAACCCTTTACCTAACTTGAAAAGCAGACGACACTTGCAAAAACAATTCTTGAATAACTAATTTTTTTCATTTTTTGTCTCAAAAACATAGGTTATGACCTCTCATTGGAACAAGCTTGTTCCAACAAGGGGTCATAACCTATGTTTTGAGAAAAAAATGAATAATGAAAATTAATTGGTGATTTTTTTTAGAATAGTGCTGGCCGATTTTGGCCATTACGTTGGGTAAAGGGTTAATAAATATAATATCTCCAGTTTACTGTGAAATTTTTAAAACAAGTTCATTAAGTTTAATTAGATCGGGTCCAAGCCGTTTGGTGAGGTATAGACCTAATTTACTGACTGATTTTGCAAATATTTCCTTTAAATTGGGGCAGAGTTGAAGATTTGATCTCTTCATCACTTTATTTCAAAAATGATAAACGATACCTAAATGCTGCGAGAGAGAAACAGCCAGTTCTTCATACAAGGTCTTGAATTATGATAACTTGAAGAATAAACACTTGCAGCCAAACAAACAAAAATTCATGAATAGGCAACATAAAGTAGATCTTTTGTTTTTCAGTCAGTCCCCTTTTTTAAAAAATCATTTGTGGGGTGTTTTTCTTTTAGCTCAACATCAAGTATGAACTATTGGGATGGGTTGCAATTTGTCTTCCGTCTTCTGTACATAGATGCCCATACGTACATTCCTCTGTCTTTCAACAGTTCCTTTAGCACACCCTATAGGCCACAGTTCTCTCCCAATCAGTTCCAAATTTCACACATGTCTTTGGGGCAAAGTCTAGATAGGACATATTGAATTTTTCCGAATTTCATTAAAAAACATGGCCACCAGTGGCAGTATTGGGTCTGGATATAAATTGTCCATCAATTCCTTTAGCATACCCTACAGTCTGCAGCTTTCACCCGATCAGTTCCAAATTTCAGACATGGCTTTGGGGTAATCTCTAGATAAGAGCTTTCAGATGTTTCTGAATTTCTTTTAAAAACATGGCCATCAGTGGCTATCTTGGAGATGGATATAAATTGTCCAACAATTACTTTAGCACACCCTTCAGGCGACAGCTCTCACCCGATCAGTCCCAAATTTCAAATGTGGCCCTGGGGCATTGCCTGGATGGGAGCATTCAAAATTTTTCTGAAATTCCTTGAAAAACATGGCCGCCAGTGGCCATCTTAGATTTGGCATTTAATTGTCAATAATTCTGTTAGCACACTCTACAGGCAGCATATCTCACCCGATCTTTTTCAAATTTCATGTGTAGCTTTGGTGTGATGTCTAGGTGGGAGCTATCAAATTTTTCTGAATTTTGTTGAAAAACATGGCAGCAAGCAGCCATCCTGGATTTAAATATAAATTGTCCAACAATTCCTTTAGTACACCCTCTAGACTGCAGCTCTCATCCGATCAGGCCCAAATTTCATATGTGGCTTTGGGACAATGTCCAGATGGGAGCTATTAATTTTTTCTAAATTTCGTTGGAAAACATGGCTGCCAGTGCTATTTTATATTTGGCATATAAATTGTCAACAATTCCATTAGCACACCCTGCAGGCCGCATCTCTTGCCCGATCTTTTTCAAATTTCATATGTAGCTTTGGTGCGATGTTTAGATGGGAGCTATCAAATATTTCTGAATTTTGTTGAAAAACATGGCCATCTGCAGCCATCTTTGATTTGGCATATAAATTGCCAACAATCCCATTAGCACAACCTACAGGCCACATCCCTCACCCCATCTTTTTTGAATTTCATATGTAACTTTGGTATGATGTTTACATGAGAGTTATCAGATATTTCTGCAAATCGTTGGAACATATAAATTGTCAACAATTCTATTAGCACACCCAACAGGTCTCATCCCTCACCCAATTTTTTCTGATTTCATCTGTAGTATTGGTGTGATGTCTTTTCTGTAGAAACTTGAGTAAATGAATGACTTGCCATTACTGGAGCTTTCTATTTAGTTCAGTCCCTTCTTGGAACAGTTGAGATGCATTTTCATTGGGTGAACTGGATTAATGTAGGCCTCCTCATTAGAGGACAGTGACAAATCAGCAGAGGGCTGAAGAATTATTATTATTTGAACAGATGAGTCTTTTTTTTTTTTGCAACTACACATTGACATATCGCAACGTGTGGCATAATTACATCTTATCATATTTAGCAAGGTCTATGTTGCAGGTGGAAGGTCAGTGATGATTGGTACAAACTTTCTTTATTTAAATTACCATTTTAGAATTATTATTTGAGAGAAAAGTGACATTGTTCAAGTCTTGAAGTTGCCAAGTTTGCAAAACTTTACCTGACTGTCACTTTTAGCATGTGCGCGCTCCATGAAAACGTAATAAACTCGAAATACGGTGTAACTCCATGGAAATTTCTCAATCCCTCATTGACATTGGGAGAGATTAAACATTTGGGCTGTGAAGCTATGGTGTTAGTGTTTGGATGGAAAGAATCTGAAAATCTTCATACTTGTCGATAAAGACTACTGATTGATAAAGTGTCATCAGCTTGATATTTTGTTAAGCCAGAAAACCTACCCGAGCACAGTCTGCTGTGAAGTATCATTATAGTTTTCAAACACACCATCAAGTGCAAATGTGGTCATGGAGAAGTGCAGATGCTTGCCATTGGGGGTGGAAAGTTTGTGCCACTCACCACTAACCTTTCACTTGCACCAAAGACCTTGCTAAAGATGATAAGATGTAACTGTGCCACAGGTTGCGAGATGTCAAGGTGTAGTTGGATTCCTCCCCTCCCCCTCCCCCTCCTGAATCACCTGTTCAAATGTGTGTGTGAAATGCCAGGAAAATAATATTTGCCGCAGTGTCAATGCAGATAATCTGAAAATCTGATTTCGCATAGTCACTGAATCATTTGTCAGATCTCCAGATTATCTGCAGTTGTTAGTCCCTTATGGGAACCGTAAGGGGACTATAGGATTGCATTCTGTCTGTCTGTCCGTCCATCCATCCGTCCGTCTGTCTGTTTTTTTTGTTACCACCTCTCCCTCCATCATGCTTTAAGCTACACCTTTCATGTTTGGTACATGGATAAATGGTTCAAAAATTTTTTTTCAAAATCCAAGATGGCGGAATGGCTGCCATTTTTGTTGTGTTTTTTAAGCTTTTTTTCTCTATTTTCATGTTACCACCCCTCCCACCAACATGGTTCAAGCTACACCTTTCATATTTGGTACATGGATAAATGATTCTGAGGGGATGATGCATGCTCAAATTTTCTTTTCAAAATCCAAGATGGCGGAATGGCGGCCATTTTTGTTGTGTTTTTTAAGCTTTTTTCTCCATTTTATGTTACCACCCCTCACTCCAACATGGTTCAAACTACACTTTTTATATCTGGCACATGGATAGAGGATTGTAATGGGATGTTGCACGTTCAATATTTTGTTTCCAAAATCCAAGATGGCGCCATGGCAACCATTTCTGTTGTGTTTTTTAAGCTTTTTTCTTCATTTTATGTTACCACTGCTCCCTCCAACATGGTTCAAGCTGCACTTTTCATATATGGTACATGGATAAAGGGGTTGTGAGGGGATTATGCACACTCAATATTTTTTTTTCAAAATCTAACATCTGTCTGTCTGTCCGTCTGTCTGTCTGTTTTTATGTTACCACCTCTCCCTCTAATATGCTTCAAGATACACCTTTCATATTTGGTACATGGATAAATGGTTCTGAGGGCATGATGCACAGTCAATATTTATTTTTCAAAATCCAAGATGGCAGAAGGCGGTAATTTTTGTTGTGTTTTTTAAGCTTTTTTCTCTATTTTATGTCACCACCCCTCCCTCCAACATGGTTCAAGCTACGCCTTTCATATATGGTACATGGATAAAGGGTTGTGAGGGGATTATGCACGCTCAATATTTTGTTTTCAAAATCCAAGATGCTTATATACTCTAGTGTCTTCTGTGACAAAAACACCTTATGTCACAAAAGCGCCGTAGGGGACTAATACCACCTCGGTGGTCAAACACTTGTTTTATATCTATTATTTATATATGACTTGGATATATAACGGTAATGTTTAAAACATTTTACACCCAAAATCACATTTTTCTTGCTACCATTGATTTGGAGTTTAAGAGAGGTATTAATCATATCAATTTAGTGTATAATATGATGACAGTGTTTGTGCCTGGAACTGTTTGAACAAGTTGTGATGAAATTCCAATTTTTGTATTTTTCATTTACTTTTTTACAATTTTCACCCCATAATTACTCATTTTCTTGTGTTCAGTAATTGGGATTTCAAGTATAATGTTGTACACAATTATTTTGATCTAAGTACCACGGGAATGATTGTTGTTTTGACTCTTTTAATCAGTGTTGAGCAAATTCCAATTTTCGCTGATTTTATTATTTGGATTTTCCTAAAGGGAAAATCTATTTGTTATTGTAAAGATTATTTTTTTTTTTTTTATTATTCTTCCACACTTTTATTTTCACTATTTCTCGAAAACGCTCTGAACGATTTTTTTAAAAGTTTCTGTACTCATAAAGGGTCATAAGTTGTAACTAATCGTCACATTCCCATTTTTCTGAAAATGTTTTAGTTAACCCTTTAACAAAAATAGTCGGCAGCTCATATCTTTGGACTGGAAAGGGCGATTGACTTGAAATTTTCTCAGACATGTCACCAAAACACCCCTCTATCAGGGTATGGTACAAAAATGTATGTAGTTAACACCTTTCTGCCAAAACATTTTTCAAAACGAAAAAAAAATTCAAATTTTGACCATTTTTGAACTCAATCTCGGGACAGGGATATGCTCAACCAACTAAAATGGCTTAGAAATGAAGACTGTATCACCGAATTATAAAAACCATCGAAAAAATTTCGATTCGAATTTCCAACAATCTAAAATGGCGGCCGAAAAATCGAATTTTTATTTTCGGTTATTTATGCATTTCAGGCCATTTGGAGACGAACAAAAATTTTTTTTTGCACCAGAAAAATTTTCGGTTTGGACTTGGAAATTTTCGACCAAAAGTCGGAAATTTTTGTTTCCACTGGGCTACTTTGCCGTCACAGTACTCAACAAGGGGAACGATTTGAAAGCTTCTAAGGCTAGAAATGTTGAAGTCATAGTGTACATGAACAGTTATCATCTTTTGGAAATGGAGTTGTTCTTAATTTGGCTTCGGCTAGCAGTCAAACATGGCTTCGGGACACTATGACCAAAAATTGAAAAAAAAATTCTTGTTTTTTTTAACTTTATTATGTCTAGATTCATTATTTCTCATAAATAAAAAGTATCCATGACGGCCATGAGTCTTAATAAATAAAACCATCAGAATTTGGGACAAAATGTTTCTTGTTGGGCAAAAACGCCCCAAAATGCCCAAACGTTTATAGGCCAATATCTCTTGAAGGAGAAAAGCTATCGACTTACTTTCTTGACAGACTTGTCAGAATTACTCTTGTCTAAAACAAACATAATCGGTATTTTTTTCCATTTTTTATGTTTTCAGCCAAAATTTTTCAAAAAACGGAAAGTTATCTCGAAAATCAGCCATTTTGGATTGAAATATCGAGATTTAAATATAATGAGCCCTCTAAAAGGGATCCAAATTGAAGGTAGTAATACCGCTTTATAAGAAAAATCGAAAGAATTTCGTTTCGATTTTTCGTTAATCCAAAATGGCGGCCAAAAAATCGAAAAAAATTTTTTCGTTTTTTATCCATTTCGGTCAATTTTGAGACGAAATTTTTTTTTTTTTTACACTGAAAATTTTCGGTCTGCTTTGGACTTGGAAATTTCTGACCAAAAGTCGATTTTTTTTGTTACCACTGGGCTACTTTGCCATCTGAGTACTCAACAACGGGGATGATTTGAAAGCTTCTAAGGTTAGAAATGTTGAATTCACAGTGTACATGAACAGTTATCGTCTTTTGGAATTGGAGTTGTTCTTCGTTTGGCTTCTGCTAGCAGTCAAACATGGCTTCGGGATACTGTGACCCAAAATTGAAAAAAATTTTCTTCTGTTTTTTTTTACTTTATTATGTCTAGATTCATTATTTCTCATAAATAAAAACTATCAATGACGGCCATGAGTCCTAACAAATAAAAACATCAGTACTTGTGGCAAAATGTTTCTTGTTGGTCAAAAACGCCCAAACTTTATAGGCCAATATCTCCTGAAGGAGAAAATCTATCAACTTAATTTCTTGACAAACTTGTCAGAATTACTCTTGTCTAAAACAAACATAATCGGTATTTTTTTCCATTTTTTATGTTTTCTGCCAAAATTTTTCACAAAACGGAAAGTTCTCTCGAAAATCGGCCGTTTTGGATTGAAATATCGAGATTTAAATAAAATGAGTCCTCTAAAAGGGATACAAATTGAAGGTAGTAAAACCGGTTTATAAGAAAAATCGAAAGAATTTCGTTTCGATTTTTCGTTAATCCAAAATGGCGGCCAAAAAATCGAAAAAAAAATTTTCGTTTTCTATCCATTTCATTCAATTTTTAGACAAATTTTTTTTTTTTTTTACACTGAAAATTTTCGGTCTGCTTCGGACTGAAATTTTTGAAGAAAAGTCGGAAATTTTTGTTATGACCGGGCTACTTTGCCGTCTGAGTACTCAACAACGGGGATGATTTGAAAGCTTCTAAGGTTAGAAATGTTGAATTCACAGTGTACCTGAACAGTTATCGTCTTTTGAAATTGGAGTTGTTCTTCGTTTGGCTTCTGCTAGCAGTCAAACATGGCTTCGGGACACTGTGACCAAAAATTGAAAAAAAATTTCTTGTATTTTTTTTACTCTGTTATGTCTAGATTCATTAGTTCTCATAAATAAAACTGTCCGCATATTGTGGAAAATGTTTTTCCATCCAAAATGGCCCCAAAACGCCCAAATATGCGGCAGCCGATATCTTTGGACTGGAAGGGGCGACTGACTTGAACTTTTCACAGGAATGACTGTAATACACTTCTCTATTAATCAAGGGCACAAAATGGTAGTTGGTTAACACTTTTTTGCAAAAACATTTCACAAAACCGAAAAAAATTTAAATTTTGATTTGGTATCGAGCCCCCTTAGGACTTGCTGAGAGAACTGTGAGTAAAACCACTAAGGAAAATCCTGTGTATTGTTCCGAAGGTACAATCACTTCCTCTAGTATTTTTAAATGTTTTCACCCCAAAATTTTAATTTTCCCATGATGGGATTATTGGGGATATTCCATATGTTATTTTGCATACTGATTCTTGCCCCAAAACAATACAAACATTTGTATAGCAATTTCTTGGCAGTTGGGGTATAATTTGACTATTTTTATTTTCTTGCGAAGAAATAAGTCATCAAAAACGTGATTTCCCATTGTGGGATTTGGGGGGATTTTTGGTATGTTGTTATTTAGACAAATATGCTTCACTTAAAAGCAAAATCATTTGTATAGCAATTTCTTGTGGGTTAAGTATCAGACTTGTTTGGACTATATGAGAATAGCTTTCACGGTATCATGGTTCATTTCTACTCATCATTGTTTGGTGGTTTGCACCATGGGGGTATGCCCCAGGGCATGCCCCCTTCCCCTTTTGTTTATCTTCTTGTGACCTTCAGGGTCAACTAATACCTCATTACTAAAAAATTTAAGAATATTTTTATAATTTTTTTTCAGATATTTTAATGTTTTTTGAACTTTGAAAATGTCACAGTACAATCTTGTAAGAGTTTCTGTACAGGTACTTGTCTCAAAGTCAAGTACCCTTCAAGGTTTTAGTGTTTAACAGGTGAGTGTTTGGGATGAGATTAACCCTCATATTATGTTTTTTTTTCAGTTTTAATTAAATTTTTTAGTAAAACTTACTTTATACATATACCAAAGATGTGCAAATTGCCAGGAATTTGATTTTGTTCGATTTTTCACAAAAGTACAGGTTGTTGAACTTAAATTTTTGTGAAATTTCTCCTCCCACAGTTTTCAAGCTAGAACCTTTTTATTTTACAGGGTATTTATTATACATATACCAAAGGTGTCCATATTACCAGGGATTTGATTTTGTTCAGTTTTTACAGTTTGTTGAAAGCATGTGCCATGGAAACGGCCTTGTATAAGCTACACAGCATATTGCTGAATCTGTTTCTACCACTCAACCTTACCTATATCTCTTGTATCCTTGTACTCATTACATGTTGTTAGAAATAAATGCTGTTTAAAGTAAACTAAATATATTATTTAAATGAGCTCATTCCAAGTTATATTTTCGATGCAAAAACTGAAACCATAATAAAATTTAAGTGGCGATTTTTGTGGATAGGACTGAAAGGTTTTGTTAGTTATGTCAGATTGATTGTTAAATCAGTGGATTGTGCATCTGCAAAAAAAGGAAAAAAATCAAAATAAAAGATATTTTCAAGCATCCAATAATAGAATTGCATTCAAACAGTGGTTCAAAACTCTAAAGCAATATTTTGTATTTTTTTTTTTTTCGTAGTGTACAAAATGTAAATAGACAACTGCAGGTTCGAGTTCTAGTTTTGCACAACAATGCAACTGTTTGTGCTTAACCTTTTATCCAAAGTAACGGCAAAATAACCCATAGCTATTCACAAAACTCACCATTCAATTTTCATTATTTTAAAAAATTTTGTTTCAAAAATATAGCTTATGACCCTTCATTAGAACAAGCTTGATGAGCTCATTCCAATGAGGTTTCATAAGCTATGTTTTTGACTCAAAAGAGAAAAAAATTTATTTATTCAAGAATTTTGTTTGCAAGTGTTGTCTGCCTTTCATGCTAGGTAAAGGGTTAACGGTACTTTCAGAATGTTATTGATTATCCCCCACCAAACAAAGTTTGCGGGGGATATAGAAATAGGGTATGTCTGTCTGTTCATTTGTCCTTTCATTCATTCATTCATTCATTCATTCATTCATTCATTCATTCATTCATTCATTCATTCATTCATCCAAAACAGATTTGGGGGCATGCAGTGGCTGAGGGGTAGTCTGTTGGACTTCTATGCTAGAGGTCCTGAGTTCAATCCCCGTTCGGGACGACCCGTATTGTGTCCTTGGGCAAGGCACTTTATCCCGGTTGTCTACATGGGGCAGAATGATGCCATGTATGTCTTCAAGAACTGTAACCCTCCATGAGCTGAGCTTAAACAGAGTTAGAATGTTGAGGAGCTGACAGTTGCTCGTTGATGCTCGGTGGTTCTCTACGGGTACCCTGGCTTCCTCCACCCGTAAAACTGTCATGGTCACGATTAGCCATTGTGCATAAGTATGTGACCTTAAACACCCATAAATAAATAAATAAATAAATAAAAAAATAACAGATTTGGACCTTCATATCCCAGTCAGTGGATGTTGGATTTAAATGATCTTTGGTATGCTGATAGACCACCATGGGGAAAGGATATTCACAAGCAACAGGTTTTGTCCATTTTTTTTTCTTGAGTTATGGGCTTTTTCTGCTTTTTTCAACTTGGAAACCCTTCAACTTAGAAACCTTTGGCTGGGATACCAGTGGTGTTCACCTTGTTGATCATGCTTTACTGTTTAAAATATAGGATCAGATCTTGTGATACAACTGGTTGACTGACTGACTTTTGTTTATGTTTGTAGGAGAGAAGT
The DNA here is from genome assembly GCA_031216915.1 of Pictodentalium vernedei. Classification (NCBI taxonomy): domain Eukaryota; kingdom Metazoa; phylum Mollusca; class Scaphopoda; order Dentaliida; family Dentaliidae; genus Pictodentalium; species Pictodentalium vernedei. The sequence continues at coordinate 304,046,574 of CM062290.1, read as the reverse complement.
GGGAAGGACCTCTTCCTGAATTGTCTAAATGTAAATTATGACCACAATGGCCTGTACAGCCTGAATAGATGTGGAGATTGTCAAGTGCTTGCAAGAGTATTCCAGGTTTATCTTTCTTTCTCATCGGCATCATCAGACTGTCTTCACTTCTGAGGAAAATGTTAAGGGTTATGGAAAATTGTGATTTCTATATGGTTTATTGACAATCGTGATTTCTGCAAACACAGATAAGCATATTGGTGTTATTTGTTACCAGATTGAGTAGTCCCCAGCCAATTCCTGACCAACAAATGTTCTGAAGTCACGATGCAGTCTTCTGCATAACAGCAAAGTTACTCTTGACAGTCCTTTCTGATTGAGTCTTCAGCATGGTGATGATGATAGTGATTACAGTTTTAATAAGAAACATGATGAGAGTGATGCTGGTGATTCAGGGTTATGAAGATGTTGATGGTGATCACATTAATGTGGATACGCAGTAGCCCTTAATGTGCTTTATAGCTTGAAATAGATGACTGGTTATTTATCGATGTTCTCAAAAAATCTAGACATTGTAATAATTAGTTATTTTTTTGTTATCCATCCGTATTGATGAACAATTTTTTACAATTTCGGACCACAAAGAAATGAATGCTTATCACATTTTTTAGATTTAGGCTAACATAAAAAAAAATAACCTGTCACCTTAGGCATAAATTCTGGGGAAGCCTACCCCCCCCCCCCCCCCCCCCCCCCCCCACCCAAAAAAAAAAATTGTATTTGCCACATCAGGCAGAGTAACATTTCCCAACAGTACTCTGTCAAACCAACAAATGTATCTTATTTGGTTATTTGGGACAGTTTAGTGTTGAAACAATTTTTCGACTAGTCGTAGTCAATACAGTTAGTGCATGTAGTCAATTACAAAATTGCCTATCGATTAGTCTGAACCCTCCCCAATATACTAGTCATCATAGTTTTGATGTTTCCAGCTTGTCATGCCGCATTTCCGACTGGTTGGTCAGGAACTGACCCTGACTGAAGCATCTGTCGGCAGCAGTGCCATTAATGTCCAAATTGATGTCATGGGTCACCGGCTCATGTATTCTCCATATGACTCCTTACCACTTCAGGCCTACCTGGGCACGAGCCAAGCGCAGATAGGCCTGAGATGGTAAGGAGTCTTACAAAGACAATGGCACTTGTTTCCCTCTTACCATTGCTGATTGCCTCTATCACTTTTCCACGTACCAATTTGGCACATGATGACTATGAATGATCATACAAAAGTGAGCGAGTTTGCATCTATATATCGTTAGTCCACAGCAGAGGCTCTTCTCACTAAAACAATTATGTTTATAGCCTGGCATGATCGGAAGTAGTACTCAAACGATTAGTCGACTAGTTGATGTCGACTCTGGGCAAACCAGTAGTCAACTCTCAATTGTGCAGTCGACTAGTCGGAGGAGTTCAAGCTTTTAGGTAAATAGTATCCCTTCTGTGCCACTGCCAGACAGTTTGAACAGCAATATTGGCAATCAATGTATTCATCAATTGCCATCTAATAGTGACAGTAGTTTGTTTTAACTGGTACTAGTAGAGTGCTGAATTATTTTGGGCTATCAGGATATGTTATTAATTTGCCTTGTTGCAATTTATGGGAGAGTGCCTAAAGGCACTCTCCCATAAATTGCAACAAGGCAAATTAAATAAGACTATATAATTTCACTCTTAACATAATTAGAAGCACATTAACAGAATAATGTTCCAGTAAGCTGCTGTATATGAATGCCCAAGTGAAGCCAAATTTGGACCTTCAGCACTCTACCGGAACACCAACACTGTTATAAGGAGACAAGTTATCACCAATGACTAGTCGAAGTCGACTTGACTTTTGGGTATTGACTAGTCGACTTTGGAATTCACTAGCCGTTTGTGCACTAATCGGAAGTGATGAAAATGGTTGCCATTGATCGATTTATGTTCAGAAAACATCAGGAGTGTGAATAGTGGTTTGCGACTTGCAAGACATTCTGTTATGACTTTGATCCCAGGATACTGATGAGGTGGGAGAGAGGGGTCTTTACTAATCAACTAGTAATCAACTAATTGTGGACAACTATTCGATGAGGAAAATTGGAACAAACCGATAATGGAAAACCCAGATGCCAAGAGTATCTAGCCGTATTAGAAGGTACGTGGTAGCTTTGTGGCTTGGCTTACTCAAAAACCTCTGTAGAGGAATAACTCAGTCCCAGGAAATTGCTAGTTGGTAATATGGCAATTGAACCAGCCCTCAAAATTTGGTATGTCAGTTGGCAGTGCTGTGGTGGAAGCCTTGTCAGATAGCCATGTCGTTTACCACAGCATTTCCGATGAGCATGGCTAATTTTGGTGAGAAGAGTCTCCTGGACTGATTAGCACTCCAAATAAATACAGTAACAACTTCATGTTATACTCAGGGAAAACTTGTACCTTGCACATGTAAGTACAAATATCTGGAAATATTTAGGGGACTGTTTGGTATAAATCGAAAACTGGAAAATCACTCAGTGCAACATATGAGCAGTGTATTCTTAATGCTTTCAGACAAGATATTTCAGGATGTTTTTCCTGTGCCAGTTTAGGTACAGATACTTGAGGCTTTAAATTCTTAGGAGTTCCATTCAGTATTTTAATCATGAGATCTCTCTTGCTGTTATGTTAAATGTTATTGAAAGTAATAAACAAAATGAATAAAAAAAATAAAATATTGTTTATCATGTTTTGTAGGAAATCTACAATATAATGAAAAGTATAAAATATAATACATCAATGTAATACAGTATACTATTACTGTCATTTATACTGTAATATTCTTAAATATAACTTATATACATTTCTTCCTCAGTTTGTTTCTGTCTGAAATATAATAATTACTAAGTGTTGCAGATCAGACCACAAAATACTGTTCTGGTACCAGGCCAGGGCTGGACCACAATCTGGACAGGACCACTCCTGCTTTACCAGTACACAAATGAGCTGAATTGGACCTGGGTGATTCAGAGGGGCATTGTAATGTGTCAAATTATTTCAGGTTTGGGGAACAATGCCAGGGCTGCAGGGTTTTCATTTTGAAAAATGGTTGAGGCCTGAAATAAGTCCACGAGATTTGAGGGTCGGGGCATCTTCTGGGCTGATTTTTAAACATGCCTTAATAGTTTAGTTTTGTTTTAAATTTTGGTCAGGGCTGACAACCCGGATGGAAAATCTCTTAGAGCTGATCTTGGGCCTGGGCTAATCAGCCCCGATAAAATGCAAAACCTGAGCTCAAGAGAGGAAATTCGGGTCCCAGGGTTAATTCTGTAATGCCGTCTCCTTTCGAAAGTGTCAGGATACTGATGCAGATGCCAAAGGCATAAGCGATGATAGGGGAGTTTGGGACCCTCCCCAGGAAATTTTGAAATCAGTTATTAAATGGACACTTCTTGAATGAAAAACATTAATTTTGACCATCAAAATGACGTTTTTAACGACATGTTTTAAATTTTCAAGTTCATCAGTCAGTGTCCACTGACCTAGAGTTATAGCTTTTGACTGCACAATTCTTGAAGTGATAACTTTATGACGTCAAGTTGATTTAATAAAGTTATCACTTCAAGAATCATGCAACAGATTGAGCATCTCCATGGGACACTCCCATTCCTTCTTTACATGAGTGGCACCTAGTATTCTGATATGACAGGCAACTTATCTTGCTGATTCTCGATCGGGTATGTTTCGGTGAGGGAGCTCTCACCCAAGAATCCTGGAGTCCTGGACCAAGCCTGGGCTCCCAATATTCTGGGGTTACTACCCTGAGCCCCCTACCTCCACCCTCTCCTTGGCCCTACGCAATGCTCATTTTTGGACTTTCCCTTCCAACTTAATCTGTTAAATGACTAGATTAGTACTGGGACATTGGGCCCTTACAGTTGTAAGATCAATGTTGTTCCAAATAGGAGACATCTGCCCATTATGAGTAAAGGCATCAGTGACAAGTATATTGTCCCTTGAGTGCAACAAAGCTCCATCTGCAATGCTAAAGCAATGCAGATAGCACCTTGTTGCTCTCAATGTCAGCACGGGAATCTATAAAATATGCTTGTTACAAAGCCATAATGCATTGTAGAATTCTTAGTTTTGCTGGCAGTTTATCAAACATATCTGATATCCACTACAACCCTGCAGTCACCATCCACTATTGGATACAAACACATACACGGATGTCATCAAAATGCCCTATATTGGTTAACCCTTTACCTAACATAGTGGCATAAACGGCCAGGAAATTGACTAAAATAAGCCTACCACAGCCTAAAATATCTTACCAATATCTTGATAAAACCATTCAAATATGGATATCATTAGAACCGGCTCGAAAAATGTGAAATTTAATTTATTTTTGAAAAAAGCTGTGTGTTAGGTAAAGGGTTAAAAAACGAAAACACTGCAGTGGACCGCCATGGACCTGTGAGAAAAAACCTGTTTGGCAACCCACAGTGACTGCTGGGAAGAGAATGCAGACGAGTGAATAATCACTCTCCTCATTTTGATTTTGCGAGAGTGCAAAATTCAGGAGAGTGATTTTAACCACTTGCCTAACATGACAGCCCAAACTGGCCAGCACTACACACGAAAATGACCATACAGATTTTGTTATTTTTTTTGTTTTTGCTCTAAAAACATAGCTTATGACCCCTCATTGGAATGAACTTATTGAGATCATTCCAATGAGGTGTCATGAGCTATGTTTTTGGCAAAAAATGAAAGTTTTTAGGTATGCGATATAATGTTTTGTAAGTATCGTCTCCTAGTTGGGTCAGGTAACGGGTGATTGAAATGCAATATATAACTTGATGTTCAGACATAATTTCTACACACATTATGAAGGCAAGTGATTAATTGCTCCCCTGGTGAAATGTTGAGGAGAGTGATGGTGAGTGAGAGCGATCACTCTCCTTTCCTGTCAGTCCCTGAACCCAGGTACTTGATTGTATCGGACCTCTGTTATTCGGATTGGACCATTAATGGCAGTCAGGTATAGTCTATATCACTAATAATTACTGTTCTGAAGTAACTCCATCTAGCTTATCTTCAACTCTTAATAGTCTCATGACTTTATTGAGTGTCACACAATATATTTTTGTTTAATTTTTTAAGAAAATAATTGCAGTTGTAGTCATGTTGGGCCAAAAATGTTTGTGTCACATGAGATATTTGAATCTCTAACTGGTGTGTAAGACACCCATACATGTATCAAGAGAGTAGATGTTTGGGGGGAAAAGTTCATAGTTTCAACTACTTATAGTATATTTGTCATGTGGTCCACATTCAATCCTCTCTCTATTAAAGTGGTGTGCTACTAAACACCGAACATAACTAAACACAAATAAAATTATGGGATAGGTGTCAAATAATGTTGATATGTCATTGATATACTGGTAGATTGAGGTATAAATATCATATATTTAAAGTTTCAAGTGGATCCATTCACTTAACCCTTTACCCAACGTAACGGCCAAAACCGGCCAGCGCTATTCTAAAAAATCGCCAATTAATTTTTATTATTTTTTCTTCATTTTTTGTCTCAAAAACATAGGTTATGACCCTTCATTGGAACGAGCTCGTCGAGCTCGTTCCAATGAGGGGTCATAACCTACGTTTTTGAGACAAAAAATGAGAAAAATTAGTTATTCAATCATTTTTTGGCAAGTGTCGTCTGCTTTTCATGTTAGGTAAAGGGTTAAAGAGTTTTTAACAACATTTTTCTTTCAACTATCAGCTTTGTTAGATTCTTGAGTTAGGTAGGCTACTAAATACTGAACAATATATCAACAATATATCGACTTTACTTGACACTTGTTCCGTAATTTTATTTGTGTTCAATATTTAATAGCATCACTTTAATTTGTCTTTTGTTCCTTACATCCCGACTATTTTGTCTTTCTGGGGGTAGTAACCAATTTTGATATACCAGATAGAATAATGGAAGGGTATCCAAGTAATCTCATTTTTCAGGTTTTAAGTCAGTTGTGAAAGGGCTTCAAGAGGCCTTTCCTACAGTGTGTTATATAACAGCATTTCATAAGCTTAATGAAATATCAACAATGGTCTGAATTATTTACCTCATAAGTTGCCTAATTCCAACTTTTTTGGTTATCACTTTTTAGTGTCATTCTAAGTACTTTGACATTTGTTTTTAGGCAAGTCTTGGCTGCCTGTATAGGCAGCCAAGACTTGCCTGAAAAAACCTGCAAAAACCACAGTACGTAGACTGTCAGAATGTATAAAAAAATCTCCAGGCCCTGAAGGGTTAAACAAACTGTACTCTAAACAAAAACTTTTAGTCAAATAAAGAGTTTCCCCCCCCCCCCCCCTCCTCCCCATTTCGCCAGACCACCTGCAAAATGTTTCACATTCTGCAGTGAGTATTTTTTTTTTAGAAAAAGTAGATCCCAGTCTGAGGGTCTTGACCAATTTGACCTTCATTATTGACATTATCTAGTGTAACCGGTTGGTGGTATGGTAAAATGATGTCCCTTGAGTGGAGTCTGCCCTGGTTCGCTTGATTTGTTGGGTCCAAGAACAAGTACGGTTCAAGTTGATCTGTGGTTGAGTGTCTTGGTGGATTTTGAGAAGCTGGGCTAGCCAATTGTCTTCGATAATTTCCTGCATATTTTGGGTCATCTCCCCAATTACCTTGGTACGAATTTTCCCCATCTCTTTGCTGTCCAGCATTTATCTGATTTCCCCCCTCTCTTTGCCATCCTTCATTTCTGGGTTCCTCGACTTCCCTTTGCCACCCATTGTTTCTTTGCCACGCACCATTTCCACCGCCATTCCCTTGCCAACCCCCTCCAGGATTACCTCCAGCTCTTTGCCATCCGCCATTCCCTTGCCAACCTCCTCCAGGATTACCTCCAGCCCTTTGCCATCCGGCATTTCCTTGCCAGCCATCGTTTCCCTGCCAACCACCATTACCTTGCCACCCATCATTTCCTTGCCACCCATCACTTCCTGGCCAGCCTCCTGCTCTTGGATTTGCTCCTCCACCGAATCCAAATCCAAATCCAGCACCCCCACCTCTTGCTCCACCTATTCCAACAACTCCTGGATTTACTACAGGAAACCCAGCTCCACCAGCTCTTATTCCAGGAAATCCTCCCTGCAGAACGCCTGGGATAATTGGAGCAACAGCAGGAGCAGGTACAGGCACCGGTAGAGGGAGGATTTCTTTGTGATAATATTCTTTCTTGATTTCTTTGATTTCATCATGTTTTTCTTTACTTTTATGATCATCATGTTCCTGAGTATCATGATCTTTATCTTCCTTATGTTCTACTTTCTCACTACTTTCATCATCCTCTTTACTTATTTTTTCAAATTCTTCACTCTCTTCTTTGTGTTTCTCTCCACTGCTTGATTTACTCGAGTGGTGTTGCCGTTTAGTACGATGGTGACGGTGGGTGATAATTTCACTGGGTACATCACATAATATTTCACTCTTGTCAACACATTGTAGAAGATCTACATGTAATCTTTCACCATATTTACATTGGATAAGCTCTGGTTTTCCTCCACTACACAGCCAGTAACTATCACATTGTCTTGATTCGGGGAATAAACCATTCTGTTCTGGACATTCAAAAGCAAGATGACCTGTTACAAACACACCAACAAGGAATCCTGAAAAAGAAGAATATGTCAGTGGATGGGCACAATAATGTGGCAACAGATGGTGTTGGGGTGGAAGGGTGTTGATCTCACCCTGTCCCTCATTATATGTCCAGTAACTCTGGTTGTAAAAAACGTAAATTTTGGGGCTCAAGTTGAAAAAAGGATTTAGCGTTACAGACATTCAAGTGGTTAAATCTGAAAGAATGTTTACCTTATGTCTGAATTATAGCACTGTCTTGGAGAACCAAATTAGAAATTACAGTGGAGCCCACTTAATTGGATATCTCTTATTTGTATATCCCTGTTAATCGAATATAATTTTCAAACACAAAACCATTTACTATGCCTTCAGTACAAATTTGATCTGTTAATTGCATATGGGTTGTAGAGTAAACTCCTGTTAATTGTATATAAATTTTTGTAATATGTCAAAAGAATTACTGTGACATGCACCAGATTCCCCTTGTTTATCAACCTTTTTGACCTCACTACATCTAATACAGGCATTTATTCTATTATATCTTGTTTGACAGAGATCTATGAGCTCTGTCAAACAAGATATAATAGAATAAATGCTCAGTTTACCTCCAGAACACAGGAAACTGACCAAATCCCTGTTAATTGTATACTCCTGTTAATTGAATAATGTTCACTGGCAAAATGGATATTCAATTAATAGGATTTTACTGTACCTTATCATTCATCATAAGCAGCACTTTGGAAACCTATAGTCACCAGTTAGAATATTTCTGCCCAAGGTTGAGCATGCAGATTTCTGAGGCTGAAATTTCAGAAGACACTGGTTAAAAAGTTTCTAATCATGCTGTGTGTGGGAGGGGCGTGGGGCTGGGCCTGGGAGTCTTGGTCAAATGCACCCCCACCCCCAAATTTAACCCTTTACCCAATGCAGACGATTTCAAAATTCACTATTTTAAATAACATTTTTTTTTAATTTTTAAAAAAAATTTCAACAAATCCATATCATGTGACCCCTCTTTGGAACGAGCTCAACAAGCTCGTTCCGAAGATGGGTCACATGATATGGTTTTGTTGAAATTTTTTCAAAAAGTAATATTTTTTCAGCAGCTGTATTTGCATATTACGTGGGCGGATGTGGCCGATTCGTTGGGTAAAGGGTTAAGTCACTTGAGCACATCTGTGATGGAACAACACGTCCAGAAGGAAGTGAAGCTTAGTTTTGTATGTGGTTGTATTTTACTATCTCATTATCAAACTTTTTTTTACAAGACTAATAATGTTAAATGTAGGAGAAAATCTTCTCTTTCTTCAGTGCTCTATTCTCAAGCATAGGTCAGGGTGAATTTTTTTTTAAAAATGGCATTGTTAAGTAAAGAGGAGCTCATTCTTGCACAGGCATCAATACTGTGAGATTTCCAAAACAAATTAGTGATGCAATACCAATGCTGCCCACTACTACACCACATGATGGCACTGATGGATTCAAGTGTGTGGGGTGCACCCTCTCCCTATCGTTGGTCAGTTTTTATGCCCCCAGCATACATATATGCCAAGTTTTGGGTTTTTAGATTTAGGGAGGGGGGGGGGGGGGCAAGGTGGGGAGGGGGGCTGGCTTTCCGGCAACCCTCCACAATTTTTAGCTTAACTTGACATAGTCAAGATAAGCTATTGCCATCACATGTGCTGAAGTCTGTGAGTCTGTTTACATTGTCCTTTAGCACAGTCTACAGCCTGCAGTTCTTGTCTGATCGTCACGAAATTATGCAGGTTTGGGGCCATGTCTAGATGAGAACGTCCCCTTTTGGTCGCGATCGGGCAACCGGTATGGCTGGCTGAGCCCAAAACTCGAAAACCATTAGCACAGTCTACAGGTCGTATTTATGAAGGGATTTCATTGTAACTTGGTAGGATGCCTCTGTATAATGCCTAGATGAGAACGTCCCTTTTGGGTGTGATCCGCCAACCGTGATGGGTGCCCAAGCCCAAAACCCGAAAACCTTTAGCACAGTCTACAGGTCATATTTATTGAGGAATTTCATTGTAACTTGGTGGGTTGGCTTCATATATTGTCTGGATGAGAAGGTCCCCTTTTGGACGTAATTGGGCAACTGTGACGGGTACAGGGGCCTGAAGCCCAAAAACCTTTAGCACAGTCTACAGGTCATATTTATGAAGGGATTTCATTGTAACTTGGTAGGATGACTCCAAATAATGTCTAGATGAGAACGTCCCATTTTGATCGCGATCATTCAGCCTTGATGGGTGCCCGAGCCCAAAAACCTTTAGCATACTCAAAAGGTCATATTTATGGAAGGATTTCATTGTAACCTGTCAGGTTGACTCCATATAATGCCTAGATGATGACATCCCCTTTTGGTCGCGATTGGTCAACTGTGATGGCTACAGGTGCCCGAAGCCCGAAAACCTTGAGCACAGTCTACAGGTCATATTTATGAAGGGATTTCATTGTAACTTTGTAGAATCACTCCAGATGATGCCCAGATGAGATTGTCCCCTTTGGTTGCAATCATTCAACCAGGAGGGCTGCCCGAGCTTGAAGCCCAAAAACCTTTAGCACAGTCTACAGGTCACATTTATGAAGGGATTTCATTGTAACTTGGTAGGTTGACTTCATATAATGTCTAGATGAGAACGTCCTCTTTTGGACATGATTGGGCAACTGTGACGGCTACAGGGGCCCGAAGCCTGAAAACCTTTAGAGTACTCTATAGGTCATAATTATGAAGGGATTTCATTGTCTCTTGGTAGGATGACTTCAAATAATGTCTAGATGAGAACGTCCCCTTTTGGTTGTGTCCATTCAGCCTTTATGGCTGCTTGAGCCCAAAGACCCTTAGCATAGTCTATAGGTCATATTTATGGAAGGATTTCATTGTAACCTGTTAGGTTGACTCCATAGAATGCCTAGATGATGACATCCCCTTTTGGTCGTGATTGGCCAACTGTGATGGCTACAGGTGCCCGAAGCCCAAAAATCTTGAGCACCGTCTACAGGTCATATTTGTGAAGGGATTTCATTGTAACTTTGTAGGATCACTCCAGATGATAATGTTCCATTTTGGTTGCGATCATTCAACCATTATGGCCGCCCGAGCCCGAATACCTTTAGCACAGTCTACAGGTCATATTTATGAAAGGATTTCATTGTAACTTGGTAGGTTGACTTCATATAATGTCGAGATGAGAACGTCCTCTTTTGAACACGATTGGGCAACTGTGACGGCTACAGGGGCCCGAAGCCTGAAAACCTTTAGAACAGTCTACTGGTTATAATTATGAAGGGATTTCATTGTAGCTTGGTAGGATGACTCCAAATAATGTCTAGATGAGAACGTCCCCTTTTGGTCGCGATCATTCAGGCTTGATGGCTGCCCGAGCCCAAGACCCCAAAACCTTTAGCATAGTCTATAGGTCATATTTATGGAAGTATTTCATTGTAACCTGTTAGTTTGACTCCATATAATGACTAGATGATGACATCCCCTTTTGGTTGTGATTGGTCAACTGTGACAGCTTCAGGGGCCCGAAGCCCAAAAACCTTGGCACAGTCTACAGGTCATGTTTATGAAGGAATTTCATTGTAACTTCGTAGGATCACTCCAGATGATGCCCAGATGAGAACGTCCCCTTTTGGTTGTGATTATTCAACCATGATGGCTGCCCAAGCCCAAAGGCCATATTTATGAAGGGAGGGATTTCAATGTAACTTGATAGGATGACTCCTTTTGGAATAATTTCACTGTAACTTGGTAACTTTCGTTAATATACGTTAACTGTGAGGACCACATACATTAACTGTGAGGTCATATTAACCCACCCCTCAGCTCTTTAGCACAGTGTACACCTCATATTATTTTTATCAAAAACATAGCATACAGGGACCAAAAATGAACATATTCCAAATTATCACAATTCTTGTCTTATTTCATATTCCTTTCATAAACATTGAACATTATCCTTTTCATCAAATACAACACACAAGTTAAGCTACAGTGTCATTGACACTTTCATTTAGCTCACCTGACTTTCAGACAGGAGAGCTGTAGTAATCACTCATTGTCTGTTGTCTGTGAACATGTTGTTTGCGTCCTCTCCTCCCAAACCGCTGAACCAATTTAATTGATATTTGAGATAATAGTTTTGTTATGACATCACAATCTGATTTTGTTCAAATCAAGTTGCCTTGCCCCTCGGTAGGGCCAAGGCCAAAAAGTGTGCTGAAATCTTAAAAAATCTTCTTCTCATGAACCAGCAGTAGCAGAGACTTGATATTTGGTGTGCTGCTTTGTTTTGAGGCATAGACTCAGATTTGTTCAAGAGAAGTTCGAGGAGCTATATTTGCCTTCGTTATGGGAAAGGCAAGACTTTTCGGCCCGCCCAAAATTTCCATTTTCCAAACCGAGAAGCAGATTTGAATCAAATCTGATATGAGGGCTTAAGTACTTAATTTATGCCAAAAAGAATTTTCTCGTCGCCCCATGAGAACCGCAGGAGCTAAAAATAGAAGAAAATTAAAACGCCCAAATCTCCAAAACTACACGGCACTGAGAATTATTTGGTGTGAAGCTTCCTGAGGACCAACAGAATGGAATGGTCCAAAAAAAAAATTACTCTCGGTTTTATCATGGGGTACTTTTTCGGGACTTTGAAAAAGTTCGGAGTCAGTATTTTTTAACACTGTGGGCAATGGGAAAAACATTTAAGACTACTCTTCTCCCAAACCTCTGCTCCAAAAGCTTTCCAATTTCACATATAACATCTTTGGAGGATTGTTTCACACATTTATTGAAATCAAATCCCTGGGTCAATATTTGGGCTTTCTATGGGAGCCCAAATGTTTTAAATTAGTGCAGTGTAGGGAATATTCTTTAAAAATCTCCTTCTTCAGATTCACCAATCAGAATCGTTTGATATTTGGTATACAGCATCCTGAGGGGGGTGAGATTCAAGTTTGTTCAAACCAAGTCACTGGGTTCATATTTGGGCTCACTGTGGGAGCTCGAATTATAACTTAGTTCACAATGAGGAATTTTCTATAAAAATCTTCTTCTTCAGATCCAGCTGTCAGAATGTTTTAATAATTGGTATGCAGCATCCTTAGGGAGGTGAGATTCAAGTTTGTTCAAGCCAAGTCCCTGGGTTCATATTTGGACTCCCCATGGGAGCCCGAATTATAACTTAGTTCAATATGAGGAATATTCTTCAAAAATCTTCTTCTTCACATCGACTGGTTAGAATCTTTTGATATTTGGTATACAGTATCCTTAGGGAGGTGAGATAAAAATTTCTTAAAGCCAAGTCCCTGGGTTCATATTTGGGCTTCCTGTGGGAGCCTGAATTATACCAAAATTTCTATTTTCTGAACTGAGAGGCCGATTTGAACCAAATTTGATGTGAGGGCTTATTGGGTCATAAGCACATAATTTATGCCAAAAAAATATTTCCTGTCGCTCCATGGGAACCGCAGGACCTAAAAATAGAAAAAATTTAAAACGCCCATATCTTAAAAACTACACGGCACTGAGAATTGTTATTTTGTGTGAAGGTTCCTGAGGAACAGCAGAAAGGAATGGTCCAAAAGAAATTGCCATCGGTTTTATCATTGAGTACTTTTCCTGGATTTTGAAACAGTGCCGAGTCAGCATTTTTTAACACTGTGGGTAATAGGAAAAACATTTAAAACTCTTCTCCCAAACCACTGCTCCAAAAGCTTTCACATTTCACATATGACATTTTTTAAAGATCGTTTCACAGGTTTATTGAAATAAAATCCCTGGGTCTATATTTGGGCTCTCTACGGGAGCCCAAATGTTTAAATTAGTGCAGTATGAGGAATATTCTTTAAAAATCTTCTTCAGGTCCACCAATCAGAATCTTTTGATATTAGGTATGCAGCATGCTTGGGGGATGAGTTTCAAGTTTGTTTAAGCCAAGTCCCTGGGTTCATATTTGGGCTCACTGTGGGAGCCCAAATTATAACTTGGTTCAATATGAGGAATATTCTTCAAAAATCTTCTTCTTCACATCCACCAGTCAGAATTTTTTGATATTTGGTATACAATATTGTTAGGGAGGTGAGATATAAGTTTGTAAAAGACAGGTCACTGGGTTCATATTTGGGCTTCCTGTGGGAGCCTGAATTGTTCCAAAATTTCTATTTTCTGAACTGAGAGGCCTATTTGAGCCAAATTTGATATGAGGGCTTATTGGGTCATAAGTACCTAATTTGTGCAAAATAAAATTTCCTGTCGCTCCTGCAGCACCTAAAAATAGAAAAAATTTAAAACGCCCATATCCCCAAAACTACACGGCACTGAGAATTTTTATTTTGTGTGAAGCTTCCTTAGGAACAGCAGAAAGGAATGGTCAAAAAAATTTGCCATCAGTTTGATCATTGGGTACTTTTTTAGGACTTTGGAAAAAGTGCTGAGTCAGCATTTTTGACACTGTGAGTAATGGGGAAAACATTAAAGAATCTTCTTTCCCCATACCACTGCTCCAAATGCTTTCATTTTTCACATATAACATCTTTGGAAGATTCATTCCCATGTTTGTTGAAATCAAATCCCAGGGTCCATATTTGGGCTCTCTGTGGGTGCCCAGATATTCAGATTAGTGCAATATGAGGTGTATTCTTTAAAAATCTTTTTCCAATCCACCAATCAGATTCTTTTGATATTTGGTATGCAGCATCCTTAGGGGATCAGATTTAAGTTTGTTCAAGCCAAGTCCCTGGGTTCATATTTGAGCCTGAATTATAACTTAGTTCAATATGAAGAATATTCTTTAAAAAATTTTTTTTTTTAGATCCACTGGTCAGAATCTTTGGATGTTTGATTTTAGCTTTTCTTAGGATGGGCAGATGCAACTTGTTCAAATTAATTCCCTGGGTTGATATTTAGGCTACCATGTCAGGTGAGCACCCTCAGGCCCCCTGGGGCATCTTGTTTATTTTATTTTTCTAATTATTTCTTTGCTATGAAAAATTCATATTCTTGATTTGTTTTATGTTTTAGGCCTCATAATCTACAAAATAACTTGGGTGGTGGCGTATTTTGTCCCTTCAGAGCAACAAGGAACAAATTTATCAATTTTATTAACCTGAGTAAATATAAGACATAAACCATTTTATTTTCAGCTCACCGGGCCCAAAGGGCCACGTGAGCTATTGCCATCACTTCGCACCCATCGTCGTCCATAACCGTTTCATATTTTTCTTATTTGGAACTGCTGATCGGATGTGAACCAAACTATGCAGGAATGGTCTATGGGAGGTCTTCTACAAGCTATCCTCATTTTGTTCCCGTCGAAGAAAAATATGTCCGCCAGAGGCATTCTTTGATTCTGATTGGTCGACTTTTAAAAATCTTGTCTTCTGAAACTGCAAGGCCAAATGTTTTGGAACTTAACATGTTGATGACTGGGACACCCTCAACCAATGACCCACATTTAACGTTGATCGGGTTACAAACATGGCCACAATTGCGGCTCATAGTTACCATGGAAACCCTATGGGAAATCACCTTTTCATCTGAAAGTACTTGGCCAATGTGATCCAAATTTGGCACAAATAATGGTTGGAAAGTCCTCAGAAAACACTCATCATTCTGCTTCACCCAGATGAAGAAGCATGGCAGCCAGTTGCATTCTTTGATTCTGATTAGAGTAATTGAGGGATATGTAGTTCTTCCAGGTGTATGATTACAGTCTCTTTAGAGCCTCTTGTTTGCATTGGTTATAAAGTGAGAGCATGCGGTAGCCAAAATGACTATGCGGAAGGGTCTGGGATACAGATTTTTAACTTGTTTAGGCCTTTTACCTGTTTTATTGCCCCAACCTCCGAAGGGGATTCGGGGGTATCTAGTGCCCGTCCGTCCATCCGCCTATCTGTGCAGACGTTTTGCATTTTAATTTCAAAGCCATCGGTCGGATTTGGATCTCCTTTGGTGTGCTGATAGACCTGCATGGGGAACGGATATGCACAAGGTACGGGTTTGGTCCAAAACAATTTCCCATGGTTATGGCACTTTTTCACTCTTTTGACTTAGAAAATTTTGATGTCCCACAATACCTTTAAGGCCACTTCAAACATACCTGCGGGTCGGGGGGGGGGGGGGGGGGCGCTTTGCGTTGCCCTTGTTTTCTGAACTCTGCAAAATACTAAAATTTCAGAAACATTTGACGCATTTAAATTATTGGCCGTATGACCCTCTAGGATGGCCCCACGTTTTTAGATATCGTTTTTTGCGGGGATTCTATTACCGAAAATTCGAAAGGCTAAGGCTCAAAATGAGGTTGAAAATAAAAGGTATAGGAAGAAACGTAAATCGGCAACGATGGCACCTTGTGTGTCAAGTTGAAATGAAAAAAAAAATGGTTAACATCTTACGGTCATAAATAAGTGTGGTAACTTTCATAAGTGTATTAACAGGGCGCAATTGGACTCAAGAATGTTGGGCTGTTGATTAAGAATAGAGAAAAGAGGCTGAACAGTGACGTAAAAACCTTAAAATGGGGTTGAATTAAATAACAGAAAACAACAACAAAAGATATCTCCTAATTTTTTTTAGCTCTGCAACATACAAACATTTCAGAAAAATCAATGACCATCTATGACGTCACCTCAGCGTTCGGAAAAAACTGTTGATAATATCCTAGGACGGAGCACATTTTTAGAAATTTTAAAAGTTTTTTTGCGGAGATTAAATTTCCGAAAATTCGAAAGATGAAGGTTCGGGATGAGGTTAACCTTACCCAACGTAACTGCCAAAACGGCCAACGCTATTCATAAAAATCGCCCATTTTTATTATTTTTTTTAATATTTTGTCTCAAAAACATAGGTTATGAACCCTCTTTGGAACGAGCTTGTTCCAATGAGGGGTGATAACCTATGTTTTTGAGACAAAAAAAAAATGAAAAAACTT
The DNA here is from genome assembly GCA_031216915.1 of Pictodentalium vernedei. NCBI lineage: Eukaryota > Metazoa > Mollusca > Scaphopoda > Dentaliida > Dentaliidae > Pictodentalium > Pictodentalium vernedei. Next base: position 304,029,972 of record CM062290.1, on the reverse strand, counting down.
AGTTATTCAAGAATTTTGTATGCAAGTGTCTTCTCTTTTCATATTAGGTAAAAGTGTTAAAAAATAGGTTTAGAAAAAAGCGTAAAATTTGAATCTCTGGCATTGGGTGTTTCAGATTGAAATGGTGGACAAATGAGGGTTAGCAACTTAATTTAATCGCTAATAGGTGCGGTAAGTTTTGCAAATGTATCCTGTATAAATAGGGCGTAATTGGTCCGAAGAACTTGGGGCTTTTAATTAAGGATAGAGAAAAGAAGCTAAAATTCAAAGTGCCGAAAAATCGTAAAAAAAAAACACCGCTGTGTCATAATTGTTTTAGGTCTACAATATACTTTATTTCCAAATGAAACAAAATACTGCGTTTTGATTGGCTGTGAGGTATGGTGTAACTTGCAATCCACAGTGGGTTTTTTTTTACACCGTGGTTGACCGCGGTGTAAAAACAAGGATATTCAATAGCAGGCTATATGGCTAAAAAAAGTACCAGTTTTTAATTATTAATTCATACCTTCTGCTCAGTTATGTTAGAACAAAAATAAAAATACAGGAAATTTGATATTTATGCGCAATAAAATATTACAGATATGGATGCCATTGGAACTGGCTCATTGAGCCAGTTCCAATGATATCCATGTTTTTCTGGTTTTATTAAGAAACTTAAGTCGAAGGGTGTATGAGTTCCCAAACCGGTGTAAATTCCCATACACCCTGGAAAACACCAGGATAAGTAATACAATTCGACGCGTTTTAAGTTTTGACCATATCACCCTCTATGACGTCACTTCGGCGATCAGGTTTAACGATTGATAATTTACTAGAACGGCACCACATTTTTTATATTTTTTTCTTGTGGAGATAATATACCCGAGACCGAAAATTCGAAAGGCTAAGACTCGGGTGTAACGGTTGAGAATTTCCGAAGACGGCAACATATTTTTAGATTTGTTTTTTTTTTGCAGAGAGTATAATTCCAAAATTTCAGAAAGATAGAGTAAAAATTGAGATGTAAATTAAAAACTAAAAAGACGCTTATAATGCGGATCCCTTCGACGAAGAGTTGAAATTCCGAAAAGCAAACCCGGATGGATCAATTTAAGATAACCGGAAACAGATATGCGAAGTTTGAAAGCTGTGTCTGTCAGAAGTATGGAGCTATACGTGTCACAAAATCAGCGTTTTTAATAAGAAATACTAAAATTTGAAGTGACACACAAACGTGTAAATGGCGGAGTCTGAAAATATATCCATCTGTCTCCCAATTTTTCGAGTTCAACAACATTAAAATTTCACGAGAATCGGATGAAGTTGAATTTTCCGACATATGACCCTTATGACGTCGCCTGAGAAATTAGGACTTTCCTACTAAGGCGTACTGCTCGTCGATGGTGCACATGTCTTCAATCGCTGTAACCCTGTTTGAGCGGAGCTTGAACAGCGTGAGAATGTTGAGGAGCGGACAGTTGCTCGTCGATGCTCGGTGGTCCTCACCGGGACACCGGCTTCCTCCACCCGTAAAACTGTCACGGTCACGATTAGCCATTGTGCATAAGTAAGTGACCTTAAACACCAATAAATAATTAATACAGGCACTTAAATGTGAAAATATCGAAAAATATGAGTAAATTTGAAATCCGCATCAATCTCATCGTGTATAGAATTTCGGAAGACAAATGGCTGGCCGGACGAGATGTTCATGTTTCTGATTAGTATATCAAATATCATGAGAGTTGGTTAGGAGAAGTGCACTAAATTTTGATCCGGCGTAGGGGCGTAGCCAGGATTTCCTTTTGATGGGGGGAGGGGGCTCACTTTTTTGGGAGTGCCAGGTCGATATATGTCACAGGCGTGTCCGTAGGCCTGAGGTGGGGTGGTTATGACCCTCCCATTGGTGCTGTTACCCGAATTCCCGCCAATGGGAGGGCCATACCCACCCTGCCTCCGGCCTACGGTATCCCCCTCCCATTTGTTGGGTTTCGGGGGGCCTCCCTGAGAAATTTTGAAAATTCAATGCCCTAAGACTGAATTTGGGGACCTCTGGTGATTTAATCTTCCCATTTGTTTTGAGGGGGCACTGTATGTTTTAGGGGGCATGGCCCCAGTAGCCCCACCCCAGCTACCCCACAGGTCTGACGAAACAGAAAGAAAAAAGGCTTACGATCGCAATAAGTCACTCCAAATTCGTTCGGATGACTTAAGAACGTTTTGAAATCGCAAAGCGAATTTACAGACGTCATTCAACGAAGCACGGCCAACATCGAGAAAGAATCATCTTGTTTTGGCGGCCAAGTGTGGTGTCTTTTGTGATTTTATTACACGCCTGCTCTATGAAATCTCCATCTGCAGCAACACTAAACCATGCGGAAAATGAAAATCCGTTCCGAACACATGTTCCGAACGGAAATCGTTGACGGACTATTTTTAAATAGAAACGAAATTTAACTGGAATTTTCTACAAATCGTGCACCGAAATTACAATTTGAATCGCTAGCGATAGCTAAAATGATAACCCGGGTTCCTCTCGCAAATTTGGTTGGCTATAAAATGTGTTCTTTTTGTTGATAGTTCGTCCCCTGAGTTCCAATGCCTACTGGCACATAGAACACGTTGGAACACATGGGACGAGTTGCCAAATGAATTGCTGAGTGTCCTTCTAATAAACGCTTATATGGACGTGAAGGCGTGTAATAAACACAGAACGACACACGCGTGTAATTGGGTTAATCGATATGGCATAAGAGCCAGCGCGGACGGATAAAACGAGAAAAATGCTTGAGTTAAGCGAACATGCCTTTGTGACGGAAAGTTTACTATTATCAAGGGCCGTAACCACGTAAAATTCATGACCACATCTACACTTGATACTGATACTTCAGACCAAGCTTCGTAAAAATCCTATAGAAAATGTAGGAGGAGTTAAGCGAATCAGCCTTTGTGATGGAAATTTTGCTGTTTCCAAGGGCCGTAACCATGCAAAATTTGTCGCATCAAAAATTCCTGACCACATACACATCCATACTTAATACTGATACTTCAGACCAAGTTTCGTAAAACTCCACTGAAAACTGGAGGAGGAGTTAAGCGGACAATGTTTGTGACGGAAGGACGGATTGATGGACGGACGGACGAACGAACACCATTTCAGTATCCCCCTCCCGACCTCGGTGGGGGTAATTATTGGAAATATCAGGAAATGTACTGTCAAAACTTCAAACTGACAGCATGGTGACAGATTGGGGTAGGTGTGAATCCGATTTGTTCCGACTACGATGGTTCAAATCCCCACTGAAACTTTTCCACTAGGAACCCCGAGAAGTGGAGCAGTGCGTGTTTACTGTGGTAAGAAAGTTCTACTCGTAAAATATGACGAATCAACAACGCATGAGAGAGAAATATTCTAAAGTGTGCTGCATTTGAATAAACGATTGGCTATACTTAACTTGAAACTTATGTTTCCGTCATGGGATAGCCACAAGGTGCTGAAAGTGACCTTAAATACCAATAAATAAATAAGTTTCAAATCTAGTCTTTTAAGAAAGAGCTGATATCTTATGACTTCAATCCTGAAAATATTAGGAGTGTCAGTCCCACCCCCTTAGCGACGTCCCTGATCGCAACACCCACAGCGTGTCTTTGTGCAAAGTTCTTTTTGATCAATGATTTTGACGTTACGGCGTACACATTGGTGTCACTGTGATCAGTTCACATGACGAGGTACGGGTAGCTGACGTCACGTTGTGTCCAGATTACATGGTGCAATGAATGGTTCTTCACTTTGTCTTTTTTCGCATTGCTCACATAGCTGAGATTGCATGCAATGCAGGGATGAAAACTAGAACACGGGATGTCACCACCTTTTATCGGAACATCACAGACTTGTCTGAAAATTATTTGCACCTGTAGTTGTGGCCGATATACGATATAGAATCGTTGAGACGGGTAGAGATACAGTGTGGTTGCCAGGCCAGTTAGAAGGGGGGGGGGGGGCACGCCCGGGGACATACCCTCACGGTGTATACCGCCAAACGATGACGAATAGAAATAAAGCATGAAACGGCGAAAGCTTTTCCCATAAACAATCTTCATTCCAAATTTCATTGAGATCAGATAACCTAAATAAGGCGAACAAACCAAAAAAGAGGCAAACAGCAAAATTATTGTCTTTCTTTTACAGCAAAAATTGATCGCCACCCGCTCCTTGCAAAGACATAATGTCACAGGTGTGGAGGTGATTTGCTGGTTTTTTCTTTGTTTTACTGTAGGGGCTTGACTCATTTGAACGCCTTTCCCATAAACAATTTCATTGAAATCTGAGAAGTGATGTTCAAGTTATAGTGCAAACAGACATGGGAGTGCAGACGGACATACGTACGGACGGACAGGCACAATCCACTACACCCAACGTTTTGGAAAAAATGGGTGTATAATAAGGCACTTCCGCGTCAATAACATCTTTTTCATTTTTTTTTTTTTTGTCGATATTCGAGTAAAACGGGTCAAAGCGATGAAATTTCCGACAGCAATTTGCGATGCCATTCGTAGTGTGGCATGCATCGACATTAGGTGCATCACTAATTTAGGTCTGTAAGTGCATAGTCCCACCCCCACACCACTGCCACTGATGCAGTGCAGCGATCTAGAGCGTGGTAGAAAATAAGAGGTTGGGGGGGGGGGGGGGGGCGCGGGGATTTATCAGTTTGACAAATGCTTCTATTACATCCATCTTTTTTTTCTCTTTTTTTCATGTCAGGTGAGAAAACATCGCTTAATACAGGTCGTCCCCTTAGTTCCAATGTGTTATGTGTGCCTATTTTGGCACATAGAAAAAACTGGAACTCAGGGGACGATGTGTCAAGACGATAGAATTTCTGACAGAAATTAGCAATTCCAAGAGTCGCCGCATGATAGTTATTCTACGCGACGACTCAGTCAGTTCATGGTTTCACCCCACCACCGCGGATGCAGTAACCAACGAACATGGTGCAAAAGAAGGATGCGTGCTTTTCGCTGTGTAAAATGCTTACCAGTCAGAAGTGACGAAATAGAATCCATTGTTTGAAATGTAGGAAAGACTGGACGAAAAAGCTTATATAGTTCGAAAAAATGAACCCGGATATCAAACGGCTGTAAAATAATTCAAGACGGAAAACTGTTGTGGAAGAGGAAACTAGCGGGTATTTATTTGATTGTTTATTACTATTTATTATATCTGATATTGTTTGTGGAATTCAAGAGGAAGTATTTATCCCTTTATAGCTGCACGTAATGCGTACATTCGGGTTACTTAATATAAGTGTATTTCCCAATCTGCAATAATAAAATGACGATTTCGACAAGAACCTTAAGGACCTGGACACCTGTGCCTTTCTTACACAGAACGGATTTACCCAAAGTAACAACCAAAACCGGCCAGCGCTATTCACAAAAGAGGCCAATAAATTTTCTTAATTTTTAGCTCAACTTTGGCGAAGCCAAATTTGAGCTTTTGTCAGGGCCCGTCGTCCGTCTGTCCGTACGTCAGCAATTGGATACTGCTCGGGCTAGAGGCCGTATTTATGAACCTATCTTTACGAAACTTCTTGGGTACCTTTGTTATGACTGTGGGACGAGAACGAGTGTTTTTGGGTGCGGTCCGAAATTCAAGACGGCTGCCAGCCGCCATTTTGTACCGACGATGCAGAAGTCTGGTTTTTTTTGTACAGAGATTCATATGAAAGCTCTCATTTGAATAATTTTTTGTATGAATGTTTAGTACCATGAGATACATTACATATCATACGGGTTTTTTTCTCGTGCTTAAATTATGCAAATTAGACTAACTTTGATTTATTTAGTGTTACTTTCAGCACTGTCAGTGCAAATGCCAATACGGCTCGGGCTAGAGGCCGCATTTATGAACCGATCTGTACGAAACTTCTTGGGTACCTTTGTTATCACCGTGGGACGAAAACGAGTGTTTTGGGGTCCGGTCTGAAATTCAAGATGGCCGCTGGCAGCCATTTTGTTCAAAATTAGGGGCAATCAGATTTTTGCGCAGAACTTCCCCATGAAAGCTCTGATTTGAATAATTTTTTGTATGAATGTTTAGTACCATGGGATACATCACATATAATACGGGGTTTTTTTTCTCGTGCATAAATTATGAAAATTAGACTAACTTAGATTTATTCAGTGTTACTTTCAGCACTGTAAATGTAAATGCCAATTCGGCTCGGGCTAGAGGCCGAATTTATGAACTGATCTTCACAAAACTTCTGGGGTACCTTTGTTATCACGGTGGGATGAGAACGAGTGTTTTGGGGTCCGGTTCGAAATTCAAGATGGCCACTGGCAGCCATTTTGTACCGAAATTAGGTGTAATTTTTTTGAACAGAACTTCTATATGAAAGTTCTGATTTGAATAAATTTTTGGATAAATGTTTAGTACCATGGGATAGATCACATATAATACAGGGTTTTTTTCTCATGCGTAAATTATGCAAATTAGACGAACTTTGATTTATTCAGTGTTACTTTCAGCACTGTAAGTGCAAATGCCAATACGGCTCGGGCGAGAGGCCGTATTTATGAACCGATCTTCACAAAACTTCTTGGGTACCTTTGTTATCACTCTGGGACGAGAACGAGTGTTTTGGGTCCGGTCTGAAATTCAAGATGGCCACTGGCAGCCATTTTGTACAAAGTTAGGTGCAATCAGATTTTTGTGCAGAACGTCCATATTAAAGCTCTGATTTGAATAATTTTTGTATGCATGTTTAGTACCATGGGAGACACCACATATAATACAGTTTTTTTTCTCGTGCATAAATTATGCAAATTAGACTAACTTTGATTTATTCAGTGTTACTTGCAGCACTGTAACTGTAAATTCCAATATCGGGCTAGAGGCCGATTTATGAACCGATCTTCACAAAACTTCTTGGGTACCTTTGTTATCACCGTGGGACGAGAACGAGGGTTTTGGGGTCCCGTCAGAAACTCATGATGGCCACTGGCGGCCATTTTGTACCAAAATTAGGTGCAATCAGTTTTTTTGTACAGAACTTCTATGTGAAAGTTCTGGTCTGAATAAATTTTTGTATGAATGTTTAGTACCATGGGATACATCACATATAATACGGGTTTTTTTCTCGTGTGTAAATTATGTAAATTAGACTAACTTTGATTTATTTAGTGTTACTTTCAACACTGTAAGTGCAAATGCCAATACGGCTCGGGCTAGAGGTCATATTTATGAACCGATCTTTACAAAACTTCTTGGGTACCTTTGTTGTGACCGTGGGACGAGAACGAGTGTTTTTGTGGTCCGGCCCGAAATTCAAGATGGCCGATGGCAGCCATTTTGTACAAAATTAGGTACAATCAGATTTTTGCACCGAACTTCCATATGAAAGCGCTGATTTGAATAATTCTTTGTGTGAATGTTTAGTACCATGGGATACATCACATATATACGGGAGCGGGGGGGGGGGGGGTGGGGGGGGGGGGGGTTACGTGCAGAAATTATGCAAATTAGATGAACTTTGATTTCTTCAGTGCTACTTACACACAGTAAATACACATGTCAATACGGCTCGGGCTAGAGTCTGTATTTATGAACCGATCTTCACGAAACGTCTTGGGTACCTTTGTTATCACCTTGGGGCGAGAACGAGTGTTTCTGGGTGCGGTCCAAAATTCAAGATGGCTGCCAGTGGCCATTTTGTACCGAAATTAGGTCTAATCAGTTTTTTGTACACAACTTCTATACAGCTCAGGCTAGAGGCCGTATTTATGAACCGATCTTTACGAAACTTCTTGGGTACCTTTGTTATCATCATTGGATGAGAACGAGTGTTTTTGGGTTTGGTCCGAAATTCAAGATGGCCACCAGTAGCCATTTTGTACCAAAATTAGTGCAATCAGTCTTTTGTACAGAACTTCTGTATGAAAATTCTGACTTGAATAAATTTTTTATGAATGTTTAGTAACCTGGAATACATCACATATAGAAAGGTTGTTTTTTTTGTGCAGAAATTATGCAAATTAGATGAACTTTGATTTATTCAGTGCTTTTTATACACTGTAAGTGCACATTTTAATACAGCTCGGGCTAGAGGCTGTATTTATCAACTGATCTTCACGAAACTTCTTGGGTACCTTTGTTATCACCTTTGGACGAGAACTAGTGTTTCTGGGTGCGGTCCAAAATTCAAGATGGCCGCCAGTGGCCATTTTGTACCGAAATTAGGTCCAATCAGTTTTTTGTCACAACTTCTGTACAGCTCGTATTTATGAACTGATCTTCGCGAAACTTCTTGGGTTCTTGTTTTCACCTTGGGATAGGAACGGGAGTGTTTTGGGGTGCCTTTGTTATTTATCACTGTGCTATGAGAACAAATATTTTGGGGTTTAGTCACACCCACTCTGGGACTCAAAGATTTCTTTTTCTAGTTTAGCATCTGACTGTCACCCACCTTTACAATACTTTACCTATACATTTGTTACAGGCTAAGGTCAGTATTTATGTACATACCGTTACAATACTTTATATGTACCTTTGTTATCAGGTCATTACCTAGATGTTTGTCATTGCCATGTCACATACTATACATGTACATGTCTTAACAAGTTGGGCTACAGTATCATTGACACTTTCATTTCATTTTTTGTCTCAAAAACATAGGTTATGACCCCTCTTTAGAACGAGCTCGTTCCAAAGGGTGTTCATCACCTATGTTTTCGAGACAAAAACACGAAAATTGGTTATTCAAGAATTTTGTTTGCAAATGTCGTCTGCTTTTCATGTTAGGTGAAGAGTTAAACAACACTAGGTGAATCTTACCACTATTCAAATTCTTACAGTCTCGAAGAAACACGCACAAATCACTTGAAAACGTACATCCAAATGACCACTGTGTGGAACCCGTTGGTCAGTTTCCTGAATCCTGAAGCTCTCTCTCTCTCTCTCTCTCTCTCTCTCTTTCTCTCTCTCCAGTAAAAAAATATGTACAAATGCGGTGTAGTTGTGAACCGTTACCACGTGTTCATTATAAGTGTCCTGCCCAGTAACTATTGCTGTTGTTTGATCGTTAATGCGACGGTTGGCTGCACGGACTTTTAGGAAATATTAATTTAACTAGCAGGGTTACCCGGCGTTGCTCGGGCTGAGGAGAAAAATCTCCCGTAATCTATACTATATTTTGCTGGTCATAACTGTTGGTGCCCCTCTACACCCATACCCCACCCCACCCCGCCACTTTTTAAACCTCACCATTAGATTCCTGGTAAAAAATTACCCCTAGTAGACCCCTTTGAAAACCCGTATCGGTGAGAAAAATGTTGGTCATAACTTTTGGTGCCCCCTCTACACCCCACCCCCACCCGATACTTTTTTAAACCTCACCATTAGATTCCTGATAAAAACGTACCCCTAGTAGACCTCTTTGAAGGTATCTCTCGGTAAAAAAAAATTTGGTCATAACATTTGGTGCCCCCTACACCCACACCCCCACCCTACACACTTTTTTAAACCTGACGATGACCTCCGCCATACAAAGTACTCCTATATCGGGCAGACAGACAGACATACATACACACATACAGACATTTTAAAATATATTATAGAAGAAGATTATTGCTTACCAAAGACATATCAATTCTTATATTACTGACAAGAGCCCATAATGCTGGACACAAGCCTATAGCAAGCCTTGCTTGACTTCGTCCATTTAATATTTAGCGCATTTCTTGATCTAAGCAGGGACGTGGCTAGATGCTTCCGTTTGGGGGGGGGGATAGGGTAGAAAATTTCTAACTAGGGGGTGGGACCGGGGGGGGGGTGGGGTCCCTCCCTCTTGTTGGAAATTCACTACCGAGAAAACATTAGAAAATGAAGACATGAAAGGGGTCATAAAATTGATTCCAGTAAGTGAAATGCCAACACATTTATGATAGAATCATCAGGTTATTATTATTTGGTGTTATTCTGCGAATTGAATATGTGCTAAACAAATGCCCAAGCTGAGAACTTTGAGCAATTCACACTGTCCTAACATTAAATCAGATCTTATGCAGGAATGATCAATATTTGATCTTTCATCATTTTGAAACTGTGAATGATGGAATTAACTCAGGATAACGATTTTACATGATGTGATTTTCTTGAAGTGCATTTCGAAGATTTTTTTGTATCAGGTACTATAGAAATCTCGTACCGATTAACATAGTGCATACTTATGAAGCTCGATATTACGTACTCTGTAGTTGTAAATAGTAACAACTGGAATTTGTGCCGATTTGAAACCGAGTTTGAATTTTGGGAAGTAAAGGAGACATCAGCATCACCAAAGAAGCTCTAAAATCCAGATAGATTAAATTACTTGCCCCCCGAATTTCCAACTATAGGAAATTTTGGCCAGGTTTGGGGGAGGGGGTGCCTCCCCCCCCCCCCCCCCCCTGTCGCACGTCCTTGGATCTGAGTCGTATTTAACGCCATGGGAGCGCCATGGAGTGGTTATGGCATTGGACTTCAAACCGAAGGGTCCACCGTTCGATCCCCGCCAGGGGTAACTGTGTTGCGTTCTTGGCAAGGCACTTATTCCTGTTTGCCCACGTGTGTGTGTGTGTGTGTGTGTGGGGGGGGGGGGGGGGGGCTGTGTTCTAAGGCGTGCTATACATCGATGGTTCACTTGTCTTAAACCAATGCTTGTGTGGAATTAGAACGTTGTGGAGTCTAACAGTTACTCGCCATTAGTGTGTGGTTGTCTCCGGGTACTCCGGCTTCGAAAGAGTCAAAATAAACAGATAAAAATAGAAAAAAATAAATAAATTTAACGTCCCAAAGGCGAACTCGAGTCTACTCGCCTCCAGTGTTATACAGCAAGTGCTCTCACATCTCCGCACGATTCTTCAATGGGGATGCGACGTGCATCCTACAAGTGGATGTGATCTGGTGGTGTTTTCGGTGGTCGACCCTCTTACTTCCCACTTCTGACTTCCTTTGCTTCTTCCTTTTTTCTTTAGTGGAAGCGGTGGAGGAGGAGATTCCTTGACTTTTGATGGCGAGGCCTGTGGTTCCGTGATGATCTTCTTCGGTTGCTGAGCGTTATTTCGTGCATCGCGACCTATACTTAGTTCATCAGTTTTCTTACTTAGCTATGCCAGTTGGGAATCTTGGGCATCCCATCTTTAGTCCTAAAATAATTTTTCAGTGTTATTTGGACTGAAGATAATAAACTCCATCTGCCCCCAGAGCTGATTACGTTACTGATAATTTCTTTGTTAATTTATAGAAGCTCTTAAAATACGTCACTATTAATTTCTTTGTTAATAACTGGATCTTAAATTACGTCCTGTGATAGCATTGTGCGGGCAATGTCGTTTAGCCCTTTACCTAACATGAAAAGCAGACGACACTTGCAAACAAAATTCTTGAATAACTAATTATTTTCATTTTTGTCTCAAAAACATAGGTTATGAATCCCTCATTGGAACGAGCTCGACGAGCTCGTTCCAAAGAGGGGTCATAACCAATGTTTTTGAGACAAAAAATGAAAAAAATAATGAAAATTAATTGGCGATTTTTGTGAATAGCGCTGGCCGTTTTTGGCCGTTATGTTGGGTAAAGGGGTAAAGAAATTTACCCGACCAGATAATATAACGACGGTAATGATATGAACACACAATCTCCGTGGCTTACAAAACTTAACTTCCTCTGGCTACCAAATGGAATACAGGTCTGCATTATTTGATTCTAGATGTCTTACCCAGAGTGGATTACTCAGACTAGGTAGTCATCCATGAATCAAACCATGCAGACTTGTATTTAATTTGGTGGGCAATGGAAATCAATTTTAAAAACTGACTAAATGACTAAAGTGCCACTCTTAACTTATATAAAAAAATGAATTGACTTTAATAGGATATTCCACTCCCTGTATTACATAATATGTTTTATATTATTTATTTTCATTATTTCATTGCGCTTATGGCGCGATTCTGTCCGCGGTGTTGCTCGAAATTTAGTTGGACCCAAATGACTGACTGACTTACGTCAACATCAGAATTTTACGAAATTGACTCCGATGTCTGACGTAACACAAAACAGCGGATCTGACTTATCAAATGAGTGTATTAGCACGAAGTCCAATGTAAACAAAAACAATGTGATGAAAAATGTCATGTGGAATTTCTTTTTATTCCTAGTTTAGGATGCACTCTAAGTGTACTTGCATTCTATATCATAAATATGATATGCTGAGGCTTTATTAGGGCGTCTCGTATGTTTCATGTCAATTCTGGCGAACCTCGGCGGAGAGCCCAAAAGAGACGTCATGTCATATGAGCCAGTCACGTCATGTTTGGTTGGCAAGAGTACTTTATGTTGTGGCGTCATTACGATACTAACGCACGATACGTGGAGTCAGTGCGCATGCACAATACGTGTTGTTAGGCAGCCATCTTGATTTCAATGGTAGAACGTGGTTGTAACCAAAACCCACTAATAGGACGAGGGTATGTTTGGAGGCTGTGTTCGATTTCCGGGAGTAAATCTAATTACCTAAATAGATCCAACAATCACTACTGTAGCGGTCGAGGTATAAGGGCCATTTACCAACCAGCCTGGTTGGTCCGAAGCTCTTAGTCTCGTGGTAAATTGATCGCTTTGTGTGCTAGAGGTCGACGGTTCGAACCCCGGCTCCCGCACTTATCTCTCCTCTTGTTACATTTGGGGACTCGTTCGATCCTCAGCAGTAGGTGGCACTGCGGGTGTTTATACCGCTCTGAGGGAGGAACCTGGATGAGATGCACATGTGGTGAATCTCAAAAGAAAGGGAGAGTAGTGTAGCGGTCGAGGTATAAGGGCCATTTACCAACCAGCCTGGTAGGTCCGGATCTCTTAGTTTGGTGGTAAATCGGTCACTTTGTGTGCAAGAGGTCGACGGTTCGAACCCCTGCTCCCGCATTTATCTCTCCTCCTGTTAAACTACAAATGACAAAAAAAAACACTTAAAAATACCGAAACGGATATATTTCGTACGGATTCCCCAAGAATCCTTCTTTTCTGCCAGCAACAGGCGCATTCAAATGTATAAGAGTCAATCTAATACCAGAATTCCCCGTTACTTCGTAGGAATACCAAAATAGACCCGACAGTTTTATTAATTCGGATTCTTTCGGAATCCTCTGCTTTACTTCTGTCTATAATATTGTTTTTCTGTCTATCCAACCCCGTTCATTTGTTCTGGAGTATACTCTAGTAGAGTAGAAGGCCTAGCCGTTGGGCCAGTTTTATGTCGAAGCCCCATTTTAATAGTTGCACGTAGTACTATAAAGCGCGTTCTGTTGTACAAGATTTTCCCCAGAATTCTCGCTTTCTACCTATTACAGACGCTATTCTAGCTTCTCTAACTCTAGTAGTTTATCTGGTCCTAGTTTCTCTTGACCACCCCTTGTTACGACCTCTGTCCCAGTGCAAGTCTTATAATCACCAGATTGCTTGATTTCCCGTAATCTGTTCCTCCTCATACATAGTCATCTCCCTTGTGTACAACGAAGACCTCGAGCAGAGATAGGTATTACTGGAACGTCTCAAATCTTATAATGCAAATAAGCTATCGAGTTGTGACTCGAACAGGTATCACACGGACGACTCGCATCTCATCCAAGGCCACTACCTACCCATAGTCACCATGTAAACCATCTGTCTAATGATCAGCCGGTATTGTATTCACTTTTAGTATTGTGTTCTACCAGCCTTGCAGGCTACCACTATTCTGTCCTGTGCTGGGGTGTCTAATAATGACTAACTTGTGGTACTACTACGGTTCTAAGTACTGCCGCTAAGGGTCAGAGTGTATATCACTATTAAAGTTGTCTCCCACTACTAGAAATAGCCAATTGCCGTCTGCTTGCTAGAACAACATTTCCATACCTGTTCCAAGTTCCCCCAATAAGCTGTCGAGTAGTTATTGAAAAAGTCATTGCTCGAACAACTCGAATCACATCGAGTAATTGCTCGAACGAGTGACTCCACATACTGCTCTATGACTCCGCTCGGTATTTGATGATACCAACAACATGAGTAGTATGTAATGTGGTTTTCGAGGGTAGGTTGGGGGACCCCGGTGGGGGACCCCGGAAGTGACGTCCTGTCACGTGACGTAGTGGCGCTATGTTGTGTTGTCATGGTAACCCGCGTGAGCGGCCATCTTGTGACGTCATCTCCATAGTGACGCGTGGTGTTAGTGCGCATGCGCATGCGCAGCGCGTGTTGTTAGGGTGATACGTGTTTCCGTCGTCCATTTTGTATACAGGAGGTCGCCATCTTGGTTTCTATGGTGGCACGTGATTGCTATGTTACCTAAGGCCTACAATAGGACAGGGGTATGTTCGGAGGGTATGTTCCTTTGTAGAAGAGTAAATCTAATTACCACAAACAACCCGATAATCCATCCAAATCACCAAAATCCACCCAAAATCACCGAAATTGACTTTATTTCCCCAATTTATCGGCTTAGCACGTAGTGCTATAGTACTAAGGGGGTACCGGGGTGCGTTCGATTGAACAGGAGTAATGTTCTGGATTAGAATTCTCCCAGAACCCCTTTCTGGATCCCTATACCATGACGTTTTTCCCATTAAAAGACACGTTCCTTTGGCAATTACCCAGAATTCTCTGCGTCTATCTATATATGCAATAGTTTACGTCTATCTGGCCATGTTCCTTTGTTCTAGAGTATACTCCGGTAACGTAGAAGAGCCTATCAACTGGAACAGTATACCTTATTATTGCTATATTTAGCAATTTCTAGTCTATTCTTGTTAGTTCTGACCCTATTCCAAGTGCTCTTGTTGTTTCATATATCTAACTAACCAATCAGATTGCTTGATTTCCCATAATGCAGTTATCTCCCTTGTGTATAACAAAAGCCTATATCCAATGGCACCCCAATTTTAGCACCCCTTTTTTGAAAAACATATGACCATCGGCACCCCTTTTTGTCATATGTGCTTATGTGAAAGAGTGAAAGAGCACAATGTGACACAATATGCCCTATCACACGGGCACATGCTTTATGTGCCGATATGTGCTTATGTGAAAAGGCACAATGTGATTCAATATGTCCTATCACATAGGCACATACGAGTATTTGAGGATACCTATGGCCTGGTATTGTATTATTCGAGGATACCTACTGGAGAATCCCTTTTTTGTCATATGTGCTTATGTGAAAAGGCACAATGTGACACAATATGCCCTATCACATAGGCACATACGGGTATTTGAGGATACCTATAGCCTAGTATTGTATTATTTGAGGATACCTATCTAGGATACCTTCTGGAGAATCCCTTTTTGTCATATGTGCTTATGTGAAAAAGCACAATGTGACACAATGTGACCTAGCACATAAGCACATGCTTTATGTGCCGATATGTGCTTATGTGAAAAGGCACAATGTGACACAATGTGCCCTATCACATAGGCACATACGACCAAAATGGGATTCCATAGCCACAGGCGTTTTCGAAAAAGGGATTCCACAAATGGGATTCCAAAAAAAGGGATTCCACAAATGGGATTCCGTTTCCATCTTGTCGCCAAAGCTCCAAGGCCACTACTGGTCTATGGTCTATCTGTCCTATCATTAGCTTCAACAACAGTCTTGTTCCATTGCGGCCTTGTACCAGTACTATTGGCTAAACTACCATCAGTTACTTCCTAGCTATACCTTCGCTGAAGCTTTCAAAATGTTCCATCTGATTTCCCCTGTATACATATAAGGCATTCCGTAAGTGGCGCAGTCCGTAAAATGGTAGGGGAGGAGAAGGACTGCCAGTGTCATTTGGCCCTATCCTCCAATTTTGAAAAGGTTTAGTCTTTGCAAGGTTGAAATGTGAAAAATTTAAATGTATACACCCAATCAAGCAGGCGAACGAATAAGAGAATGTAGTATTGTCTTTCGTGGTTATAAACACGCTTGACGCGATGCGAGCGATGCAATAAAATATTGATTACTTTGCGATTTCGACACAGTTTGTTGATACCACTAATTTTAGACTGACTGTAAACCAAACACAAATTCTTTTAACTGTGTATACAGCACTTACGAATTTAACCATTTGAACACTGGTTGTATTTCCATGTCAGTTCAAAATAAGCAACTGGAAGAGTCCATATTTATCATTTGTGGGTGGATCAATTAACATTTTCAACGCGCAACCTTGGGTTGCACGTTGAACATATTGATTAGTCTACCACACATGTTAACTTAGCAGATATCCTACTAAGTGAAAGTATGAAGTATTATGTTCATGGATAGGAAAAGCGGCCTCTCGGGTTGAAAGACTAATGTATCATATGGGGTCCTCTCAATAAGATACATGTATATTTCATAGCCAACATCCCAACGAGCTGAAAATGTTTCGACAAAATACCGACCACTGTCTCCAATCCCGCCTCCTTCATGTATCTACACAACTGCACGAAATTTCCGAATGACACATATGCATCGAATGCAAGAAAAACTACAATGCTTTTGGCATTTGTATTATTGTTTGCGATAGTAAGAACAACCCTGAAAGTTAACACACATTGAAAAACGTTGGAATTGATGAGTATTTTTATATGTCAAATTCCCAAAGATTCTCACTTTTGGGCAAGGGAACTAGATATTGATGTCTATCCATTTGAAGAGACCGTTTTTCCGATCCAGAATCATGACACGTCATACTTTCATTAAGTAGGATGGCTGCTAAGTTAAAATGTGGGGTAGTCGAATCAATATTTTCAACGTGCGGCCTGAAGGCTGCATGTTGAAAATATTGCTTGGTCTATCCCCCAAAAATAAATATGGACTCTTCCAATTGTTTCTTTTGAACTGACATGAAAGATACCACAAGTGTTCAAAGGGTTGAAGGTTTTAAGCTATATTTTAGGCCATAGAAAATGAATACGCAGTTTAATATCAGCACCAGTAGTAAAGGGAGGCACTCCGGCGTAAAAATTTAACATTGAAATCTCCATAGACATTGGTTCGCCAGAGACAATTTTCGTCTAGAAGGAAACGGGCGTAAAATTTAACACTGAAAATTCTCATAAGATTTTGAATTTGGCAAAAAATTGGCATAAAACGAATTTAACACTGAAAATTCCCATAGACATTTTTGTCGCCAGAGTGAAAACGACATGCAGAGATCATTCATGCCAAATTCAAAACACTATGGGAATATGCAGTGTTAGATTTTTACGCCCGTTTAATTCTAGACGAACATTGTCTCTGGCGAACCAATGTCTGTCGAGATTTCAGTGTTAAATTTTTACGCCGGAGTGCCTTATTGGAGTGAGGCCCGACACTCCCTGTCTCGAGGCGATTCGCAACGTAGTTTTGGATGCAGATTTCCACAGTGAATTTTTCAAATATTTGTTATTTCTGGTTTTTACTGCATGTGTAGGTGTTATATAAGTAAAGGAAATGTGTTTACTTCGAAATTCCCACCTCTGATATTCTATAAATCCATATTAAATATACAAATTATACGTCAAAATTAAGGTTGTGTGTATAGGACATGAAACATATATGCAATCAACTCACAGAGTTAACTGCAGGCATTAATGATTCCTGGAAGTCTGCAACCGTATTCGCACAAGAACGGATAATAAAATAATATTCCAGAACAACTCGGGGCCAAATGTGTTTCAGATCGCCTCATGTGAAACCGTATCCGCCACCTAAATGCCCCGTATAGCTTATATATAATATCAACTTCATTAACACAGAAAATACGTATTCTCAATCTGCGATCAGATGCCGATCTATACACATCAAATACAAATCAGTTGTTTCTAAAGAACGTGAACCTTCCATTGTCGGAATCAAATCGCGAAGCCAACCAAAGCTCTATTTATAGCTATCCACGAAACCTGGCTGGAGGACGAGACTGCAAAATATACGAAGATGCATCAACCCTTTGAACACTGGTGGAATCTTCCATGCTATTGCAGAGACAGCAATTGGAAGAGTCCATATTCATTATTTATTTGGGGGGGGGGGGGGTAGACCAATTATTATTTTTAACGTGCAGCCTTAGGGCTGCACGTTAAAAATATTGTTTGGTCTGTACCACACATTCACTTAGCACCCATCTTTCTTTTATAAAATTATGACGTACCATTTCCTGGGCCGAACCCCCCCCCCCCCGATTCAAAGGGTTAAAAAATTATGTTCGATTTTAACCTCCGACACAGTCCTCAAACCACCATCTGGCAGAGAGACGGTGGTTCTGTTGGAGATTGCCACGAATGTTCATAAATTTTCCTCGGCTCTGCATGTTGGGCGGGGCGTTCACGCGTGACTTTTCTACCTTTCACGATTGATATTTTACATATCATTATTGTTGTCACGCACAATAAAACTGGGTTATGCTGGTAATACAGGTACAAATCTGCAAATTCAGCTACAAACAACACACGTCGCAGTTCGCAAAAAGCTCAAAACAAATCATGCGGATATTTGGACCGTAAAATAACACAGCCTACTAGGATTATCTACAGGTGACTCATCGATAGCACTCAAAATGGACATTGATTTCCATGGAAAGAGGGCGCTTGTAACCGCTGGAGGTCGAGGTATTGGACGTGCGATAGCCAAAACTCTTGTAAAGTTGGGAGCAAAAACAATCGTTTTAACCAAATCAGACAGCAGCGTTTCTAGCATCAAAGCAGAAGATCCAAGTATAAAAGTTGTACAAGTCGATCTTGGAGACTGGGACAGGACAAAGAAAGTGGTGGAATCTGTACTTCCCATTGATTTGCTTGTAAACAATGTTGGTGATTGTATTATGAAGCCGTTTGTGGAATGTGATGAAAGTGATGTGGACAAAATGTTCAACATGAACTACAAAATTACCTTTAACGTTTCTCGAGTGGTGTGCGCTGATCTTTTAAAGAGAGAAAAATCCGGCTCCGTAGTCAACATTTCGTGCCTAGCTGCGAAAAAATGTTTTTCTTCATTCTCGGCCTTCGGATCCACCAAAGCGGCCCTGGATTCCTTAACAAAATACATGGCCATTGAGCTGGGACCAAAACAGATTAGAGTGAATGGGGTGAACCCGACAGGTGTGAATACAGACCTTAGCCGTGATGAATTGGCTGATGAAAAATTCTTGGAAGAACTCTTGAACGGTATACCACTTGGCAGACTTGCGGAAACATCGGACGTAGCAAATGCCGTAATGTTCTTACTCAGCGACCGTGCATCTCTCATTAACGGAGTAACACTATTGGTTGATGGTGGACATAATTTGTAGACTGCAGTGATGAAATCCTAAAAAAAAACAAAAATGTTTATCTGCTTTCATTCAGTTCTAAATATTCAGTGTCGAACCTAAACTCGGACTTTAACCCTTTACCCAACGTAACGGCCAAAAACGGCCAGCGCTGTTCTCAAAAATCGCCAATAACGTTTTATTATTTTTTCACTTTTTGTCTCAAAAACATAGGTTATGACGAGCTCGTTCCAACGAGGGGTCAAAACCTATGTTTTGAGGACAAAAAATGAAAAAAGGAGTTATTCAATTTCAAGAATTTTTTTGCAAGTGTCGTCTGCTTTTCATGTTAGGTAAAGGGTTAATAAAAATTTGTTAGCGTAATCTTATTTTATGTTATCCCCATGGGTGGGTGTAGGGAGGTGGGGGGGGGGGGGGCACTCTGCATATTTTGTAACTCATTTTTTCACCGACCCCTAGACCATGGGACACGGTATTATCCGCAAAACATCTGCACATCCACTGCAGGATGTAGTGGGTGTTCAGGTGTTATCGCAGAGAATACCATACTCCATGCATATATATGTCGACAGCGAGGGTCTCGTATAACCTTTATAAATGTGCTACATTTTTTAAAGTTTTGAATGAGCCGTTATTGAATTGCGACAATATTTTGGCTGGGAAACATTGTGGTCGTGTGCAAAGAAGCGAATGGGAGGCCACACAAGCCCTCCCGTCTCCAAAATGTTAAACCTTACCGTCGAATGTCGTGCACGCCCACCTCACCGCTACGGGCGTAGGTTGATGCTTCAAATTAGGATATATGATTGAAATGTGGACAGTTTTACGGGTGGAGGAAGCCGGAATACCTGGAGAGAACCACTGAGCATTGCCGAACAACTGTCAGCTCCTCAACATTTTAACTCTGTTCAAACTCCGCTCACGCAGGGTTACAGTGGATGAAGACGTGCACCATCGACGTGCAATACGCCTTAGTACATTGCGCCATCGTGCCCCCATATAGGCAACCGGGATAAAGTGCCTTGCCCAAGGACACAACGTGGGTCGTCCCGGACGGGGATCGAACTCGGGACTTCTAGCATAGAAGTCCAACAGTCAAGTCTACTACTGAGCCACCACGCTTCCCCACGGGGAGTGAAGGCTTAAGATTATGCGTTTATAGATTATGTTTTTGATCTTTGTAATAGCACGTCTAGCAAGTTCCTGAAATAAACATAGAACGCTTATTTGAGCACATTGTGTATTTTTCCTTTTGGGAGTCATGTTTTAACCCTTTGAAACAGAGAGGCCGCTTTTCCGGACCAAGAACATGACACGTCTTACTGTCATTAAGTATTGTGGCTGCTAAGTTAAAGTGTTGGGTACAGCAATCAATATTTTCAACATGCAGCCCCAAGTCTTCGCGTTGAAAATAATAATTGGTCTACCCCCAAATAATAAATATGGTCTCTCCCAACTGTCTCCTCGAACTGGCATGGAATATACCACCAGGGTTCGAAGGGTTAAAATAGTCCAAATACTAAATTCTATCAGGGGTAAAGGAGAGACGGCAACACAGTTCTTAGAGTCCAAATACTAAATTCTATCAGGGGTAAGGGAGAGACGGCACCACAGTTCTTAGACATCCACTTCCATAGCCTAACACATATGATATGCCGTTTGCTTTAGTACGTTTACGTGTTTTTATACATATTGTACCTAGTAGGTTGTTTAGTCTGACAGGGAACCCAATAATTACCTTCCCAGCGATTCTCCGGGCATCTAAGGCCATTCAGTTACCAGTTACATTTGCTTCATTCAACAAACACATTTTCAATGCACCTGTTCAGTGACGCAGATGTATGCATAGGGCCTCGCCAGTCTATGGACACACTTCTTAGTATCCGGATCAGATGCATCTCAGTCAGTGCATAGGATGGACAATTTATGCAACTGAACACTAGACGAACTGGCAGACCCCTACCACTGTTTCTGTCAGATCTTTCAACCAGTTCACTAGATAAAACTTTGAAGCCTCTTGAAATTGACTGAAGACATGTGAACCATCAATGTGCATGCAGCTTACAATGTAGTTCACCACCTCAACGCGGACAGACAAAGGAGGATTTGATTTGCCAAACCACACAACACAAGTTACTCCAACGCACAAGCCAATATGCCGCCGATACAATATTTTATTGGAAGTGGGTTACCATGTGTCTTTGGGCAATTCGTTTTAATTGATCCTTTACGTATATGGCAGGTACTATTTCCAAAATTGAACAGTGAAGTTTTATTATATTTTTGCCTCCAAAATATGACTTATGACACCTTTCTGGAACGATCTCGTCGAGCTCATTCCCTTGAAGTATCATAAGCTATATTTTGGACGCACAGAAATGAAAATGTTCAGTTATTCTTCATTTTGTCTTGGCAAGTTTAAAATCAAATAAATGGTTAATACATTTAAAATAGAAAACGATTCAAACTGACAGTGGTGTCGCAGCGTATCGCGTTCCCATTGTTGTGAAAGACAAACCTCAATTTATTTAATTCATGTTGTATAATAGTCGAACGTAAATTAGGTATTGTCAATCAACTGTTCTCTGGTTTAGTGCAGTACGCTATATCCACTGTCTGTTTTTTACGACATTCAAGATAAATAAAATAAGTATTTATTGGTGCGTTAAATGTATACCACACCGCCTAAAAAGGAACAAAGAAGTGGAAAATATGTAAATAGTTTTCGAACAACATGCAGTCGGGGCATGCATGACCAATAAACCCTGTCTTACGAAACAATACTCCCACCAGAACTGAAGCACACGGATTCCCGTTGAAAATTTAGTTTTTAATTTTTTTCAAACGTATAGGTTATAACTTTTCGTTTAAACGAGTTCATAGAACTCGTTTTAACTGGTATAGTGCTGGAAGCCCATATTACCCAACGCAACGACAAAAACTGCCCAGCGCTATTCTAAAAAATCACCAATTAATTTTCATTATTTTTTCTTTTTTTTTTTGGTCTCAAAAACATAGGTTATGAACCCTCGTTGGAACGAAGTATTCGAGCTCGTTCCAATGAGGGGTCATAACCTATGTTTTTGAGACAAAAAAATGAAAAACAATTAGTTATTCAAGAATTTTTTTTACAAGTGTCGTCTGCTTTTCATGTTAGGTAAAGGGTTAACCAAAGATAATGAGCACTCTACCAGTTACCCGAATACCGAAGCACGGTGAGATACATTCAACATGGTTTGTTTGTATAGTTTATCTGTTTTGTCCTACAGAAGCTGTACAGACAACATCAAGACACTATGGAATTTTTGCTGTCTGTTGTTTTCGTTTATTAAAAGTAACAAAAGGAAACCTGAAGTTATTTTCTACTGATGTCATAGATGTTGTCTAAACAATTACTTGCGTCTCAGTTGGACCTTCCTCGCGTGTCTAATAATTTTAAAGAGATTACCTCATCGGAAGTCGAAAAAATGCCCAAACAGAACACACGGCTATTGAGTTGGGATCAAACAGATCAAGTTGAATGAAGTAATTCCAAGTTTGGATACAGACCACAGTCATCATATATTGTCTGACGAAAGATAAATGGGTGATGGGGAATCCTTGTGTACTTTACTACAAGACAAAATGTTTTCTTTTTCTTGTTAACACTCCAAATCCACAGTGTTGACTCAGCACTTCCCAGTGCCATGTGTAATGAGTTTTACCATAAAACACAATATTTACTCACTACGACACAGGAAACACACCGATAGATAACAAATATGTTCTCCCAGCTCCACGTTGACTGTAGTGAGTTATAAGTTAATTTTAACCTAAAACACAAAGTTTACCCACTTCGGTACAAGAAACACCCATAAGAACCAAATATGTCCCCCGGCTCCACGCTGACTGTAGCGATTTTAACCTACAACACAATGTTTATCCCGACGTTACAATAAACATACCCATAAGAACCAAAAATGTCCACCCAGATCCACGTTGATTGTAGCGAAATTTAACCTAACGCACAAAGTTTACCCACTACGTTAAAGAAATACACCCATAAGAACCAAATAAGTCCTCCCGCCCCTGCTCCACGCTGACTGCAGCGATTTTTAAACTGAAACACAAAGTTTACTCACTACGTTACAAGACACACACACACACACACACACACACACACACACACACACACACACACACACACACACACACACACACACACACACACACACACACACACAGAGTCTTGTTTTCCCTACATACCGAGGTACCG
The DNA here is from genome assembly GCA_031216915.1 of Pictodentalium vernedei. Taxonomy (NCBI): domain Eukaryota; kingdom Metazoa; phylum Mollusca; class Scaphopoda; order Dentaliida; family Dentaliidae; genus Pictodentalium; species Pictodentalium vernedei. Next base: position 304,006,448 of record CM062290.1, on the reverse strand, counting down.
CATTGTCTGTCCTTTGTGTAGACTAACGGTTTCAACCTCGTTTTGCCGGTACAGTTCTGGGAAAACAACCGAGGTAAAGGGTTTCTTTTGTCTTTTGTACCTCGGTAAGGCGAAACACGCAAACTCTTTTGTCTAGTTACCTCGTCAAGTTGGTAAGACAAACGCACACACACACACACACACACACACACACACACACACACACACACACACACACACACACACACACACACACACACACACACACACACACACACACACACACACACACACACATAAATACCAAATATTTCCTCCCAGCTCCTTGCTAACTGTAGTGATTTTGAACCTAAAACACAAAGGTTACTCGCTACCTTACAAGACGCACACCCATAAATACCAAATATCCCCCCCCCCCACCACTACCACCAGCTCCACGCTAAAAGGTTTCATCCCCACATTCAAACGAATCCTCCACGGATTATTTTCTACCTTTGCTGAAGACTACAACCAATCCAGGTATCTTCTCTAATAGGTAATATCTAGGTTTCATTTTAATTTATTTCATTTCTTCATTTTAATTTCATTTTAAATTCATCTACCTATTCTTCAAATGGCTCAAAAAAGACAGAAGCATCAGGGAAAGAGAGTTGCCCAGTCTGGAAGAGGCCAGGAACAATCGTTCCAGGCCTATTCTAGATTGGTCAAGGCCCTTTTTCAGGTGATTCAGTGTATGTACCATATTGGGCTCCTAGAGCAGCATTTGGCCAACCGGGATTTCCCGAAACAGTTGGAGAAGAAAGTAGATGAGTTAGGTGGCTTTCTAAAGCCGGCTCTTCCCACCCCACACATTTTTTCTGTTTTTCGACAGATTAGTGTGGGATGGGCCAACCAAACGTTAAATGCTTTAATTGAGCATTATAAGATAAATTTAAACCAGTTGAAGTCTAAGATAACTTTGGCTATGCGACCACCTCCTGGACTCAAAAAATAGACTTCAACAGCCCTTCGGCGCGTGCCTTGATCTGGGCTCAAAAAAACTTTAAAAAAATAAGTTGACAGATAAGACGATTTCGGCCTATGAGTCTTACATTTCGGAACTTCGCCCAGCGTCTGGAGTAAGGAACAATACGGGAGGGAGCAAGCAAACTCCGACCCGTGTTGTCCCTCTACCCCAGCGCGAAAAGCAAAATAAGAAAAGATCAAGGCAAAGCACTTCTGCCTCTTCTTTTCCTTCTACTTCTTCTTTCTCTCAGAGTAAGCGCCTCAATTTGCAAACATCTCCGGTCCATATTGTGACTGAAGATGCTCGCAAATTGAGTAACGCTATCTCGCCTCGTCTTGTTTCTCTACTTCCTACTCCTCCTCAGCCTTTCTTCTCTGGTTCTCCTAGTGCTCTCACTAGAACTCCTTCTCCTCCTTCTGTTTTTCTCCTGCTTCTGTGTCCTCTCCTGCTTCTGTTTCTTCTGCCCCTTCTCCTGACTCTAGTGTGGTTCAACCAGGTATATCGTACTCAGAGAAAGTCAAATCACCGAGCCGCAACTCGGGCCGCTCATTTGATTCTAAATTCTCCCAGTTTCGGCATAACTCCACCCGGGAGGCCAATTGTATCAGATTGTAATTGTATGCGATCTCGGAATTAATTGATTATCATCTGAAACCTATGGCAAATAGACATCCGAGCTATCTAATAAATACACAGGATTTCCTGTCAAAAATTTCGAAATTGAAAATATTGAAAAATGCAATTCTGGCTACTTTGGATATCGACAGTATGTATACGAACATTGATATTGATAAAGGTGTTAAATCAGTTAAAAATGCATTTGAAAAATATCCGGATGCGAAACGCCCGGATGAACAAATTTTGGATCTTTTAGAGCTGAGCTTAAAAGGTAATGACTTTCAATTCAATGGAGAATATTTTCTACAAATAATGTGTTGTCCTATGGGTAAAAGATTCAGTCCTAATTTTGCAAGCATTTATGTAGCGGAATGGGAGGAAAATGCCTTAAGCAAATGTGCAAAGCATCCTCTCGTATATCTCAGATATTTAGATGACATTTTTATTATTTGGGAACATTCAAAAGAAGATTTTGATGAATTTTTAGAAATTTTGAACAATCACGATCCAAATATTAAATTGAAAGCTACTATCAGTGAAAATTCTGTTGATTTTCTCGAAGTGACCGTGAATAAAGGCAAGCAATTTCAGGCGTCCGGTCATTTAGATTATAAAGTATATTTTAAACCAACTGATTCACATCAATTGTTGCACACAAAATCATTTCATCCTCAACATACATTTAAAGGTATCATCAAATCACAGCTAATTCGTTTCCACCGCAATTCAAGTGATAAGGTAAATTTCAATGAGGCTTGTTCTACTCTATTTGGCGCCCTCAGATCGAGAGGGTACTCGCTGCGCCTTTTGCGTAGCCTGAAATCCCAAACCCTGAAAAAGCTCGAAAGTCCAGCTGAAACTACCGATTTCGAACCACTGAAGATTGAACACAACAGACCGTTGCAAAATAGTAGTGGCGCGGTATTTAATTGCAAAAAGCCTCGTTGTAGACTGCATACATTTATGCCTGATCAGAAAGAGGAATTTTCCTCCGAACAAACGAAAAATCATTATCAGATCCGTAACCCCCTCCATTGTGATTCACCAAACATTATTTACCTTATCACTTGTAAGCGATGTCGGAAACAGTATGTTGGTCAAAGTCAAAATCCTTTCCGAGAACGTGCTACTAGACACAAACAGGATATAAAACATAATGCTGATGCCCCAGTAGCACAACATTTTAACCTTCCTGGCCATTCTTTGGACGATTTCGAAATCCACCCAATTGAACAACCACCAATTAAAGACACATTAGAAGAAACGGATGAATTTAGAAAAAAACGTGAAGCTTTTTGGATCAATACGCTTCAAACCCTCTGGCCATTTGGTATGAACATATCAGAGGGCGAATGCGAAAGGAGGTCCATCATTCCTTTCACTTTAACGTACAACAGAATGAATATCGAAATAGCAAAAATGTTAAAAGATGAATTCAATTTTACCAATGCTAAATTAAATGAACCTTTGAATCTTCGACCTGTCATCGCATATAAGAAAAACAAAAGCTTGCGTAACATCATTGTAAGGACTAAATTAGAGCCCATCAATGAATAACATCAGTTATTGCCAGTCAGTTTAACCAGTTCCTAAGCTCATCACTTAGTTTAAATCAATTTTGTGTAATTTTTTGTCATGTTTGAAACCCATCAGGGTTCAGTAAATGAAAACAATTTTTCGGCGGCATATTAAAAGAAAAAAACGTTTCAGTATGAAATGTCTGTGCCAGTGCGATTTTTTAACCTCAAACACACACACACGCACGCACGCACGCACGCACGCACGCACGCACGCACGCACGCACACACACACACACACACACACACACACACACACACATAAATACCAAATATTTCCTCCCAGCTCCTTGCTAACTGTAGTGATTTTGAACCTAAAACACAAAGGTTACTCGCTACCTTACAAGACGCACACCCATAAATACCAAATACCCCCCACCCCCCCCCCCCCCCCCCCCCCCCACCACCACCACCAGCTCCACGCTAAAAGGTTTCATCCCCACATTCAAACGAATCCTCCACGGATTATTTTCTACCTTTGCTGAAGACTACAACCAATCCAGGTATCTTCTCTAATAGGTAATATCTAGGTTTCATTTTAATTTATTTCATTTCTTCATTTTATTTTCATTTTAAATTCATCTACCTATTCTTCAAATGGCTCAAAAAAGACAGAAGCATCAGGGAAAGAGAGTTGCCCAGTCTGGAAGAGGCCAGGAACAATCGTTCCAGGCCTATTCTAGATTGGTCAAGGCCCTTTTTCAGGTGATACAGTGTATGCACCATATTGGGCTCCTAGAGCAGCATTTGGCCAACCGGGATTTCCCGAAACAGTTGGAGAAGAAAGTAGATGAGTCAGGTGGCTTTCTAAAGCCGGCTCTTCCCACCCCACACATTTTTTCTGTTTTTCGACAGATTAGTGTGGGATGGGCCAACCAAACGTTAAATGCTTTAATTGAGCATTATAAGATAAATTTAAACCAGTTGAAGTCTAAGATAACTTTGGCTATGCGACCACCTCCTGGACTCAAAAAATAGACTTCAACAGCCCTTCGGCGCGTGCCTTGATCTGGGCTCAAAAAAACTTTAAAAATAAGTTGACAGATAAGACGATTTCGGCCTATGAGTCTTACATTTCGGAACTTCGCCCAGCGTCTGGAGTAAGGAACAATACGGGAGGGAGCAAGCAAACTCCGACCCGTGTTGTCCCTCTACCCCAGCGCGAAAAGCAAAATAAGAAAAGATCAAGGCAAAGCACTTCTCCCTCTTCTTTTCCTTCTACTTCTTCTTTCTCTTAGAGTAAGCGCCCCAATTTGCAAACATCTCCGGTCCATATTGTGACTGAAGATGCTCGCAAATTGAGTAACGCTATCTCGCCTCGTCTTGTTTCTCTACTTCCTACTCCTCCTCAGCCTTTCTTCTCTGGTTCTCCTAGTGCTCTCACTAGAACTCCTTCTCCCCCTTCTGTTTCTTCTCCTGCTTCAGTGTCCTCTCCTGCTTCTGTTTCCTCTCCTGCTGTTACTTCTCCCCCTTCTCCTACCTCTAATGTGGTTCAACCAGGTATATCGTACTCAGAGAAAGTCAAATCACCGAGCCGCAACTCGCGCCGCTCATTTGATTCTAAATTCTCCCAGTTTCGGCATAAAAGCGGAGTTAATTTTCACAAAAGGAATTGGCGCTTCCCCGATGTTTGTAAAAACATCCTTATGATTGGAAGTTCAAATTTAGGACGCATTGATCGAAATCCCCATCCGGACATCCAGGTGGAGTGTTACCCCGGCGCCAAATTCAATCATCTGCGCTCTATGTTTAAAGGGCACAGGGGCCAGTCCAGTCCCCCAAAAATATTATTAAATATTGGCGTGAATTCTCGAAACGATAATTCTGATCTCGTAGTTAAGCAGTTGCGGAATATGCTTAGCGATATCAGGGTCAAGTTTAGATCAGCAAAAATTTATTTCGCTGAACTAAACTTTTCGCATAAACTCCCTCAGGCTGAGAGGAGAACCCTGAGCATCATCAACGAAACCATTCGGAAAGTGAAGGACGTTAACGTTATACCAAAAATTGATGACGCGAAGTTTGATGTTGCTCAGGATTTAATCCATTGGACCACGAGAACCAGTGGCGTAGCCAGCTCAAAGCAAGTGGGGGGGACAAACTCCCATAGAGAAAATATGGCTTAGATTCAATTTTCCTACTGGGTGGGTGTGGGGCGAGGTTATAAAACACATTTAAAACAAAAAAATTACAGCAGATTCAGACAGAATTTATTGAAATCTCAATGTCAGTTACTGAATGATAATAAAATATACATGTACACTAACCAAATAAGACACACAAAAAATAACATATAATGTTTCCGTATTGCCTGGGATAATTTGAAGGTTACGCTCATGTTGTCAATAACAAATTATAATAAAGTATGTGACTGTGTTGAATATATTTGTGATTGACAACGTGTGGGAAACCAATAAAATATTTAGACTTGTTCCTAACAATAGTGAGATTCAGTAGAACTAGAGAGATTTTTCCAATTTTATTTGGTAAATAACATAGAACTAACTATAAATTCATCCAGTGTGTGCCGCAATGCAGCATGTGTACTCAAGGGATGGTTTGTAGTTTATTTTGTTGTACAAAATCAAATTTGTACTACAAATCGCCCGTAGGGAGGATCAGTGTATCACTTGCAATGCTAAAGGGTTGCAGAAGACACCTTGATGCACCCAATGGATGATTTATAGTTGGTTTTGTACATTATCTACTGAATTATGTTTAAAAACCACTGTTTAGTGATGCGGAGGTGGTCATACTTATATTTGAAAAAAACGTCTGTGATAAAAAAGGGATACATTTTAAAAGCCAACAAATAATAAAGATATAGCACTACAAGTAAGTTAATTAAATATACAAATATCTACAGAGGAATTTTCCTTGGTTTCCTTGCAAACTGTTCGACTAAGTCATCCAGTTCGATCTGTTTGGCAATGTCCCGTTCGCTGCTGACAACAATCAAACTTTCCAAACGATCATCATGCATTGTGGCCCTCAGATAAGTGTTTATCAGCTTCACTTTGCTGTGACACCTTTCACATGATGCTATTGTCACTGGAATCGTTGCAGCAATGCATATTAATTTGTGTAGATTTGGATACAACACAGACAGATCCGATTTCTTAAAAACGTTCAAAATAGTTGGCAGGAATGGACAATCCTGACCTTTGTTTTTCTTTTCCTGTGTATCTGCACGCAGTGCAAGAAACTGTGGCGAACAAGAAAAAAGTCTGTATTCCCGGCAGGTAGACTCTGCGTTCAAACTATACCGTGAAGCAAGCTTGCATATATTTTCTGCATAATTGTCCCCGTCCCATTTATCAGGCTCAAGAGCTGAAAGCTGCATCATTACCTCGCATGCATCTCCAGAAAATCGTTTATTAAGTTCACTGAGTAGCACATCAATAACAGTATAGTAAAAGTCTTGTCTGAATATTGTTTCTTGTGATTCGTCTACCCTGTTACTTGCCACTCGGTGACTTATTGCTGCATCATCTAAGAATGTTTGGCCATCTGAAAATCTAGCAGACAGAACACGTCGACGTTTGATGCTTCTTCTAGTAAATGTAGAAGTGATGCCAATGGAGCTAGCCCTGTCCTTTGCCTTCTCCGCAAACAAATCAAAACTCTTTTCATTACGCAGTGACGACAGTAGGGTTTTTAAGTTTGTAATTGCATGCACTGCAGTCACCATGTCCATGTCTTTCCGTTGCAAATATTCTGAAGCATATCTGGAGTGTTCAAAGAGTTCGTTGAGAATATAAACTTTCAACATAAATTCAAAGGTTTCTATTCTTAGCAAAATTCCTGTACATGCAGTCTCGGTTTCCTCTAAACGTTTTCACAAGGCACGCGTGACAACTGTACACTGTGAAACTGTCACCAATAGAGGAGGTGAGATCAAAGAGAATATTGCTGAGATGAACCACTTTGATGATGATGATGTTTTGATTAAGATGAACCTGTACTTCTTATTTTCACCAACACACTGATATTAGAACAAGCAATCTACAATTTGGAATTTAACAAATCTACAACCTAACCCCCCCCTGGACCTAACCCCCCATGATTTTTATGCCATTTTGGGGCATATTTCGAGGACCAACTTTGGGCAAAAGTGGGGGGGGGGGGACGTGTCCCCCCCCCAATCCCCCCCCGTGGCCACGCCACTGAGTCGAGAACCGCCAATATTATGTACGATCACTGGTTGAACCACCTAAATTTAAACTAAGTAAAGGCAAAGGTAACAGCCGCCTAGCAGATGTGGGATTAGGAACTAATGTGGTTAACCTGTCTGGCACCAATGACCTAACAACCCAAGAGAAATTGCTTTTAGATCGCGGTTTAACCTTTGTACCAGCACCAAAACCTAAAACTGACAACCAAACAAATTTACCATCATACAACTGTAATTTTCTTAGGCAAATGAAATTCGCCGACCGCTTTAGAAACTCCAGCGGTCGGAAACTTCCTTTTACAGAATCATCTGGTTGGTCACCTCCAGATAGTGAAGTAGATCCCGAAATTATTGAGGCTTGCAAACGAATCATCAAAAAGGTGTTCAGCATGAACATACTCTCCGATAAAGACAATTTAATAGCTGGTGAACGGAGAGCCCTCACGAAACTTCGAAAAAATCAGAAATTAGTAATTAAACCAGCCGACAAAGGTGGGTCGGTAGTTGTTCTATCTCGGGATAATTATATAAAGGAAGCCATGAGACAACTCAGCAATACTAAACATTATAAGAAAATAGATTCACTTATTTGGCCTTATAATATCGAAAAATTCAATAAGATCTTAAAATTTCTCCTCGACGAAGGTCACATTACCAAAAAACAATTGAAATATTTAACAGCTAAGCTCAGTGCTCAAACAAGACAATTTTATATCCTACCAAAGATCCACAAGGACCGTTCTTCATGGACGGATGACTTAACTCCACCCGGGAGGCCAATTGTATCAGATTGTAATTCGGAATCTTATGCGATCTCGGAATTAATTGATTATCATCTGAAACCTATAGCAAATGGACATCCCAGCTATCTTAAAAATACACAGGATTTCCTGTCGAAAATTTCGAAATTGAAAATATCGAAAAATGCCATTCTGGCTACTTTGGATATCGACAGTATGTATACGAACATTGATATTGATAAAGGTGTTAAATCAATTAAAAATGCATTTGAAAAATATCCAGATGCAAAACGCCCAGATGAACAAATTTTGGATCTTTTAGAGCTGAGCTTAAAAGGTAATGACTTTCAGTTCAATGGAGAATATTTTCTACAAATAATGGGTTGTCCTATGGGTAAAAGATTCAGTCCTAATTTTGCAAGCATTTATGTAGCGGAATGGGAGGAAAATGCCTTAAGCAAATGTGCAAAACATCCCCTCGTATATCTCAGGTATTTAGATGACATTTTTATTATTTGGGAACATTCAAAAGAAGATTTTGATGAATTTTTAGAAATTTTGAACAATCATGATCCAAATATTAAATTGAAAGCTACTATCAGTGAAAATTCTGTTGATTTTCTCGAAGTGACCGTGTATAAAGGCAAGCAATTTCAGGCGTCCGGTCATTTAGATTATAAAGTATATTTTAAACCAACTGATTCACATCAATTGTTGCACACAAAATCATTTCATCCTCAACATACATTTAAAGGTATCATCAAATCACAACTTATTCGTTTCCACCGCAATTCAAGTGATAAGGTAAATTTCAATGAGGCTTGTTCTACTCTATTTGGCGACCTCAGATCGAGAGGATACTCACTGCGCTTTTTGCGTACCTTAAAATCTCAAACTCTGAAAAAGCTCGAAAGTCCAGATGAAACTACTGATTTCGAACCACTGAAGATTGAACACAACAGACCGTTGCAGAATGGTAGTGGTGCGGTGTTTAATTGCAAAAAGCCTCGATGTAGATTGCATACTTTTATGCCTGATCAGAAAGAGGAATTTTCCTCCGAACAAACGAAAAATCATTATCAGATCCGTAACCCCCTCCATTGTGATTCACCAAACATTATTTACCTTATCACATGTAAGCGCTGTCGGAAACAGTATGTTGGTCAAAGTCAAAATCCTTTCCGAGAACGTGCTACCAGACATAAACAGGATATAAAACATAATGCTGATGCCCCAGTAGCACAACATTTTAACCTTCCTGGCCATTTTTTGGACGATTTCGAAATCCATCCTATTGAACAACCACTAATTAAAGACACATTAGAAGAAACGGATGAATTTAGAAAAAACGTGAAGCTTTTTGGATCAATACGCTTCAAACCCTCTGGCCATTTGGTATGAACATATCAGAGGGCGAATGCGAAAGGAGGTCCATCATTCCTTTCACTTTAACGTACAACAGAATGAATATCGAAATAGCAAAAATGTTAAAAGATGAATTCAATTTTACCAATGCTAAATTAAATGAACCTTTGAATCTTCGACCTGTCATCGCATATAAGAAAAACAAAAGCTTGCGTAACATCCTTGTAAGGACTAAATTAGAGCCCATCAATGAATAACATCAATTATTGCCAGTCAGTTTAACCAGTTCCTAAGCTCATCACTTAGTTTAAATCAATTTTATGTAATTTTTTGTCATGTTTGAAACCCATCAGGGTTCAGTTAATGAAAACAATTTTTCGGCGGCATATTAAAAGAAAAAAACGTTTCAGTATGAAATGTCTGTGCCAGTGCGATTTTTTAACCTAAAAAAAACAACAAAAAAACACACACGCACGCACGCACGCACGCACGCACGCACGCACGCACGCACGCACGCACGCACGCACGCACGCACGCACGCACGCACGCACGCACGCACGCACGCTCACACACACACACATAAATACCAAATATCTCCTCCCAGCTCCTTGCTAACTGTAGTGATTTTGAACCTAAAACACAAAGGTTACTCGCTACTTTACAAGCCGCACACCCATAAATACCAAATATCCCCCCCCCCCTCACCTCCACCAGCTCCACGCTAAAAGGTTTCATCCCCACATTCAAACGAATCCTCCACTCCTTTAATGGATTTTATACCTAGTTGCTACTTCACCGATTGGGACCCACCGTCTCCGACACGCTGTTATTCCACGGAGCCGTCATATACCCATTTAACACTCCAAATCCGCAGTGTTGATCCAGTACCCTGTACTTCCAAGTATCTGATGTAGTGATGTTTACCCTAAAACGCCCAGTTTTCTCACTACTCAACAAGACAAAATTTTGGTTTCTATTTAACACTCTAAATCCATAGTGTTGATCCAGTTCTCATCTGGGCATCATCTGGAGTGATCCTACGAAGTTACAATGGAATCCCTTCATAAATGTGACCTGTAGACTGTGCTCAGGGTTTTTGGGCTTCGGGCCCCTGAAGCCGTCGCAGTTTACCAATCACGACCAAAAGGGAGTGTCATCATCTAGGCATTATATGGAGTCAACCTAACAGGTTACAATGAAATCCTTCCATAAATATGACCTACAGACTACGCTAAAGGTTTTGGGTTTTGGGTTTTGGGTTTTGGGCTTGGGCAGCCATCAAGGCTGAATAATCGCGACCAAAAGGGGACTTTCTCATCTAGACATTATTTGGAGTCATCCTACCAAGGTACAATGAAATCCCTTCATAAATATCACCTGCAGGCTGTGCTAAAGGTTTTCGGGCTTCAGGGCCCTGTAGCCGTCACAGTTGCCTAATGGTGTCCAAAAGGGGCTGTTCTCATCTAGACATTATATGAAGTCAACCTACCAAGTTACAATGAAATCCCTTCATAAATATGACATGAATGAAGACTGTGCTAAAGGTTTTCAGGCTTTGGGCTCGGGCAGCCATCATGGTTGAATGATCGGAACCAAAAGAGGACATTCTCATCTGGGCATCATCTGGAGTGATCTTACGAAGTTACAATGAAATCCCTTCATAAATATGACCTGTAGACTGTGCTCAAGATTTTCGGGCTTCGGGCACCTGTAGCTATCACAGTTGACCAATCACGAACAAAAGGGGATGTCATCATCTAGGCATTATATGGAGTCAACTTAACGAGTTACAATGAAATCCTTCCATAAATACGACCTATAGACTATGCTAAAGGTTTTTGGGCTCGGGCAGCCATCAAGGCTGAATGATTGCGACCAAAAGGGGACGTTCTAATCTACACATTATTTGGAGTCATCCTACCAAGCTACAATGAAATCCCTTCATAATTATGATCTGTAGACTGTTCTAAAGGTTTTCGGGTTTCGGGCCCGTGTAGATGTCACAGTTGCCCAATCGTGTCCAAACGGGGACGTTCTCATCTAGACATTGTATGAAGTCAAACCTACCAAGTTACAATGAAATCCCTTCATAAATATGACCTGTAGACTGTGCTAAAAGTATTCGGGCTTCGGGCTCGGGCAGCCATCATGGTTGAATGATCGCAACCAAAAGGGGACATTCTCATTTGGGCATTATCTGGAGTGATCTGCGAAATTACAATGGAATCCCTTAATAAATATGACCTGTAGACTGTGCTCAAGATTTTCGGGCTTCGGGCACCTGTAGCCATCACAGTTGACCAATCACAACCAAAAGGGGATGTCATCATCTAGGCATTATATGGAGTCAACCCAATAAGTTGCAATAAAATACTTCCATAATTACGACCTATAGACTATGCTAACGGTCTTTGGGCTCGGGCAGCCATAAAGGCTGAATGATCGCGACCAAAAGGGGATGTTCTCATCTGGGCATTATTTGGAGTCATCCTACCAAGCTACAATGAAATCCCTTCATAATTATGACATGTAGACTGTTCTAAAGGTTTTCGGACTTCGGGCCCCTATAGCCGTCACAGTTGCCCAATCGTGTCCAAAGGGGACGTTCTCATCTAGACATTATATGAAGTCAACCTACCAAGTTACAATAAAATCCCTTCATAAATATGACCTGTAAACTGTGCTAAAGTTTTTCATGCTTCGGGCTCGGGCAGCCATTATGGCTGAATGATTGCAACCAAAGGGGACAATCTCATCTGGGCATCATCTGGAGTGATCCTACGAAATTACAATGAAACCCCTTTATAAATATGACCTATAGACTGTGCTCAAAGTTTTCGGGCTTCGGGCACCTGTAACCATCACAGCTGACCAATCGCTACCAAAAGGGGATGTCATCATCTAGGCATTATATGGAGTCAACCTAACAGGTTACAATGAAATCCTTCCATAAATATGACCTTTTGCTTATGCTAAAGGTTTTTGGGATCGGGCACCCATCAAGGCTGAATGATCGCGATCAAAATGGGACGTTCTCATCTAGACATTATTTGGAGTCATTCTACCAAGTTACAATGAAATCCCCTTATAAATGTGGCCTGTAGACTGTGCTAAAGGTTTTCGGGCCCCTGTAGCCATCACAGTTGCCCAATCACGTCCAAAAGGGGACTTTCTCATCTAGACATTATATGAAGTCAACCCACCAAGTTACAATGAAATTCCTCAATAAATATGACCTGTAGACTGTGCTAAATGTTTTCGGGTTTTGGGCTCGGGCAGTCGTTAATGTTGGCAGATCACGCCCAAATGGGGAAATTCTCATCTAGACATCATAAGGAGTCATCCTACCAAGTTACAATGAAATCCCTCCATATTAAACATGACCTGCAGACTGTGCTAAAAGTTTTTGGGTTTCGGGCTTGGACAGCCATCACGGTTGACAGATCATGCCCAAAAGGGGACGTTCTCATCTGGGCATTATACAGAGGTATCCTACTAAGTAGTTGGACTCGGGCAGCCATAAAGGCTGAATGATCGCGACCAAAAGGGGATGTTCTCATCTAGACATCATTTGGAGTCATCCTACCAAGCTACAATGAAATCCCTTCATAATTATGATCTGTAGACTGTTCTAAAGGTTTTTGGGCTTCGGGCCCCTATAGCCGTCACAGCTGCCCAATCGTGTCCAAAAGGGGACGTTCTCATCTGGGCATTATACAGAGGCATCCTATTAAGTAGTTGGGCTCGGGCAGCCATAAAGGCTGAATAATCGCGAGCAAAAGGGGATGTTCTCATCTAGACATTATTTGGAGTCATCCTACCAAGCTACAATAAAATCCCTTTATAATTATGAACTGTAGACTGTTCTAAAGGTTTTCGGGCTTCGGGCCCCTATAACCGTCACAGCTGCCCAATCGTGTCCAAAAGGGGACGTTCTCATCTAGACATTATATGAAGTCAACCTAACAAGTTACAATGAAATCCCTTCATAAATACAACCTGTAGACTGTGCTAATGGTTTTCGGGTTTTGGGCTCGGGCAGCCATACCGGTTGACCGATCGAAACCAAAAGGGGACGTTCTCATCTAGACATGACCCCAAATCAGCATATGAAATTTCGTGACGATCAGACAAGAACTGCGGGGTGTAGCCTATGCTAAAGGAGAATGTGAACAGACTCACAGACTCACAGATTCACAGACTCACAGACTCCCGTACGCGTGATGGCAATAGCTTATCTTGACTTTGTCAAGTTAAGCTAAAAACTGAGTGAAAATGCATTTTAACTGATTGTAAAACCATTTTCGCTTTGTAAAAATTACTTGTAGATTTGTAAATCTGATTGCAAATCCATTTTGCCTATTGTAAAACCAATTAATTACTTTGTAAAAAACTGACTTTTATGATTTTTGTAATAAAATTTAATAGAGAGAAAATTCAGAGTTGTTAATAATTCCTTTTCAGCTTCCACTACCAAACTATCATCATGCAACTCTATAAACATCAGTTGTTTTGGCCAATCAGCGAACGCCTGCGTTGCATTATCTTACAGCACACTTATGTATTGGTCACATGGAAAATACGGACATGTGGTATGATCTGATTGGACAACTGTTTGACCAATCAGACACTGCCTTGCTCTCATTGGATACTTGTTTAGACCAATCAGACACTGCCAGGATGTTACTAGGTTATCAAACACCTGCGACGTGACATCATCTTATCTATGACGTAATCAAACAGCGTACATGGTCTTTATCATATTAAGCTTCTTATAAACAAAGGAGACCTTTATCATAATACATTTATCTATGTCATAATCAAACTTACCAGTTGTCCCTTATCTATTTGCATAACTATACAACGTGACACTATCATATCTTCTTGCAAACAAGGACTTTTGTATGTACATAACATCAGATGTTCCAGTATGGGCTTTATCGTAATCTTCTTACATAACAGTTTAGTCACTCCAGGTAGCCTTCAAATTAATCTTCTTGTTTGTATATATTTATATGTACATGTCACTGACAACACCTATCGCTTAGAGACATACATTTAGTTATTCTATGAGTGGGGTGAGGGGGAACTCTTTGTTAGCACTCCTAGGGACATCTCAGTTTGAGGGCTATAAAAGCAGCCTTGAGAGGGCTTTGATGGGGTATGAACAGCCCATACAAGGGCTTTGGTGGGGAGAAACTGTGCTTTTGGAAGGGGGGGGGGGGGGGGGGGGCTAAATACAGGGAAAGCCAAAACAATATGGGAAAGCATAAATGGGTGTTAGGCTATTCATAGCCTGGGCCCCTTTGGAGGGGGTTGGCAGGTCCTGAAATGAGCTTTAGGGAGGGATAGTCCAAAAATAGGGTACATACATGGCGGGAAGGGAGAGAGAGAGCCTAAAAATAGACCTAACGGATTTGGGCACCGAGGTCAGGGGTCCAGGGTCCATAACGCGAAGTTAGTTGTCCTCCAGGCGGATATTACTTTCAGACGAGTGATAATGGACCTCACATATTACCAACGCTAGTGACAATTTCCCAAAATGAATAGCTCATTCCAGTTACCCTCTACCTTTTTAAGACCGTATTTTAATAATACCAGATCTCTCTGGTAGAAAAAAAGGTTCTCGCTTTATCCATTTCCAAGACCAATGCTGTTCCTAATGTAATCTACTATCCAAGCAGGAACCATTTACACACATTAGCTTACCATACCTGACCATTCCCTGAAATTCCAACACAGTCTCTCTTGCAACATAGAGAGTATAGCGTCCCATACTAGCCAACGCTAGACACATTTTCTAGAACTATAATTCCGTGTAAACCTTCCCCAATTACAGGAATCCATCCGGACACCAACGACCTAAACCCAAAATGAAATAAATACATTCGTTGAAGTATCTGAGACAACCTGTTCCGGTTCATAAATAAGGACCTAGCTAAATATACTGAGTCAAAAAAGAAAGTATAATAAACTTTGAGGAGGAATTTTGTTAGTATTATCGACTTTAATTCCAAACAAATTATTGTAAATTCATATTTCGAGTCTAGCTATATGAAGTTGCGTAATTCCATGTTCTTACTGTTGCCAGCGTCACGTCAGGACGTCGCAATTCAGACATGGGGTGAAATGAAAAGTTCACACATGCTGTCAAAAGCGTGTATGTCCATCGTTTGGCTCTTGGATGGCAAGACATCGACGGCGCATGGATCTGATAAGTCTCTGGATGTCACCCTGTGGTGTTCCACTCCTGCCTTAGAACATTACGTCAATCGACTAACGTCTGAAGATCATGAAGTCGTACCCGACATTCCAATTGATCCCAAAAGATGCTCGATTGGCGACAAATCTGGCTAAAGTGGAGGCCAGGGAAGAAGTTCGATGCTCTGCTCCTCAAGAAAGTCACGACAGATACGCGCAACGTGACATCGGGCATTGTCTTGCTGGAATAACTGCGATCCGACGTTAGCGTTGAACAACGGGACAACAACGGCGTTAAGAATTTCATCCCTATATCGCTGTCCATTCAGATTACCATCGATGAAGATCAACTACGTTCGAAGATGTAAGGAAATTCCTGCACAAACCATTCCACTACCCCCGCCGAAACGGTCGCATTCCCGCATGCAAGCACCAGAAAACCGTTCTCCTCGTCGGCGATCCACTCTTGCCCTACCCCCCCCCCCCCCCCCACACACACACACATTGTCTGCAAACAACAAGCAAGAGTCGAGGGCCCAAATTGCAACAAGGCGTGCCGCGTTCAAACTGTCTGAAACATACCGCTTAAAGTATTCGAGGAATGCTAGAATCGAGAGCGTGCAACGCATCCGTTTGGAATGCAGCCTACTTTCATTTTCGATTTGAGTGTCGTTTGGTGCTTTGTGCTCGCACTTTACAACAGCGTTCTTCCGTTAAAATGTCACCATGTACGATGTTTTCTGAAACTGAAAGACCTAACCAATATGTTTCAAAAGGATACAACTGTTTTAATTTAATTGTATGAGAATGCTCCAGAGAACACTATTTACAACGTAAGTTTTAAAAAATTTCTCAACGTCCGGAAGGGGCACCCCTCTCGAGACCCACCCCGGCTCGGCGCTGCGCGTCGAGGCAGCCGCTGCGCGGCGGGCAATACCCAACTGTACCCCCTTACTTCTGTAACTCTGGCGCCGCCACTGTCTTAGTCGACCTAAACGTGGTCGGTCGGCAGTAGATCCAGTGGTTCTATACCTTCCAGTGAGACGGAAAATAGTGGTCACAGTGACTCCGAACTCAGCAGCGAGCTCATCTGGAGGTATCCCAGCCTCATACATACCAATGGCACGCAACCTCTGATTTTCGGTTAACCTTGACATTTTTTAAAATGTCGGAAGACAAAAACTACCGTATTTTCTCAATAACCCAGGCTCTCTAGCACAACATAACACAAAGGAAACCGTCCGTCACCCATTCAATTTGACATTCTCGGGTAGCACGTGCTATTTTGAAATCCGCAGCAAAATTGTATACGGTTGGGTGGACAACAACAACATGTCATTAAACTCTTTGCACGACTTCTTGTCCACAAACATGCAACATTAGAACTGTTATACTTTATCCTTTATGCTATTTTTTCACATTTGTTTCTATTATACTTTCTTTTTTGGCGTTTAATACTCAAAGGAACCGAGACTAATACACATCAGTCTGCAGACCCCCGGGAGCCAGTCCCAATTAGACGCCCAAACTGAAACCAGACCAATACAACTAAATCCTACGATGATAACCACCAACCCTCACCCTACAATCCCCACCCTACAATCCTGGGTCCCCAAGAAAGGCAATCCTAAACAAAACCTATAGCCTCTGAACAAACTGCGGCTCCCTCCATACCAGTAACTACCACCCTTAACCTACTATGGCAAGACACCTAGTCAACGATGATAAAAATCCTCATTTACTTCAGTCTGTGGCCCGGTCAGACAATTAACCGGAACATTGTTGACCTTTTAGCCTTATTGTCAACAAGCACTCTACGAAAACCCACACCCAAAATGACCAATAAACCGCCATCCCAAAAGATCAACTGGCCCCCTATGCATTTACCGGTTGAACTCTAACCTGCAGAACCCCAGAATGGCCAACCAAGAGGATAGAATCCCAACCATGACTACACCCCAAAAACTACTACCTCCCTACCCACACGTTGTCACCGACATACACTCCATCCTGGAGACCAATATCTTGCCCACTTAAATACCCAACACCCCTCAGACATCCTGATCCTAATCATGAAAGCGAACTGGCCTTCTAATCAACCAAGTACTCCATTAATCTTTCGCCAGATGTTAAGGGAAACCGCAAGTCAATGGTCTGGCCTTTATACAACCCTGGAACAAGTCACCACATGTGAAAAACCGCTACCACGGCGGCCACAAAGTAATTGTCACATTTTTCCTCCCCTTCAGGGCACACCTAAGAACGAAGCCCAACACCTGAAAAACTAGCAAAAACCCTAAAAGGGAGTTTCAAACAAGAAACACCTGTCATACAAATACATTAAGGCGTGAATGCTAGACCCGACAGTGAATACGGAAAAGCACGTTTGCCAAATTGTCCGATACAACATAGTTTTCCGTTCACGTCTAGCCCTTCCGAATAAGTGAGAGTGCCCTTCCTGTCAAACATTGTACCACGCAATGATATGTTGAATATATACTCCCTCGACATTAGAACAATGTGCTTTAAACAGCAAGTAGCACCCCCACCCTCTACTTTGCTACTAACCTCCCCACAAGGGGATTCCCCCACTCCCTATTATACACATGGTGCCAAAAAGTGAATCCCCCGATGTTATGTTGAAAGGATGCTCCCGCAACATTAGACACAATGTTCTTTAATCTTTATGTACTATATCACCATCCAATATGCTAATCTACGTCCCACAAAGGGATTCCGCACCCAATATACCCCACTAGACCAATTCCCCTTAGACCAACTACGTAGTGTTTCTGATTAAGGGCTGATTAAGGATAATTAGGAAAACAATTATTTATAAAAATCTGATCAACATCTATAAAATATCGACAAGCCAGAAAATGAGCAGACTATCATCTGGAAAATGAGGTCCCCAAAGGGTGAATTTGGTGATGCTACCCTGCACTCTCTGTGAACCTCAACCTGAATCAAGGTCTCAAACCTAATCAGAAAGAGGTACCCAGAGGATAAACTGGCCCACTGTATGGGATAGCATCAGCAAATTCCCCCTCTGGGGACCTCATTCTGCAAATGACAGACTGCTTATTTTCAGACTTCAATATGAATAACATTAAATACATTTATAAATATTTAAAAATATATCAAATTATTAATATAGAATTATTTTTAAAGTAGAACACACCAGTTAGTCTAAGGGGAATTGGTCTTTTGTAAAGTGGCCTCGTGGGAGTTGGTCTACAGGGAATTGGTCTAGTGGGAATGAACCACAGCGACATCTCACCTTTGAATAACCGACAGTTTGGTACCTCCCTCCTTTTGCTTAACTTGGGATAGGTCATTGCCTCGCATTTTAATCATTTAACAATTCTCACTCCAAAAGCCACAGCAAAAGTTGATCCAGTACCCGGTACTCCCTTGTACCTACTGTAGTGTTTTTAACCTAAAACACGTTCTCTCGTCACTAAACAAAACAAAAAGTTGGTTTCCTTTTAACTCTCCAAATCACAACAGTTGGCGCTGTGAGATGCTGGGAACTGGATCAAAACCACGGTGTTCATTCAGTACCCAGCTCTTCCCAATATCAACTGTACTGATTTATACACTAAAACCCAAAAATTACTAACCACGTTACAAGACACACTCCCAGAAATACCATATATATATCCCCAAGTTCCACGCGAAAAGGTTTCGCCCCCACAGTCAAACGAATACTCCATTCCCTTAAACGATTTTACATTTAGTTTCCTCTTTGCTGACTAAGAAGCACCGTCTCTTGTGACCGAGCAAATCGTCGGTACAACTCGACGTATATTAACCCTGAAACCGCGACATATGTAATCCTCCATGAGGATCCCCTTTCCTCTCGTCGGTTTGAAAAGCTTGGTTTAGGCGAAACTTGTTACCCTCCATCCAGATATTACTTCCGGACGAGTGATAAAGGGCCTCACATATTACCAACGCCACTGACAATTACCCAAACTAAATACGCTCATTTGAATTACTCGAAACCGTTTGAGACGGCATTTAAGTCATACCAGATCTCTCTGTTAGAAAGAAGCCCGTTGTTTATGCCTTACCAAGACCAATCTTGTCCCCAATGCAATCTACCACCCAAGCCTGAATCAATTACAGACCCGAGCTGACCATATCCCCTGAAATTTCAACACAATCTCTCTTGCAACATAGAGAATATAGTGTTCCATAATAGCCAACGCTAGACGCATTTGCTGGAACAACAATTCTGCAAACCTTACCCAATTACAAAAATCTATCCGGACATCGGTGACCTGAACCCGAAATGAAATAAATACATTCCTTGAAGCATCTGACACAACCCTGTCTTAGTTCATAAATAAGGACCTAGCCAAATATAACCCTTTACCTAACATGAAAAGCAGACGACACTTGCAAAAAAAATTCTTGAATAACTAAATTTTTTCATTTTTTGTCTCAAAAACATAGGTTATGACCCCTCGTTGGAACGAGCTCGTTCCAACGAGGGGTCATAACCTATGTTTTTGAGACAAAAAATGAAAATATTTTGAAAATGAATTGGCGATTTTTGAGAATAGCGCTGGCCGGTTTTGGCCGTTACGTTGGGTAAAGGGTTAAGGCGGCTAATAGTCACAGGAACCGAGACTAAAACACATAAATCTCCTGACCCCCAGGAGCCAGTCTCCCAATTAGACTCCCATACTGACACCAGATCAAAAGCGCTAATCCTGCGATAATAACCACTGACACATCAACCCTCATCCTACAACCATGAGCTATTAAGGAAGGCAACCCGAATCCGAACCATACAGTCTCTGAACAAACTGCTGCTCCCTCTGCATCCTTTACTACAACCCTTAACCTACTACGACAGGACACCCAGTCAACAATAAAAATGCCCACTGACTTCATTCTATCGCTAGGTCAAACGAGAAACCGGGTCATTGTTGACCCGTTACCCACAATGTCAACAACCACTGTGCAGGTACAAACATTAAAAGTGACCAATAAACCGCCATCCCAAAAGATCAAACGATTCCCTATGTATTTACTGGTTGAACTTTGATCTGGACAGCCCCAGAATTGCCAACCTCGAGGATAGAATTCCAACCATGACCACACCCAAAAAACTACTCCCTCCCTACCCACACGTTGACACCGACACAAACTCCACCCCGGAGAACAATATCTTGCCCACATAAATACCCCACACCTCTCTGACATCCGCCTCTAATCATGAAAGCGGACTGGCTTTCCAATCAACAAAGCACGCCATTAATCCTTCGCCAAATGCTAACTTAAACCGCAAATGAATTGTCGGCAATTCAGATAATTCTGGAACAAGTCACCCGATGACATATACCGGTACCACAGCGACCAAAAAGGTAAACCGACACATTTATCCAACCTTCTAAGGCACACCTAAGAAATCCTACCCCTAGAAAACTAGCAAAAACCTCAAACAAAGAGCATCCGCCATACAAATACATTAAGGCGTCAATGCTTGACCTAACCGCGAATACGTAAAACCACATATACCAAATTGGTCGACATCACAACGTTTGCCGAATAAGAGGGAGTGTCCCTCCTGTCAAACAGTGAACTCCGCAATGGTATGTTGAATAGATGCTTCCGCGACATTAGAAACAATGTGCTTTAAACAGCAAGTAGCACCCCACCCTCTACTTTGTTGCTAACCGTCCCACAAGGGAATTCCCCCACCCCAGTATACTCAGAGTAGCATCCCCATCCTTCAATATCCGGCCATTTGGTGCCTCACTGTATCCAATATGCCATCCCCTTGAGATGTTTGCTTAGCTTGGGGTAGATCATTACGTTTGTGCAACAGAACTGTCCAAAACAGTATCAGAAGGATCACCAAGCGTCCAGCCCTGTCCGATTAGCATCAAAGATGACGTTTGGAGTGGTATATGGCACGACAGCATTTGAATCTCAGACCATGGGGGAGAGTCCATTGGTCAGACGAAATTAGGTTCCTGCTTCACGTCATAGATGGTCGCATGAGAGTGTGGAGGCATAGAAATACTGATTACGTGCCCAGGAACATCAGACCTACCGTTCCTTGTGGTGGAGGATCAGTAATGATCTGGGGATGCCTTTCTTATGATTCAAAACTTGATACGGTGACTGTACGTGGGAATGAATCTCAGTGGTCATCAGTACATCCGGGACATTCTCAATCCGGTTATCTTGCCTCATTTTGACAACCACCCGTTGGCTACTCGCCCTGTATTCATGGGCGACAATGCAAGACCACATCGTTCTCGTGCTATCAGGGCATTCCTTCAGAACAACGCTATTACAACACTACCTTGGCCTCCAATGAAACCCTGATTTGAATCCCTTAGAACACGTCTGTGACTTTCTTGGGACGTCGTGTCCAAGCAAGGGATCCGTCTTTGCAGTCTTTAACCGATTTGGAAGCTGCATTGCATGAGGAGTGGCAGCAGTTGCCTCTGGACCGTATCAGAAGGATCACTGGTATCATTAGGAGGAGAATTCAGGCTGTCATCCGGGCACGTGGTGGATACACTCGCTACTGACGTCAGACACACGGCTTTTGCGTTCAGGAGATCACAAGTTAGATTTTTTGTCAGTAATTATCGGCATTGTTTCATCACGGACCGTTCCAGCAACACACTTGTCGAGAGAACAATTTTCCATCAAAAACCATCCAATCAAAAACATAAGTGACAGATATGTGTAATTAGCGCCATTAAAATAGTGCATATTTTCCTCATTGTGTTGTTTTTCATTTGTCAATAGACAATTCTTTCCGAAAACAATCACTTTTGGCCATCTGAAAGATAGCATGAAAGTAATGACAGTATCTATTAACACAACTGCGAAAAAAAAAACATGGGGTGCTTAATTAAGTTCAGGTGTATATGTGACAAATATTTTTTTCTTCTTTTTCACCAGATCTATTGTACAAGAACATGTAATATTAATTAAGATTATATTAAACATCAGGTGACTTGTTGCACGGCCACCTTACTAGCTATACAGTAACTTACTGACCAGTAGAAACCTGACAACAGGACCGGCAAAATTGCAGCTCATTGTCTAGATTTTCCAGTGGTCCATGCGCTGTACATTTGCTGACGGGTTCTTCAAGTTTAAACTGGTCTCGCAAACAAGAGTAGCGGTTGGTATCCACGCGTGGGGTCGCCAGTCCTCAAAACTGCTTTTTGGGTACTGCAATATAAACATCAATTATATAACTAGCCGAACTGTGTTTCACGTGATAAGTAGGTGCTCTACTTTTTCATGTTGTTCTCGTTAGAGGATTATTCCTTATCTAACACGAATAGGGGCAATACTTGCAAAACAATGTCTGGAAAAAACTTCTTTTTTTTCATTTTTGTCTAAAACACAGCCAATGCTATTGGGGCGGAGATAGAAAAAAAAACGAGATGAGAGAGAGAGAGAGAGAGAGAGAGAGAGAGAGAGAGAGAGAGAGAGAGAGATGAGAGAGAGCGCGACATGAGAGACAGAGAGATGGGAGAGAGAGAGAGAGAGAGAGAGAGAGAGAGAGAGAGAGAGAGAGAGAGGTTCTATCAACATTATTACTTTTGAATGCCGTGGAATTAATGACGGCATTGAGAGAGGATTGGTTGGAGGAAGTGCAGAAAGGAGAAAATTGTACAGAAAACAATAGGAAGCTAAGATTCAGAGCAGTAAGCAAAGATCTGTCGAAGTTGGAGAAGAGATAGTTCAGCTCTGTATTGACTGCCCTGAGAAACTACCGTCACTCCAGTATTGGTGAAATTTGTGAGGAATTAATTTTGAACTTAATTGCTAGAACTTAGTCGAGTTCTTGAGACCTGAGACAGAGGCGGCGGAAGCTAAAAAAAAAGTGAGTGTGTGAGTGGGGGTGGGGTGGGGGGGTGGGTGGGGGGGGGGGGTAACACTTTCTTCGGGGTGGGTGTGGGGGTGGGGGTCAATGTTGGTGGTGCGGTGTATTCATGTAATATATATAAATTTATATACGCTACCTCGCACCCTTGAACCCACCCTATTAGGATACTAACCTCAGCGTATTTATTTTGTTTTGTTTTTACTTAACACTTAGAACCCTCGTGGTATCTTCCATATCAATTCAATGGCAGCAATTGGAATAGTCCATATTCATTATCTGTGGGCAAAGCAATTAATATTTTCAACGTGCAGCCTCGGGGCTGCACGTTCAAAATATTGATTGGTCTTCCCCACACATTCACTTACCAGCTATCATACTTAATGGATTTATAAAGTATCATGTTCATGGGCCGAAAAGCGGCCTCTCGGGTTCAAAGAAAATCAATGTGGTCATATATATATTGGTGATGTGTAGTAACCATATATAGAGGGGTTGGGTACGTTATGTCGGAAAATGCCGTTCGGGTACCTATAAGTTGTGAAAAAAGTGGGTGGCCACGTTGCCCATCGCGCCACCTCTGGCGCCGCCGCCCCTGCCTAAGACTTTGTATTTGGTAAAAGTATTGATATCAGAAAAGGAGCTGTGTACCCGAATTTGTCTTCTTCTCAGAAGTAACCAGACAGCACAGCACAAGGAGAAATGAAGTGGGGAGCAAAATATTTTGTCTGCTACATAAGGCTAACTTCAATTAGCCTGACTTCGCCCAAGCAAGAACAGATGGTCTATGAGTAAGTTTAATTTTATTTAATTCTTAATTGGTGTTTAACGACACTTTCAACAGTCAGGGACGCGTCGTGTTGGACAGTTTCAAGGGTGGAGGAAGCAAAAATACCCGGGGAGAACCACCGAGGAGCGGCGAACAACTGTCAGACTCTCCAACGTCGTAACCGTAACAGAGTTAGTAGCGTTTTGAGGAAGTGTTCAATCCATGCGCAGTATGCCTTATTACTCAGCGTGCCCCCTCATTGGCAATCGAGATTAAGTGTCTTGCCCATTTTTTTTTTTTTTTTTTATTTATTAGGGTTTAACGACATATTAACAGCCAGGGTCATATGATGTCGGTAACAGTTTTAACGGGTGGAGGAAGCCGGAGTACCCGGAGAGAACCACCGAGCAACGACGAGCAGCTGTCAGCTCTTCAACATCGTAAACTCTGAACTCTGCACCGCGGCACAGGCAGGGTTAAATTGGTTGAAGACATGCGCACATTCCTACGTGCAGTACGCGTTAGTACACAGCGTCATCGTGCGCCCCCCCCCCCCCCCCCACTTAACCCAGATTGCCTTGCCCTAGGACACAACGCGGGGAGCGCGAATCAGTCGCTGAAAGTGGTCACCCATCCAACTACTAACCGCGCTCGGACGTTGCTTAACTTCGGTGACCTGACGAGTACCTGTTACCGCGACGCCACCGCGCCCCCGTGTCTTGCCCAAGGAACACAACGCAGTTACCGCTGGTCAGGACCGAACAGTCGGACATTTCGGTTTGAAGTCCAATTCTCTAACCACTGAGTCACCGCACTCACTCCGTCGCGAGGGTGACCCTGGCTGTCGAAAGTGTCGTTAAACCCCAATAAATAAATAAATAAATAAATAAATAAATAAATAAATATCCCACTCACGACCATTGTCATTTTACAAAGAAGTAAAGAGCTATTATATCAGTGTTGCAGATAGCTTTCTCTGGAGTTAGTACGAGGCTACGGAAATTAGCGATACAGTTCATCATTGGGTGTCACATGTTCATCCCTAGACTATTACCTTGACCGCCTTGGGGCCCCTCCGCATTAATCCTCTCATTCCGGTATGGACAAATTATTGCGTAAAGCAAACGCAGCAGGTCCGCGAGTATCAGTGGCAATTTAATCTCATATTCCAAAAGGGTTGTCGTATCAAATTATTAATGAAAACTTCCCACAAGATTTATTTATTTATTTATTTATTTATTTATTTATTTATTTATTTATTTATTTATTTATTTGGGTTTAACGACACTTTCGACAGCCAGGGTCACCTCGTATCCATCTTCCTCTATCCGTAAAACTGTCCGAAATGAGGTGATCCTGCTGTTGAAAGTGTCGTTAACCCCCTTCCGACAAAAACTTGAACTGTTATTGATTCTTGATTGCAACTGCCAACTAACAGTTGTCTCCATCTTTTTTCAGTTGGTGTCCATCTACTAAATACTACTGTCTAAAAGGCATTTTCAGACAGTTCTTCAGATTTTCTGACAAAATGCCCCCAAGCCACTTCCTTTCACAATATCTGTACCCATTCATTTTATGAAGAGAAAATATTTACAATAAATGGGTTGTTTAGATTATTGTTTTAAATCAAGCTTGATGACAGAAACAACGATCATCTGCCCAAAACAATGTTACAAGGGCGCATACCAGGCTGAAGGACGAATTCACACTCTGCGGTTGTGACGATGGGAGGTCATTAGCACAGTCTTGGCTATAAAAAAGAATACAACCTAAAATAACGACGAGGATGAAACACACTTTTCAGTCCATTTGATTTTCCCAGAACAATAAAAAGACAATAGTTTACTGCTAGGATTCGAGTACGATTTTTAACATCGAGTGGGGCGCGCGGAGGATTATTTCGCTGTCCGACACGAGGTGACCCTGGCTGTCGAAAGCGTCCTTAAACCCCAATAAATAAATAAATAAATAAATAAATAAATAAATAAATAAATAAATAAAGTGCATTCAACGGCGATTCGTCTATTTGGCTAAGTCAACAAAAGAGCGGAATATCCTTGGGGAGATTCAAAGTAGTTTCGGAAGCGTAAACCTCCTTGAACTCTTCTTCTGTCATCAGGTCTCCTGCACAAAAGGGGGGTGGGGGCAGTGTCCTGTATAGGAAATCTGATCATAGAACAAGAGATTAAATAGAGACACTTCGTGAGATTTGACAACATTTCAACTATTCAAAAATTCCGCGTCGGCGCGAGCGGAGCTAAATCGAATCGAACCGTATCGAATAATCGGAACGTTTTCGAATCGAATATCGAAACATCGTACGGCACTCGGTGGGGTACGGTGACGCTGTGTTCTAAGGCATACTGCTCGTCGATGGTGCACTTGACTTCAACCAATGCCAACTCTGCTTGTACTGAGTAAATACGTTGCGGTGTTTGACAGTTATTCGCAGTTGCTGGGTGGTTCTCCTCCGGGTACTCCGCCTTGCTCCAGCCGTAAAACCCGACACGAGGTGACCCTGGCTGCCGAAAGTGTCGTAAAACCTCAATAAATAAATCGTACGGTGCTAACTTTTACCTATGTCGATTACACAAATTCTAACATACCACGAGGTTAAATAAAGTGTGTGGAAAATATTTGTCCCCCATGTCATTTGGCCTGGTCACTCCCCTGTTCAACAAATGCAATAAAACAAAGTGGACAGGTGGGTTTCCCGAAGTTATATGGTAGCCGGAGAAGTATTCCATCACGAATCACAAAATTAACAAGATAATGGAATCTCATCCAATGCCAAGCCAACTCAAACTTCATGTCTATTTTACTGTTTTTTGAATTGTGGATATAGCGGTGGGGGGGGGGGGGAGGGGGGGGGTGGGGTGGGGGGGGGGGGGTGGGGGGGGGGGGGGTGACACGGGTAAATACCGAAGCCAAATCAAGATTGAGCGAGCTGAGCCATGCTTTCTTGAAAAAAGCTCGATCCAACGAGGGGGGTAACATGATATGGTTTTGTTCAAATGTTTTGAAGAAATAATATTTTTTCAACTGCTGAATTTGCATATTACGCGGCGGCGGATACGGGCGATTCGTTGGGTAAAGGATAAAAAAGAAATTGGACCATGTCACCTCTCGGTCTCCTTACCATTAGTGTTTATTTAGAAATAGAAATTAATTTTTAAAAAACCTAACTATTTTTTGTCTTTAGTTTT